>SJYG01000537.1:663027-793591 GCA_006410535.1 Litocranius walleri | reverse complement strand
AAATACAGGATTAGTTAATGAGACTTCCCTGGTGGCTCAGATGGTAAAGCGTCTGTCTACAGTGCGGGAGACCTGGATTCGATCCCTGGGTCAGAAAGATCCTCTGAAGAAGGAAATGGCAATCCACTCCAGTACTATTGCCTGGAAAATCCCATGGACAGTGGAGCCTGGTAGGCTACAGTCCATGGGGTTGCAAAGAGTCAGACACGACTGAGCAACTTCACTCACTCAAGACTTTGAAAAGGGATTGTAAATCTAAGTGTAGGCAGGATTATATCTGGGACTCATGTTGTAGAAATCCACAAGGGTCTTAGATATGATGGCCTTCAGTAGAAACTCCAGCACTAGTCCAGATCTCAAAGTGTTTCTTTTCACTATTGCACTGGGTTCGATAGTTTTTGTTTGCTTGTGAATTATAGTTATAAAGGAAATTTAGAGTTATAGAGAGTAGGTACAGAGAAAATTTAGAGTTATAGAGAAAAGGAGTGGGAGAGGAATAGTAAGACAGAAGACTTTTACAAAGCAACTTTGGGGAAGAAGCTAACTTTGGTTCAGACTGTTTGTGAAATCACAGTGCAGTGCTAGAAGTTGGCAGCAATAGTGATGTGTCATAAAATCAGAAATCATTGACTATTTGGGTAAATACACCTCTTTGGAAGCTTATTGTATGCAAATGCAAACACTGTCAGCATCAGGAATTTGCAGGAATGTGTCATGCTGATGTTCCAAGGAAGAGTGGTCTGAGCAAAAGATACATAAGGAAGTTAGTTACATACCATACTTGACTATTTTGAGGTGAGTGACATTATTGATATGCGACTTAGAATGCTGTCTTCTTTGTTTTCTTGAACATAAAAATGAAGGTTTTTATCGATGTACTTAGGAATTGAGGCCTCTGTTCTCTTGTAAGGCTTTAAGATTCTTAGTAGGAATTTCCTGCTGCAGAAAATTTGAAGCTCGGGATAGAATACTGTTCTGTGCTACGAGCACCATTAATTCAGTTCAGTCACTCAGTCGTGTCCTACTGTTTGTGTCCTCATGGACTACAGCATGTCAGGCTTCCCTGTCCATCACCAGCTCCCAGAGCTTGCTCACACTCATGTCCATCGAGTCGGTGATGCCATCCAGCCATCTTTCCCTCTGTTGTCCCCTTCTCCTCCTGACTTCAATCTTTCCCAGCATCAGGGTCTTTTCAGATGAGTCAGTTCTTCGCATCAGGTGGCCAAAGTGTTGGAGTTTCAGCTTCAACATCAGCCCTTCCAATGAAGGACCATTAATTAGGACCACAGATAAAGTTTCTGATCATCTGTAGGATCTGGGTAGGAGGCCTTATTTTCCAATGGTAGTGTTGGTATGTGTTTATGAAAAAAGTTTTCATCACTTCAAGCATTTAACTATGAAAGTTACTAAGTTAACTACAAACACTTTAAATATCTATTTGTTGCAGGAAGGGGGACCCCTTCCAGGGCCTGAAACTGGGCTCTTGTCTAACACTTGGAAATGAATTGTCCGAGGAGATACAAGTGCTGACAAAGCAAGAGATTTTATTGGGAAGGGCACCTGGGTGGAGAGCAGTAGGGTAAGGGAACCCAGGAGAACTGCTCTGCCACAGTGGCTCAGGTTTTATGGTGATGGGATTAGTTTCTGGGTTATCTTTGGCCAATCATCCTAATTCAGAGTCTTTCCTGGTGGTGCATGCATCGCTCAGCCAAGATGGGTGCTAGCAAGAGGGATTCTGGGAAGTGGACGGACATGCGGTATCTCCTTTTGACCTTTCCCAAACTCTTGTGGTTGGTGGTGGCTTATTAGTTCCGTATTCCTTACCAGGATCTCCTGTCATAAAACAACTCATGTGAATGGTTGCTAAAGGGCCTGGCCAGGGTGGGCGGTTTCAGTCAGGATACTTCCCCTAACATATTCAATAAAGTAGGTCTTCTAATAATGTTTATTAGTGTGGTTCAATGTTAATTGAAAGTTTAGGGACTTCCCTGGTGGTCCAGTGGTTACGAATCTGCCTTCCAATGCAGGGGGCACAGGTTTGATTGTTGGTCGGGGAACTAAGATCCCCCATACCATGGAGCAACTAAGCCCATGCACTGTAGCTACTGAGCCTGCTTGCCACAACTAGAGTGTCTTTGTGTGGCTGTGAAAGATGGGACACATAACACAGCAAAGACCGGAGTGCAACAACTAAGATCTGATGCAGCCAAATAAAATAGTTTAGAATGACAATACAGTGTCATTAGACTTATCACTGTTTCCATGATATAACGTAATATATAAGCTGATCATAGTTTAGCTGAACATTCACCACTCCCCTGAAAATCAGATTTTGACTTAGCAAGTAGACTTTTATCTCAATACTCCAAATTATAGTTATAACCAAGGACATCAGAGCATCTTCCTGTACCTTGCCTTTTCCTAAGTAAATAGGTAGAAACTGAAGTGCCTCCCCTGTGGGTTCCAGCCCAGACCTCTCCTGTAAGTGTGGGGCTGGTCTTTTAACTCAAGCGAGGGAAAGCTTGGATATCCTCTCACCTGTTGCTGTTGAGAAGTGCTGTCACTTTGACCCTGAATGTGAGCCTATCTCAACTTGTAGTAAGATTTTCTCTTGACCTTTTTCCCAGCCATTCAAACATATCTTCTCTATCACTTACAAACCAGTGACATTTTACTTTAAAATCTGAGATGTTTCCGGACTCCAAGTGTTTAAAAGTAAAATGCCATCATCTCCCTCCAAAGAGATGGTCTTTTCTACTTGAATGTATCTCTAGATCTTTGTAGAAGACATGGTGAACGGGAATTTGGCCTTGGATCAAACATCCAGCGTCGTGGCATACTGTTCTGAGATGCCATCTACAGATATTAATTATCCAGTGTGGGTCCTCTAATAGCTCTTGACCTCCTCTTGGCTCTATCAGTTGCTTTTTATTTTCCTTCCAGATTCTTAATTATTCCTCTTGGGGTGAGAGAAACTTAGAGGCGACTTTGCTAATTTTTATTTTCCGAAACAGTTAAATACAGAAACATTAGTCTTTCATTCCTTTCTGTGGACAATTGGAAAACATGATCTTCTGCTCCATTTTAGTTTCAAAGAAATACTCTCTCCATGTTCGTACTTCTAGGACTGTGTAAATGGAAATGAGTTCTAGAAGAGTTGATAAGACTGAAAAGCAGGGAGAAATACAGTCCTCTAAAACATGAGCCTTGAAATCACTTTCTGTTTAGAGAAATTTCAGTTCCAGCGGCTGCTTTTCTGTCTCATCATCTCCCTTGTCAATTATCCAGAGGAGTTGCTCGAAGCCTTTTATTTCTCTCATCAGGCTTCTTTCTCATTCCCTAACGCTTGGAAGACAACCTTGCATTCTGCCCCAAAACAGAACAATGGATCTGAACTCCCTCAAATTCCCTTTTTCCCCCAGCCTTAAACCAAAGAAATGTCTTTGAAAGACCAGTCCCTTTAACAGTATTCCTAATCCTGACCCTTTCTACTCAGAGGACCTTGTTCCATCAGTTGTCCCCATTCTCTTCTGTACCTTAAAGCTTGTCTCTCCTGGCTCCTTCCACTCTTCAGTGCTCAGTCCTCTCCCACCCTTTTCTTTCCCCCAGTGCTGCTCCTTTTCAGCTCAAACTGTTCAGAAAGAGTCATCCGTAGTCACTGGTTCTACGTACGCAACTCCCGTCTTTGCAGGTCCAGCTCCATTGTTCCTTCATTTTATTCCTTCTCCGAAGCTGTTCTTGTCTAGATCTCCAGTGATTTCCCCACTGGCCCTAGAAGCGGTCCTATTTCTACCTTTGCTCTACCTCTCTGAGGCAGGAGTCATTCTCACTCCTTCACTCCAAGGAAAGTGCTAAGGAACTTTCATTTGTATGCTCAGAGATCAGGTGTGTTTGTTTGATACTGTGAAGCCTCTTCTTGTTTTGGTATGTACTTTCCAATTAAAAGAGATTTTATCACTTGGAACAGCTGAGGTCTCCAGTCAGTGTGGTGGTAGTTACTATTCTCATGGTTCTAATTGCCAAATTTGTGGTAACTGATACAGAACCACATGTTTCTCGCCTCCTCCCTCCCATTTATTTTTATTAAACAGAAGTAAAACAATTTATTAAAACTAGTTTAAAAATAGGGCCTTACTTTGTATTTGTGCAAAAATCCTATTACCCAGCTTGCTCAGTTTTTGCTCACTGACCTTGGATTTTGAACATCATTTTCAGAAAGGTTTGCCTCTATGGATGTTGAAGTAACCATACCAAGGGATAAGGCAACTTCCAGTGTCTGAATGGGTCCTGAAACATAAGAAGTGCTTAATATGTACTTGTTGAAACATTAATTCCACGAGCAGCCCTGAGATATGCTGTTCTAACCAGAGAGCTGGAAACATAACCCATCTTCTGTCCCAGATGGTTGACTTGAAAGGCTTAATTGTGAGCAAAATGCTTGCCATTGTAGTCCCTCCAAAACTTTAAAAAGCAGTTATTCTTTTCATATATTTCCTGAAGAGAGAAAAACAGTATAAATAGTTTGAAAGTCAAATTGAATTCACTTGTTGTTCTTACAACCAGGAAAAAAAATGATCAGTTTCATTTTTCTGCATTAGAAATCCACATATTTACATAGTTTGTACTGTGGCTCTCTTCTAAGCCCCTCTGCAGTGTTTCTGGAAATGAGAGTCTTCGCTTCTGGCTTATAGGGAAGACTGATGCCCTGAGCAAGTAGGCAGCCTGTGACCATTTGGTTTTGGAATCTAGTTCAAGAGAGTGTTGAGCTCCAAAATCACTGCAGATGGTGACTGCAGCCATGAAATTAAAAGATGCTTACTCCTTGGAAGGAAAGTTATGACCAACCTAGACAGCATATTAAAAGCAGAGGTATTACTTTGCCAACAAAGGTCCGTCTAATCAAGGCTATGGTTTTTCTAGTAGTCATGTATAGATACGAGAGTTGGACCATAAAGAAAGCTGAGCACTGAAGAATTGATGCTTTTGAACTATGGTTTTGGAGAATACTCTTGAGAGTCCCTTGGACTGCAAGGAAATCCAACCAGTCCATCCTAAAGGAAATCAGTCCTGAATATTCATTGGAAGGACTGATGTTAAAGCTGAAACTCCAATACTTTGGCCACGTGATGTGAAGAACTGACTCATTTGAAAAGACCTTGATGCTGGGAAAGATTGAAGGCAGGAGGAGAAGGGGATGACAGAAGATGAGACTGCTGGATGGCATCACCAATGGACATGAGTTTGAGTAAACTCTGGGAGTTGGTGATAGACAGGGAGGCCTGGCATGCTGAGGTCCATGGGGTCGCAAAGAGTCAGACACGATTGAGCAACTGAACTGAACTCAGGAGAGTGTTATGGTTTAGTTGGGTTGTAGAAGTGCTATTGAAGATCTGGCCACGACTCAGAGACCAGTGGAAATGTGCTCTTGACCCTGTTTCTTAGTCTGACCTCTGCTCACTGTCAGTGTTGGTCTGAGTATTTAAGTTGTCTGTGCTAATGGAAAAACCTGGCTCTCTCTGTCTCTTTTAGTGTCTATAACGAATCATTTATTTCTTAACTCTTTATAGAGGGACCTGTCAGGGCATAAGAACATCGTGGGTTACATTGACTCCAGTATCAACAGTGTGAGTAGCGGTGATGTGTGGGAAGTTCTCATCCTGATGGACTTCTGCAGGGGTAAGTACATGAGCCAGATTGTATGCTCTCATTTCTCTAGGACTTTGATTGTCAAGGGGGTGGGGTCATTGCAGTTAACGGGAACTGTACTCTAATGTATGTTGTTCTGGTTTTAAAGATTGGAAAACAAAGAGGCTGAGAGAGACAGAGCCTCCTGTGACTTCTTGGTTATTCTTACAATGGCAAAGATCGGTGGCACAAATACTGGTGGATAATACCGAACTCTAATTTTGTTAAGTTTTGGAAGGTTTGGTGCTTGTTCGTGAATGTGGATGAATGAGAATGAGAATGAATGTGTTCTTTGTGATGCTTTAAAACAAATGATGAAGGCACATAATAAAGACCCGACTCCAGATGGACTAAAGAAACAGTTCAGCTTCCTTCACTCATGTGTTCTCTTCTCCACCCACACCACCATCCTTGCACTGGGAGGGAAAGAATCCTTTGTGTCTAATGGAAATGACCCTCCTCTTCTTGCTCCAGTTGTGATTGCCAATAAGGCTCCATTCAAATCATGCTGCTGTTAACAGTAGTTAAGTAGTTGAAAGCTTAGCATTTTGAGCAGTATTTATCTTGGGAATCCCAGGCTGGAGCATGAATGTATTCAGAGTTGACTGTATTTCATACAGCTGTTGTTTGGAGGTTCAGCTTTTTGGGTCTCAGCAGCTGCCACTTACATTCTTGGGTCACTGTTTCACTGTTTGGTGCCCAGTTTTGTAATCACCCTTGGTTCCACTAACATTTTCCTTGCCTTTCAAGACACTGTCCATAAATTAAATATGTTGCTAATCCTAAAAACATGATGGTAACCAATAATTCCAGCCTTTACTGTAACAGCTGTTAGCCTGACTTTATAAAATAGTACCACATTGTTTCCTCCTGGCCATTCCTTTTTGGACAGTTAAATGTTCACAGATGAGGCAGTAGGAGAATCCAGGGAGCTGGGTAATTTTCTAAGCGAGGTCATCAGTCTTTCAGTCCTAGGGATTAAGTGTTGATGTAGCATTTCTGCAGACCAGGCAGCAGGCAGTAAAGCCAGAGAGACCAAGCTGTTCTTAAAATACAGGCTATCAAACTGTCTTCTTCCTCCTCCTGGGGTCTATTGTGCAATCTGATTCTTACTAAAAGATACAGCAAGTTGAACCTGTGGCCCCATCTGATGCACAACAGGGACAGTATAACCTGCCAACCAGAGCCAGGACCATGTTGTCAGTTCTGCTGCTAATCTTGAAGACAGAATGAGGGCAGTTCACATCTGAGCTGCTTTATAAAATGAAGAAACTGTTTTGAAGCAGTAGAAAACAGGTCGCAGGCTGGGAGTCAAGATACTGGGGTTTAATCCTGGCTCAGCCAGTAATTAGCTGAATCCAGGTTGCTCCTCTGTGGACAGCCATTCATTCTCTTAAATAAGTGAAGGGGCTGAATGTGTATTACCTTTCCTCTGCTCTGCATCCCTTTCAGGGGGACAAGTGGTCAACCTGATGAACCAGCGCTTGCAAACAGGTTTTACAGAAAATGAAGTACTCCAGATATTTTGTGACACCTGTGAAGCTGTCGCCCGCCTGCATCAGTGCAAAACTCCTATTATCCACCGTGACCTGAAGGTAACAGATCACCCTGAAGCTTTCTTATGGAGTATTTTCTACCTGCTCCAGGAGTGGGGTAAATGTTATGGGGGTATGGGAAAAGCGTCAGGCTTGGTACCAAATTATTCCCAAGTGGCACTAGTGGTAAAGAACCCGCCTGCCAATGCAGGAGACATAAGAGATACAAGCTGATCCCTGGGTGGGGAAGATCCTCTGGAGGAGGACATGGCAACGCACTTCAGTACTCTTGCCTAGAGAATCCCAAGGACAGAGGAGCCTGAGAGGCTAAGGCCATAGCGTGACAAAGAGACCCAACTGAAGCAGCTTAGCATGGAAGCTCACACAGTACAGTACAGTATCAATTTTATTGTTAGGTGGCTTTCAAAAGTTCTTTATAATCATCAAATGCCTGAACACATCTTTGTTGTTTTTCCAAATAAACTCCAAAATTCACTGTTTTAGGGTCATGAAGAGTAATATGCTAATTTAAAGTTTGTAAACAGCAGTGTCTGGGCTTCCCTGGTGGCTCAGAGGTTAAAGCCTCTGCCTGCAATGTGGGAGACCTGGGTTCGATCCCTGGGTCGGGAAGATCCCCTGGAGAAGGAAATAGCAACCCACTGCAGTATTCCTGCCTGGAGAATCCCATGGACGGAGGAGCTTGGTGGGCTACAGTCCACGGGACGCAAAGAGTCGGACACAACTGAGCGACTTCACTTTCACTTTCAAACAGCAGTGCCTAGTCTTTAAAGTCTATTTTATATTTTGTAAAATCCATTAATTGATAATTTAAAAATTTTGTCCTGCTAATTACTATTCCCTTGCACTGGACCTTTCAGACTGTAATCACTTGACGATGTTTGTGGATTGGAGTTGGCACCTGGTCAGGGCACACTGACTGTTTGCCGTGTACTCTGTAAGACACTGCATGCGCACTGTCTCTTGGGTGAGAGACTTTCTTGTTAACATTTTATGGTCAGTGAAACTTAGGAGCAGAGAGGTTATGTGACTTAACTAAGGTCATATAACTGGGAAGGAACAGTACCAGAATTTGAATCCAGCTCTTCTGATTCTAAATTGCAGTTTCTTTTGATTTTACTTGCGTTTAGAGAAACATGCTTCATGGCTACTGTTTACATCAGCATCCCCTACCATGCTTGTTAAATGCAGGCTGCTGGGTTCCCCACTGAATCTTTTGGGCCACAGTGTTTGTGATGGTACCAGGGAAGCCTGGGAGTTTTTATCTTAGGCACCCCAGGTGGTTTTTGCATATTTTAAAGTTTGAGGATCTCAATAGCTTACTAGCTTTTCTGTTATGAGGATGAGTTTGTTTTAATTAAGATATAATTCACATACCATAAAATTTACTCCTTTAGAATGTACACGTTGGTGGGTTTTAGTATATTTACAAGGGTGTGCAGCCATTACCATTGTCTAATTCCAGAAAATTTCATCTCCCCTCACCACCACCTCCAAAAGCTTCATCAAAAATTTCATCACCACCACCCCCAAAAGCCTGTACCTATTAGGGGTCACTTCTCATTCTTCCCTTAGCCCTGCCAACCACCAGTCTACTTTCTGTTGCTTATTCCAGACATTTCATCTGAATGGGCTTGTATGGTATGTGACCTCTTTCACAAGCAGTGTTTTCAAGGTTCATGTATACTGTAGCATACATCAGTACTGCATTCTTTCCGTGACAACGTCTCATTGTGTGGACATAACCACATTTGGTTAATTCCTCAGTTAGTGGACATCTGAGTTATTTCTGCTTTAGCTATTGTGACTCAGGCTATTGTGAACATTCATGTACCAGGTTTCACATGAGCGCATAGTTTCATTTCTCTCGGGTACATACCTTGGAGAGGAATTGCTGGGTCAATTCCTTACTCTAACTTTTTGAGGAACTGCCAGCCTATTTTCCAAAGGAACTGCACTATTTTACATCCTGCCAGCAACCTTACAGGGTTCCAGTTTCTTCACACTAACACATTTTTTTGCCCTATTTTATTTTTCTGTCCTATTGAGTGCAAAGTCTCCAAATGCCTAAGACAGCCTTCCCCAGTGCACCTCTGCTCACAGTCAGCCCCTTTTCTGAGCAGAACAAGTATACATCCGTGAATATTGTGAGCCTCACATCATACAAAATATAATTCTGTGGGGACAGTGCAGATACAACATGGTCCCTATGCTCATAATGTAAAAGCATCGGTGAGAGCATATAAGCGAAATATTTGGAACTGAAACTTAAAGAAGTGAAATACAAAACTCTATAGAACAAAGTGGTGAAGAGACTCGAGTCTCTTAGTATGTGGTCAGATAATGAGATCTGGCAGCAGTGATTGGGATCTTCTGGAAATGTTGAGTTTTGAAGGACTTGTGGGCTATGGGTGGTCACAGAGAGGCTGAAGAGTATTTCAGGCAGAGAGCAGGGCCTAAGGACTGCTGAGGGGAGGGAACGAGAAGGTGTTTGACGATGAGGAGGTGGGTAAGGGCCTGGTACCTGGCTAGTTACAGAGCAGGCCAGAGTGACTGTAGGCCACTGCTTTAAGAATGAAATGACACTCCTTTTTTTTTTTTTTTTTAAATACACTTGATTTACAGTGTTGTGTTAGTTTCAGGTGATGACACTTTTTTCCTAGTTGTCTTAACACTGAGTGAAATACTTGGGCCTATTAGTGTATATTTCAAAATAAGCAATGGTACCAACATTTTAGGACCTGATCTTTTTCCCTGCCACTTGTCTTAAAGAAGAGTTTGGAAGGGGCCAAGAAAAGGGTTGGAGAAGTATGGCCTGGCTGTATCAGCACTGCTTCCGTGACCTGTATGAGCTTGGGTCCCTTCGGAGTCCCATTCCACCCCTCCATGTCAGATGGGGTTCGATTTCATATGAGAACTCTGGTTCTGTAGCTGTGTAACTGGTACCAACCGAGCTGTAAGCTCTGTGAGTAATAAGCATCCTTCATATTTCCAGATGCACAGGACGTGTTTCCATCTCCGACTTGTTCTCCTCCCATTTCCATCCCCGTCTTCCTTTCCTCCCTGTAGTCTTTGACTCCTTTGTGACTTTTCCCTGGCCTCGTGTTCTCTTGGACCCTCAGGCTCCTGGGTTGTTCCTCCCATCACTTGGCCTCAGAGCCTCAGCTTCCTCGTCTGTGCAGCAGAGACGACAGCACCAGCCTTGTTAGGGCCTGAGTGGGGCTAAAAGACAACATGCGAGTCTGTGCGCAGGCACATCCTTGGTTCAGAAATTTCTGAGCAGACACCCAGGAAGGTGAGAGCAAGGAAGAGGCCAGGAGGGCCACAGAGCCTTGTTTTAGAGAGTGCTACTCTTAACGTTTTTAAACAGTCTTCCTTCATTGTCACTTTTCCAACATATATTGGACTAAACAAGGCCTAAATGATCACCACTTCACACCCATAGATAGCACCTGCCCAATTTCTGTGTGGCCGTCTATGAGTGTCCCATGGTGCTGCTGTGAGGTGTCAGAGAAGGTCGCCCATGACGGGAACCTGAGGCAGAGGTCAGCATCTTGCCTGGGGACACGGTAGGTGGTTGGTCTCAAGCAGCCAGAGCCCAGACTCTCTGCTCACTGCTCTAAGCAGCCTGTGAGATGTCTCAGCAGAGGACCTGGGAGCACACTGGACTCTGAGGGTGAGGCTGGGCCGTGAGTGATGACTGCGTCCCTGTCTTCCCAGCCTGCCTTAGGCCCTGGCCCTCGCCCCTCCGTCACCCACCACCCCGGTCTAGGAACGCAATAATTGCGTTCAGTCAGTATTGAAGACTACCATGTATGCCGCTGGTTTGCCCCTTGTGGTTCAGGAGACTTTGTTTCCTCTTCTCCTTGGCCTTGGAAACAAAATGTACATAGGGGCCCCTGTGATTGGTCTAGAGGAGTCCTGTTGCTATTGATTTTAGTCATTGACTCCTACCTGTTTTTTTGTGTTTTTTTTAATAATGCTTTCCCAAACTCCCCAAATCTAGGTGCCATGTAGACGCTTTTGCTGGCCTGTTAGATTCTGTTGGTTTCTACGACTGTGTGCTTGGCGGGCAGTCACATCTGCCTGCTGCAGTGCCAGCTTGCTAGGCAGGAGTGAGCAGTCCCCTGGACCTCCTGTTGCCCTGGCTCTGTTATTGCGTCACAAGGCCTCGGCCACTCTGCGCTCCCTATCATGGCTGGTACCAGCCAGCAAGGTCCTAGCAGTGGCCAGAGCCAAGAAGTTCTTTGTTCTCCTCTTGGTCAGAGAACATGCCCATGGCCGGTCTCTCTTGCTTCTGTGTGACCCGAGTTTCCACATGATGAGGAGGCACCCTTGGGAATAAATCCATGGGACACAGGAAGGAGCATACCAGGCCAGCTCTGGACCCCCATGCTGAGCCAGTGCCACCCTGTGGGGAACTGAGAAAGCCCCTCTTGCCCTGCCCACCACGTGTATGGTCTTTCTTTCAAATTCCAGAGAGGAAATAAGCTGACAGCAGTCCCTGTCCTTAAGCAGTGTATGTTCTGAAAAATAACCAAAACAGAAGTTCTAGTCTTTACTGAATGTTTCTCCTCAAATATATTATTTTACATTTTCATTATTTTCTCCCTTTTTTAAAATTATCTATCTGAGGACTGATAGAGATCTTCATTCCAAATAATAGAACTATGTTCCTGGGAAGGTCATGTAAGTCAGTGCTTTCCTTTTACCAACAGGGAATCCTCTGCTCAGAAAGGCTGTGACCTGCACAGCAAACTCATTGATCAAACCAGAACAAAGGCCAAGATTTTTGACCCTCAATGTGGTTTCTGTTTGTTTGGTTTTTGCTATATTTTACCATGCCGTTTGCCCAAGCATTTAAGAAAGGGGATAAAAGGGTTAAGACTTATTAAGTACATTCTAGGTTGAAAAAGTCATGAATGTCTCCCCATCTGTCAGAAAAGAGATTTTGGACCTCATGAAGTACAGTAGGATGAAGATTCTTGTCCTGTTTTTGGAATCACAGGTTGGAAAACCTGCATCCACCTAGTGCTCCACAATTTCCAGTGGTAATAAACTCTGTAGCTGAGATGCCTGGATGCTGTTTTGTTTGGGATAATATCAAGATGAAGAGGTCAGAAGGAGGTGGCTTTCTAGATGTTTTAGTTGAAGCTCTGAGCAGAGTTTGGGAGTGACAGGTTTAATAATCCTCTCAGGCTGATGGCGGAATAAGGTCAGTAGCTTAAATGCTCAACAAGCTTCTAGATGAGAGGCTGTGAGCGAGGGTAACCAGCATTCACCTGACTTCCTAAAGGACCTGGCCCAAAACAAAGTTGCCACGCAGGATCTCTGAAGCTTCCAGAAGCTGGTGTATGAACTTACAGTTGGTTGTCGACCTTCCTCATTGAATCCCTCTCGGCCCTGGTCATCTCACTCTTGGAGAGTCGTACCTGCCCTCGTCGTCTCCTTCCTGTCACATCAGTGCAGCCGGGGAGCGTGGCACCCGGAGCCCAAATCTTGCCCTCACAGCCTGTGACCTCTGCCTGCACTCTGTTCTCTCACGTGTCAAGTGGGACAGTGAGGCCTTGGAAGAATGTCATGAAATATGCAGGGCAGGGTTGGGCCCCACATATTCAGTTCAGTTCAGTTCAGTTCAGTCACTCAGTCATGTCCGACTCTTCGCAACCCCATGAATCACAGCACGCCAGGCCTCCCAGTCCATCACCATCTCCCGGAGTTCACTCAGACCCACCTTCATCGAGTCCATGATGCCATCCAGCCATCTCATCCTCTGTCGTCCCCTTCTCCTCCTGCCCCCAATCCCTCCCAGCATAAGAGTCTTTTCCAATGAGTCAGCTCTTCGCATGAGGTGGCCGAAGTACTGGAGTTTCAGCTTCAGCATCATTCCTTCCAAAGAAATCCCAGGGCTGATCTCCTTCAGAATGGACTGGTTGGATCTCCTTGCAGTTCAAAGGACTCTTAAGAGTCTTCTCCAACACCACAGTTCAAAAGCATCAATTCTTCTGTGCTCAGCCTTCTTCACAGTCCAACTCTCACACCCATACATGACCACAGGAAAAACCATAGCCTTGACTAGACGGATCTTAGTCAGCAAAGTAATGTCTCTGCTTTTGAATATACTATCTAGGTTGGTCATAACTTTTCTTCCAAGGACTAAGCGTCTTTTAATTTCATGGCTGCAGTCACCTGCTACTAATTGCTAACACTGTTTTATTACTCTCCTCCCACCGTGCCTTCCTGTTCTTGGTTGCGTTTAACCTGCGTCTTGCGCTTTCTCCGAGGCCCAGCATTATCTCGTCTCCTCATTCATGAGAGTGCTAGCCCGTAGTGTGTCCGGCCCCATGTTTTTAGTTTTCCAATCCCCAGGACGGTGCTGCCCCAGCCACAGAGACCTGTCTCTGCTTCAGTCTCCTTCAGTCTCCCTACAGGTGCTCTCACCACCCGGTCTCTAGTGAGAATGCTCACCCCCCAGATTGTTCATGGGCCTCCCCTCACCAGAGTGACCTTTCCTAAGTGTGCTGTTTATAGTGGCATCCATCTTAACTGACATATATTTAACCTGCTGGGTTTTTTTTCCCACAATATTTATCAGTACCAGGCAGTTACACTTTTTTTTTTTTTTAATCATCAGCTGGACCCTAAGCTCCAGTCACAGCCTTGTTTGTGGAACTTAGAAAAGTACTTGGCACATAATAGGTGGAAGTAGGAGTTCAAATGTATTTCTCTAATAAAGGAACGCTCTTACATGTGTACAGGGAGACTTGCTGTGTGCCTTCATGGTCCTTCTCGTCCTTGTTTCATAAGAACAGTAATGGAATTATTACCAGCTTTACGTTACAGATAAGAAACCTGCCCAAAGAGGTTTAAAGGTTTATTCAAGGCCAGACATCTAAAATAGTCCCTGAGTCTTCTGAACCCCAAGTCCAGTGTGGTTGCTGCACACTGTGCTCTGTGCTAAGTGTTTGTTAGTGATGGTGCTGGCGCTGGTGGAGGGCAGCAGCTGCCTGAGCTTGGAGGCTGTCACTGGCGTCACAGGTCACAGGGACAGACGGCGAGGGGGCGGAGCTGTGGCTGCTGCCAGACGATTTCACCTCCGTAATCTCACCTGATCCTCCCCACAGAATTTCGCGGTGGCCAAAGCAGGGATTACTGTTCACATCTGCACCGATAGTTCTTTGATATTTCTCAGGCTTTCACTCCATTGATATCTCTGGTTCTCTTGTCTGGTTTTGAACACACCCTTAATTTCTTCTGGTTTTCCTATGAGTATAGGTCTGTACAGTGGTATCTTTGTGGGAGGGAGGAAGGCAGGGTGGGGACCGGGAACCAGGTTAAATGTAGCATAATTCCTGAGTTCTATCAGTGAAACTAACCAGAAATACAAACCAGGTTTTTAAGGTCTGGGAAGAAAACAAAACCAGAACCTCATTGTGCATCATCTTTATTGCGTCCTTTGTCTACTCAGTTTTCCTCCCTTCCCCAGCAGAGACTTTGGTCCCTAGAATGACCTTGTTTGTGTTTTGATATGAGTTGGCTTTTCAGTTTTCTAGATTGTATATTCTAGGATTGGAAGTGTAGCATCTGATTTGGGAAGGGACTACTCATATCCAGGAGGAGAAACATGGTCTCACATGATCCCTGTAGGGTGGCAGAGGCCAGCAAGGAGGGTTATTGCTGACAGACACTGAAAAAAGCAGTTAGAGGTCCCTTACGTGTGTAAAATATTGGGCTGGGTATTGTAAGAGACACATGGGCAAAATATAATTATAGACCAGAGATGGCAATTTCTCCTCAAAGGGCCAAAGAATAAATATTTTAGGCTTGTCAGCTGTATAGGCTCTGTCTCAGCTGCTTGACTCTGCTGCTGAAGCAAAACAATAGCCGTAGACAAGAGGCCAAGTAACCTGTGGGCGTGGCTTGGTTTGGCCAGGTCTGACTTTGTCAACCCTTTCTAGCCGTACCAAGTTCTGTAGATTTTTGTAGGGTGGCCAGGGAATGTTTTCCTGAGGAGTTATGACTTGAGCAAGGCCTTGAAGAATGGCTAGGAGTTGACTAGCAGAGAGGGAGCAATTGAACAAAAAGACAAACTAGTCATTGTAGGAAATGCTTAGGAGACATTGAGCAAATCAGCCTGACTATTGTTTGGACATTTGGTTCCTCATTGACTGGATACCTATTATAGGGGCATTTCTGAACTTAAAGAATTAAGAAACCCCTATCCTTAGGCTTGTAGCCAGGACATTGGGTGAGCGTACATCCCTACCAGGTAGAAGGGTGGAAATCTGGGGCTTTGGGTAATTATTCTGCCTCCTGCCCTGGCAGAAAGGCAATACCTGTCCTTCTTTAGAGTTGGATTGCCTAGGTGCACTTCCTTGCTTAATCACTGTGAGTCTCACTTTCTCTGTCTGTATAATGGGGATTATTGTTATATTATTACTGTAAGGATTGAAAGAGATAATCCATGTAGAGTGATGAGATAGTCAGTAAATAGTAGCTATTCTTTTTAAAACCTCTAAATTCCACTGGAAATATTAGTATTGCCTTGTTGGAATTATTTTAGATTCCTGAAGTGAGTATGTTCAGGATAGCTTGACTGTTTGACTTTGTGTAAATAGATTAAACTGATGAGCGTTATACAAAGCTGTAGATGGTAGAAATATTTGCCTGATTCATTCTTGTCTTTGGGGAACAAGTCTCTCCTAAGAATTTTTAACCACAAGAGCATATCCACCCAAGTTTATGGTATAGTTCACACTGCCTGGGGAGCTAAAACCCCCAAGGTCAAAACTGTAGCGCCTACAATTTTGTGAAGTGATTGTAGGTTATTAGTGCCCCAGGTGCATAAGTATGTTATTCCTGGAAGAATAATAAACCTTAAACTCAAGCTTCTTAAGGCTTCCCACAGATGAATCCCGAGGAACACGAATCAACAACAACAATGACAAAACCCCTCACAATAATACATCGTGAGTTGGATACTCAGTTGGAATAAGGATTAATAAACTGTAGCGTCAGTTTTTAAAGACTTCAGGTATTATATTTATAAAATGCAGACTATAAAATAAACATTTTTATAATCTATAATCCTAGAAAAATGAAAAGAAAGTATAGAAACAGGAGACATAATAATTGACAAGATATTTTTAAAAGAACTACTAGTAGTCGGAGCCTGGGTATTTGGTGGCTCCTGTCTTATTTGTGACAGCCTCTCTCTCTCTCTCTCTCTCTCTCTCTCTCTCACACACACACACACACACACACACACACACACACAGTGTCATATGTATTTTTCAGTTTATTCCATTCAACAAACATTTTCTATTCCAAGCACTATGTCAGGCATTGGTAGAGAAGATGACAAATATCTGTGCTTGTCCTTAAGGAGTTTCTAGTCTGCTCTTACCTTTGTTTTCCAAAGGTGGTCAGTCTTTGGAAGGCTGAAGACAAAAGACAATGGAGGCCACAGACTTATTGACCTAACAAGATTTTTTGGCTACCATTTTACTGCCCACACATAGCCAGGTCTGTCCTCCAGCACACCAGTCAGCTCAATTCACTTCTGGCAAAAATTAATGCATCTTGAGTACGGTAGTACCCATGTTTTGGAACTGTTACATCTTTGGCAGAATCCTTTGACGCTAAGAATTTCTCTAGGTTCTGGTCTTTGGAAGCTCCCTCCTACCCAGAACTCCTAACTCACTGCCCAGAGACTACATCTACAAAAATAGAAGGATGGTACTTTCACAGGAGAACTGTGCATTTGCCCACAGCCCTTTAATCACTTTGAGAAATAACTAAAATATATCAAATATTTATTAATTCAGAAAATCCTTACCTACCATGGTAAAGAAATTGATATGTATGTTTAGAAGGTCTAAATGAAATCACTGA
This sequence comes from Litocranius walleri, assembly GCA_006410535.1. NCBI lineage: Eukaryota > Metazoa > Chordata > Mammalia > Artiodactyla > Bovidae > Litocranius > Litocranius walleri. The sequence goes on along the minus strand of SJYG01000537.1, from coordinate 776,459 downwards.
TATCAGGAAGAACCAAGTACTGAAGGAATGTAGGGAAAGGGTGACATTTTTCTGAGGACGGCTTCAAGGAAGAAGTGGCATTTGAACTAGAGTGATTCAGACAGTAAACAATCTGTCTGCAATGTGGGAGACCCAGGTTCAGTTCCTAGGTTGGGAGGATCCCCTGGAGAAGAGGATTGCCACCCACTCCCATATTCTTGCCTGGAGAATCCCATGGACAGAGAAGCTTGGCGTGCTTTTAGTCCATGAGGTCGCAAAGAGTTGAACACGACTGAGCAACTAACAGTTTCCCTTTCACTTTTGAAAGATGATGGGGATTTTGATAGTTGGGTAAGGAGCTGGTGATCATTGGAAGCATTCTAGAATGAAAAAAAGGCAGGAGAAAAGATGCAGTGTTGAAAGTACTGTAGGAGGACTGTTTCTGCAGAGGTGAGAAGTGTAGCTAGAAATCTAGAAAAATGGAACTCTTTGCTTTCCCACTGTGGAATCTCCTCTTCAGCACTCCGCCCCCAACTCTCATTTTCCCCTGTTACTGTGCATCTCTTTTTATTTCACTGGGAATGACCCCTGTTGATATACTTGGAGGACAATAACTTTCCTATGCACATTAATGAGATTATCAGAAATAAAACCTCTATGTGTAATGTACACCAAATTTTCAAACCAGTATTAAGTGATATCTTGGAATGGGCGGTTGCACAATGTTTTTCAGGTTGAGAATATTCTCTTGCATGACCGAGGCCACTATGTCCTGTGTGACTTTGGAAGTGCTACCAACAAATTCCAGAATCCACAAACGGAAGGAGTCAATGCAGTAGAAGATGAGATTAAGAAGTAAGCTTTTCCTCCTTTCTCGAAGTTTTATCCATTATAGGATCAACAGTTTTACTTTCAGCTTATGATTGAGAGGGTCAGGGTGAAAAGACAGTGGTGCCAGTCAGTTGCCCCTCATCTCAGAACATCATATTAGCAGCTGGGTTGTTTGATTTTTAGGTGGAGGATAGGGAGGGGATTCACAGTCATTGATCAGTGGACTAAAACGAAGGAATTTTATAGCACTTTATCAATGGTCCTCTGGTACATAGATCTTTTTATTTTTATCCCAGACCCCTTAAAAAGGTGCACACACCATGGAAGTACTGTGATGTCTTTCAGTGGGATCACAACAGCTGTGACATTACCAGTCAGTCGGTTGTGCTTTTTACTGAACCCTAAATTCCTATATATTTTTTCCTGCTCATAAGGAGCTAACCTGCAGTTTAGTGGAATTAATGGTGAGTAGGGCTATTAAAGTCTCTACAGACATTGAATCACTGACTTCCATGAGAAACAGCTTGTTTAGATTTGTTACTCCAGTAGGAACCTGGGCCATTTCCCCCTGTTGTCCAGAGTGTCCAGATTTTTCAGAGGCAGCAGCGCTGACTGTTACTGCTAACAATCAGCAGTGAGAGTGCGCCCATGGCAATCCAGCCTGGGGCAGGAGGACTTCGGTCCAAGGCCCTGATGGACATCTAAGCCACAGAGCCCTCTGGGCTCTAGAGGCTCAAGCAGCACAAATTGCAGGCTTGGTAACACTAACTCTCACTTTGAAGATGAACTTCTACTTCTCTTGTCTTGAGCCAGAAAAGAGAGAAAAGCTATTCTCTCAGCCCTATTCCATCAGCAAAGAGCCATCCACCTCCGGGCCCACTTCCTGCCTAGCCAGGGCCCATTTTCTATCCTGGGTGTCCCAGCCAGCGTCACATCTCTGTGAAGAGCCACATCTAAGGGGATTATTGTATATTTTAAAAAACAAACTAGGCAAATATAGTGTCAGACAATAAGGATTTATAGGAGACAATTTTGTTATTTAAGGACCCATGGAAAATTGCTTTTAGGGCTTATTTAAAGCCTTAGTGGCTGCGTCCACCTGCTCTTAGAGTGGGAGGATGGCACTCTGAGGGCGTGGTGTGTGCCAAGGACAGCTCTTCATTCCACCTGCACTAATGTCCCGTACTCTCTTCTCCCAAGTGCTCCCAGGGAACTTGACTGTACTAATACATATATTCTTTAAAAAGTAATTCTGCTACCCCTGGTTTTTAAAATTATAGCACTGACATATTTAATTAAAAAATGAATCTCTTGATTGTAGGTACACAACACTGTCCTATCGCGCACCAGAGATGGTCAACCTGTACAGTGGCAAGGTCATCACGACAAAGGCAGACATTTGGGTAGGTGTCACTAACCTGTCTGCATCTCAGATGTCAGTAGTCTTGGCTGTAAACTCCCCAGCCTAATCCAGACAGTGCCGAAGCCAGAGTGGCCACTGTACCGCATCCCATTCTACCTACCCCTCAGGGTCATTCTTGGCTCGAGGTGATCAGCCACTGCTTCTTGAAGCCTGTCGAAGACAATGACTTCAGACCTCTGGGAAAGTTCTTCGGGTCACCTGCCCATTACTTAGGTGGTCTTCACATGTGTTACTAGTTCTTCACGGCAGAACCAGCTGAAAACTTATTCTCTTTTGAAGCACAATTGGGTAATGATGGTAGAAATAATGATAGGTAAATAGTGATGTTGGGTTCTGAATTCAAGTTTTGAATAGGTTAATAATGCCTAGTGTTTAGATCAGCTTGTAAATGTGGATGGTGCCAGTATCTCTCAGTAATCTCATTTTCAGTTATGGTAAATAAACCTCTAGTAGCACTCTGCTTCTCTTATTTTTTCAGGCTCTGGGATGTTTGTTGTATAAATTATGTTACTTCACTTTGCCATTTGGGGAGAGTCAAGTGGCAATTTGTGATGGAAACTTCACAATTCCTGATAACTCTCGATATTCCCAAGACATGCACTGCCTAATTAGTAAGTATTTTAAGGTTGTGGTTTTATATTTTTACTTCCGATCTCTAGAAATGGAATGGAAGGTAAAGGGGTTAGATTCCAGGAGTGATGAGCTGGATGGAAAAATAAAGAAATCAATTGATAATGATCGGTTGCTCAAAGATCATGTAACGGTGTTGAGTTAGAGTCATGAGTCTTTTTGCCACTTGGTTTCCCACCTGGGCCAGCCACCCAAGCATAAATCCTTACTGGGCTCTGAGCATTGCAGAGCATTGCTCTGTTCTCTTGCAGTCTGTATGAAAGCTCCGGTACCAAAGGAGTCCAGCTGACTCAGATCAAGTGATAAATTCATCTTTGCAAAACTGGAAGCAACTCAACTTAAAATGATGGCCATGCATTGGCTGAAGTGAATTCCTAATTGAGACTATACCTCAGTGGAACTAGTTTTTTCCTCTCATTTAGGTTCATCACTGGATTTCGATAAGAGGCATTTAAACTCAATGTTTTAAAAGATTTTAAGATTCTTCACTCTTTTGTATCTTCGTAGTAAGCATATGAACTAATGTTCATTAATCAGATGGCAGAGTAAGTAATCTTTACTCAAACCCCTATACTGGAATGCTGAAGTAACAGATTTTTATTATATTTTTACTTTGGTCAAGACATTCAGTATCTACATTTTAACAGTCACAGACTAAATCCTAAATGGAGATGCACTGGAGAAAATAGATGAAGCCAGTGTGAATAGAGCTTCTGACATTTGTTGAAGACCTACTTGTACCTCATTTAATTCTTAAAACCCTATATAGTAAATATAATTATCCCTATTATACAAACAAGGAAACAGTACCTCAAAAAGTATAGGTATTGTACCCAAGTTAAGATAGTTTTAGCTTCTAAATGACCACCTCTTCTGTTATACTAGTTTTATCAATTAATCTCTTCTGTTTATTAATACAAAAGTAAGGGCAATATTTGAAGACATTTTGAAGCACAATTGGGTAATGATGGTAGAAATAATGATAGGTAAATAGTGATGTTGGGTTCTGAATTCAAGTTTTGAATAGGTTAATAATGCCTAGTGTTTAGATCAGCTTGTAAATGTGGATGGTGCCAGTATCTCTCAGTAATCTCATTTTCAGTTATGGTAAATAAACCTCTAGTAGCACTCTGCTTCTCTTATTTTTTCAGGCTCTGGGATGTTTGTTGTATAAATTATGTTACTTCACTTTGCCATTTGGGGAGAGTCAAGTGGCAATTTGTGATGGAAACTTCACAATTCCTGATAACTCTCGATATTCCCAAGACATGCACTGCCTAATTAGTAAGTATTTTAAGGTTGTGGTTTTATATTTTTACTTCCGATCTCTAGAAATGGAATGGAAGGTAAAGGGGTTAGATTCCAGGAGTGATGAGCTGGATGGAAAAATAAAGAAATCAATTGATAATGATCGGTTGCTCAAAGATCATGTAACGGTGTTGAGTTAGAGTCATGAGTCTTTTTGCCACTTGGTTTCCCACCTGGGCCAGCCACCCAAGCATAAATCCTTACTGGGCTCTGAGCATTGCAGAGCATTGCTCTGTTCTCTTGCAGTCTGTATGAAAGCTCCGGTACCAAAGGAGTCCAGCTGACTCAGATCAAGTGATAAATTCATCTTTGCAAAACTGGAAGCAACTCAACTTAAAATGATGGCCATGCATTGGCTGAAGTGAATTCCTAATTGAGACTATACCTCAGTGGAACTAGTTTTTTCCTCTCATTTAGGTTCATCACTGGATTTCGATAAGAGGCATTTAAACTCAATGTTTTAAAAGATTTTAAGATTCTTCACTCTTTTGTATCTTCGTAGTAAGCATATGAACTAATGTTCATTAATCAGATGGCAGAGTAAGTAATCTTTACTCAAACCCCTATACTGGAATGCTGAAGTAACAGATTTTTATTATATTTTTACTTTGGTCAAGACATTCAGTATCTACATTTTAACAGTCACAGACTAAATCCTAAATGGAGATGCACTGGAGAAAATAGATGAAGCCAGTGTGAATAGAGCTTCTGACATTTGTTGAAGACCTACTTGTACCTCATTTAATTCTTAAAACCCTATATAGTAAATATAATTATCCCTATTATACAAACAAGGAAACAGTACCTCAAAAAGTATAGGTATTGTACCCAAGTTAAGATAGTTTTAGCTTCTAAATGACCACCTCTTCTGTTATACTAGTTTTATCAATTAATCTCTTCTGTTTATTAATACAAAAGTAAGGGCAATATTTGAAGACATGGAGTATGGTATTTAATGGTTGTTGGATTGTTTTCAGGGGTAAAGCATTATATCTGTGCTAAAATGGCAGCTTTATAAATGAGCTTGGAAAGAAATATGGAAAAAATGGCCAAATGTGTTGCTAGAGTGGTAGTATTTTTTGATAATTTTTTTTTCTTCTACTTTTGTGCAACAAATTTGTATTAGGAAAACAACTCTTTATGAATGTGTATAATATGGCATGTTTCCTACACTCTGATCTATTTCACTTTACAAACTACTGAAAGAGTCCACTGTCACCCTAACTCATACATTTCTGTCATTGCCCCCCACATACCCTTTCACTTCCAACACCAGGTTCCCCCTCTTTTCAGTTTCTGTCAGGGGTGTCACCATTCAAGCCTAGATCACTGAAATGTGACGTTTTCTTTGGATCTGGCCAGCAAGAAAGAAAGAGAGTCAGTCATTTCCTAAGTGGTAGCATTAATGCTTTCTTTGAAGTTTCTCCTGTTTTCATGACATTCTCTCTGATCTCATCACTGCCACCATAATACATTCCAACCTTGTCAGCTCATGCGTGTACTGGTAAACTGGCCAGCCTCTCCCCGTCTGTCCAGCACACCCTCACTATGAGATTAATCTTATAAAATGCCACCCTATCATGTCCCTATTCAGTTAAACCTCATGCTTGCCAGTGGTCCCGCATATTCTGGTTTCCTTCTCCCCACCTTATTTCCCTTTATTTGACGAGGAAACGTCTGCCCTGTCCTCTTGGCTCATCTGTTCCTTGCAACAAAGTGTTCTCTGGCCTTCCTCCCAGGCCATTTTTTCTCAGACTATTTTCTTACCTGGAATTCTTTTTTTCTGTGTTTCCCTTGATACACTAAATTTTTTCCTGCCATCAAGGACCAGCTCAGCTCCTGCCTCTTCTGCAGAGCTCACCAGGATACAGCCTCATCAGTCTTTTCTCAACTTAGTGTCCAAACCATTCATTTGATTACTTAAGCAATACATTGCCTTTATGTGTGTGTCTTCTCAATATTTTTTTTCCCCCTGGGGATTTTTCCAGCTTCAGAAAGGGCAGAAGCTTAAAGGACTGGAGACAGACACATGATCTATAGGTCACGGTAAAAGCAGAGGTGTATTGTTATCTTGCAATTTCTTTTATATGGGAAACCAACTAATACCGCCAACAAAAGAATAATAAGTAAATTCTTGAAATTTTGAGTTTAGGTTACAATTATCGAGAACAATCATTTGTCTAGCTGACAGTATGAAAGAAGGAGGCCAGAATTTCCTAGGAACCAGAAGATGAATGTGTTAACTTCCACACTGGCAACTTGAGTCCCTGTTGTGCAGTGCACAGAACTTGAACTTAAAGTATTTTTGTTACAATTCAAAAGTGTCATTTTCTTGTGGATATTTAAAATTTTAGGAAAGTCAGAGCTTCCCTTTCTGAGAGGGGAGGAAGAGGACTAATTGCACTCTCTGACTTTTCTGAGAAGTAATTTTAAAACAACAGAATTTTGGTAATAGAGAAATTATGCCTCTTAGCTAATGTAATAACTCTTTGGGTATCATTAAACAAGTTCATGTATGTTTATCTTAGGGTATATGTTGGAACCAGACCCTGACAAAAGGCCGGATATTTACCAGGTTTCTTACTTCTCATTTAAACTACTCAAGAAAGAATGCCCAATTCCAAATGTACAGGTATGTGAGAGGTATTCTTTAGGGAATTTAATTGTCCTTTAGTGTTCCTGGGGTAGTAGTCAGCTGTTTAAAATGAATGTAAGTATTCCTTGCTTTATCTAGTAAGGGGCATTCCAACAAAGCTAACTATGAAGCAGTTGCTATACATAGAATCCAGTTTTCCCATAGAATTTAATTATAAAACTGAGGCAATTACACATACATACACCCAAGCACCGTAGGAATTGAGTTGAACACTTTGGGTGAAGATTGACCAGCCTTACCCTGTCAGCAGTCACAGTTCCCTGAGAGTCATTGGCCTCTGTATTTACCTAGAGGAGGTTAGGCAGGCCGCTTTCCAAAGGCAAGGCCCTGGACTTGGCCCCTGCGCTTGGTGGAACGTGAGCCTGTTGTCCCTTTTCTCCTGCGTTGTAGTGGAGCTTTCCTGATTTTGCTTCTGCTGCTGACCAGTCTGTAACAGACACACTTTTTTTCTACCCTCCCCACACACTTTGCGGCCATCAGAAGGTTTTCTGCTCGTAGGCACCCTAAACTCTACACTCAGTTTTCTGAGCACAGTGCTTGCAGGCATGCTTTTGACAGACTTGGTATATTTTTCATGTCATAGTATGATCCTGCTTTGTTGAGTATTTTACTAGTAGATGCTGTAATAAATAATTTCTGCTTGGGAGTTGTCTTGGTAGTTTCTCCAGTGATGAACTTCTGATGTCACTACTGGGGTTTGAAGGTGCTGATAAATAACACTTGTCCTTCACTGCCACATTTGGAATCAGATGTGGGAATGATTCAGATGGAGCTCAGCATTTTGGCTTCATTACTAATAAAACTGAGTCAGAGAATGTGGCTTGACCAGTCAGCATCCCTACCATTAGCTCTGCATGACTGAGCATTGTCCCTGATTCCTGAGGGACATGTTCTTTCATAAAGGAGGGGAGGGGAGGGTGGCCAGGCCAGCTCCCTTTTCTCTCCCAGTCTTATCAGTCAAGTAAGCTACTCTTTCTCTTGGGAGAAAAGTGTTTGCAGGGTGGGAGAGAAATGAGGAGAAATTTCCTAGCAGAATCACCGTCCCCTACACCTGAAAGTGTGAATGAAATGGAGGTGCCTCCTAAAAGCTACTCTCATGACCAGTTTTCCATAGTTCAAGTTTCTCAGATTAAAACAAGGGATACTGGGCACTAACCTAACACGATATGATGTCTTTTGCTGTCTCACTTTCTCACTCATGATATTAAATAACATGGATTAGAATTGCAAGCATTCAGATTGGTAACTTGTTTTTAAAAAGTAAGTTTTGGGAAGTGGGCCAAAATAGGAGAAGGGAGTCAAAAGGGACAGACTTACAGGTATAAAATAAGTAAGTCCTGGGAATATAATGTGTAGCATGGTGACTATACTTACTTAATAATACAGTATTGCATTTGAGGGCTGCCAAGAGAGTAAATCTTAAAAGTTCTCATCACCAGAAAACAAAATTTTATAATGATAGATATTAACTAGACAAAGACTGTGGTGATCATTTTATGATATCTGCACATATCAAATCAATGATAATGTATACCTGAAGCTAACAGTGTATGTCAATTACATCTCAATTTTTACAAAAATCTGTGATATCCTTTTAAAATTTTCTTTCAATTCTCTAGAACTCTCCCATTCCTACAAAGCTCCCTGAACCAGTGAAAGCCAGTGAGGCAGCTGCAAAGAAGACCCAGCCAAAGGCCAGGTAAGAAATGCCTGAGTGAGCAAGCATCCTACTCCTTATTGCTACAGTAGTAGGGGAGCGAGCCTAGTGTTTCTTGATACTTCCACTGCCAGGGCCAGAGGCTGCACAGAATGGGAAGGGCAGCTCTGTCTCCCCCAGGCAGAAACTGTTCTTTGGGACTGCCAATTGGAATACAATAGAATACAGTGATCTGTATCTGAAAGAGGATCGAGAGCCCTGTGGCTGTTCCCTCTGCATGGGAATAGGTGCAGAGAATTCAGAATAGGGCAACAGCAGATCTTAAACATTGCTAGTGCAAGACTGTCCTAAACTCACGTCCTGGCCTTTGCATAGCCTAGTCCACCGCCTTACTCTCCAAGAATTCTTATTTTCTGTGGCTCCAGCCACATTAGGGAAGGACAGGTCAAAAGCATTTGAGCTGTGAAGAGCAAAAAGCCTGTGGATCTTAACTAATCCATATTCTAAGAAGCCGGCCAAGAGAAGAGTCAAGAAGCTAAGATTTTATTTGGGGAAATGCCCCTGTGAGAGAAAATAGAGAGAGTGCCAAGGACGCTAGGAGAGCCATCAGAGAGCCTCCCAGCAGTGAGGGAATGACCCAGAGATGGGGAGTTGAAGACTGGTTCGAAGTGACCTGGACTGCCCGCCACACAACGTAAGGAAGGTGCATCATCGAGGAATCCTGTCTTGTAGGAATGGGCCTGCCCTAAAAACCTGTGGCTAGGACATGAAGGCTGAGAGCAGCCTCTGGGAAGCGTGGCCTCAGAGCACACAGTGCAGTGGATTTCAGGAGCACTAGTGGATTTCAGCTGCGGTACTTGGTCTTTTACCCTGGTAGTCGAAGGTCTACAAGGCACATCCTCATGGCTGCCAAATGGCAGTTTCTCATGGTGGTCTGGAAAAATGTTTATATCCCACTTTCCTACCACACTTCCATGGCAAGGCACCTTAGCACAAACTGTATCAATAAAGCACCCTATTGGGACTTCCCTGGTGGCTCAGTGGTAAAGAATCAACAGGAGACACAGGTTCGATCCCTGGCCCAGGAAGATCCCACATGCCTTGGAACAATTAAGCCCATACACCCACAACTACTGAGCCTGTGCTCTTGGGCCCACGAGCCTCAACTACTGAAGCTCACATGCCCTAGAGCCCATGAACCACAACAAGAGAATCCAGTGCAATGAGAAGCCCTCGCTCCGCTATGAAGAATAGCCCTCACTCGCTGCAACTAGAGAAAGCCCAAGCAGCAACAAAGACCCAGCACAGCCAAAAATAAATAAAATGATATAAAAACAAAGCACCCTAGGTGGAGATGTGTGAATTTTAATAGAACAGTATGTTTTAAACTTCTATGTTTTAAAAAATTCTTGAACATTTATAAAATGCCTGGGGCTGTTCCAGATGTGATAGTAAAATAATAAGACTGGTTTTTAACAAACTTAGCTAACTGCTTCCGTGATGTTACTTTGCAGTCTGTTTATATCTGGGTGAGTCTGCCATGTTCACTTTTGGGAGTTGCTTTTGGGGCTGATTTTGGTCTTATGGTAATCTTGTACTCTGCCCAGGTATGGTATTGTACAAAGGCTACACAGAGATCCGTTCCCACTAGAGCATAATCATTTGTAAGAATTTATCACCCGCTGACATTTGAGTAGTACTCTGTTGTGTAAAATGGAGAACGTAATGTCTACATCATGAGGCAGATGTGAACATCGAATCTACCTGTGACTGTCAAACTTTTGTAAACTCCATGATGCCCAAACTATTGGTTTGTATGACCTCAGTAATGCTGAAAGAATATGCAGATCTTAGAGCCAAGAGATTTGGGTCTAAATTGTCCAATATATAATTTGCTGTGATTTCATTTCCATGATCATATTCACTCCCTAGTGCTTAGAGGTGGGTTTTTCTTTCAAACTTTATTTTTAAAGTAGCCCTATTCATGGAGGCATCATATACACCAGATACCATATTGGGTACTTAACATACGTCAAGTGACCTTCTGCCCTTCAGACAAACCTGTGAGGTTGTTGCTGTTCTCACTTTACAAGAGAAGATACGGAAAGTGAGACTTGTACGTCAGTTGCCCAGGTCGTCAGTCAGCATGTGGTTAGTGAAAGACCCACAGCTCCAGCATCCTCACTCTTTCTCCTCCGCACACGAAGTGGTTTGCTTAGGATCACACAGACAGGGCAGTGTAGAGCCAGATCTCCTGTCCTCAACACTGTATCTTCATACAACATAATGAGGTCCGTGCAAACTGACATTTTGAGCACTCTTTAGTTTCTGGAATGGTTTTATAGTTGTTGATACATTTGATGTTCACTTCTGCCTCATAATGTAGGTATTATTGTCTCCACTGTATGCCTGGAGGAGGAAATAGCAGCCCAGTATTCTTGGTTGGAGTATCCCATGGAGGGACCTGACAAGCTTCAGTCCACCGGGTCTCAAAGAGTCTGACACAACTGAAGTAACTTAGCACACACACACACCACTGTATACATAAGGGACCCCAGGCCAAGAGGTTCAGTGCCAAGCCTGTTATCACAGTTAGTGGGGAGCTTGGAGGCACAGGTTTGATCCCTGGGTCAGGAAGATCCCCTGGAGAAGGAGGTAGCTACCCATTCCAGCATTCTTGCCTGGGGGAAAAAAAAAAAAAATCCCATTGTCAGAGGAGCCTGGCGGGTTGCAAAGAGTTGGCGGCTGTGCACAAGCATGAGCGTTCAAGTAGAATTTTCTCTGACTCCAAATTCCATTGATTCTAAAAATATTGCCCTTAGAAGACCAGTACAGAAGTTCTTGGCGTTTGGTTTTCTACAGAAGCCTGTTTACCTCCCTCACCCTGGACTTGATCTTTCATACCCCTTTCTCCTCTTTCCCAACATCTATCCCGTTTTCCTTCCTGATTCCTTCCCCAGATCATAGCCTCCCCAGTGTGGTAGCTTTTGTATTACCAGTTCTCCCCCGCAGCATGAGAGCAAGAAGCTGGTGAAAAGCCTCAGGGTCCGGAATGGACCTGTCTTGGAGGCATGTCATGAGGAAGAACCAGCTGTGTGGCTTCCTATTTTGAATTTTATGGAGACTGTACCCGACATATTTTGGAAATATTCACGAAGCTTGTTTATTTTGGCCTTCATCTCGGCTATAACTCCCAGAAGTGTATTTGCAAAGAACAGTCGCTGTGACCTGAGTAAGGTAGCAGCCAGCTGCCTGGACTGCTCAGAAGCAAAGGAAGCTACCACCTGGGTGGCAGCACTATTACAGAGAGCAAACCACACTCTGTACTTATTTGGATTAGGTCTGGCAGTGAGTTCCAGAAAGTGCAAATGACAGTGGCTTATATAAGGTAGTTTTTTTTTTCCTCTCTCTCTCTCAAGTAAACAACATCTGGAGGCAAGTAGTCCAGGGCTGGTACAGAGGTCTGTTCGACAAAGCCGTCAGGTACCCAGGCTGCTTTAAACTCATCACTACCATCCTTGTGGTTGTGGCTGTGCCCTCATGGACTGATATGGCAGTTGTGACCATCCCTCTTCCAAGCAGTAGGATCAAGGAATAGCCAAAGAAGAGAGACGAAGAGCATGCACAGAGTTTCTTAAAGTTTCCAGAAACTGCTCCATAACAATCTGTATATATCCCATTAGAGATATAAACAGAACTTAGATACATGGCCATACCTGATTACATGTGAGACTGGGCAATGAGATTTTTGCTATAGGTGACCCTATGCCCAGCTAAAAATTGTAGTTACTATGAAAAAAAGCAACATGTGTACTGAAAGAAATGGAGTTCCTGTCAGACTCCCCACACCCTGTATCTTGAGTTACTTGTTCCTTTTAGTTGCCTTATTGGATTAACTCAGTTGATGCTTTTTATTATCAAGAGACCATTTTGACAGCTAGTGCTAATCAATTTGAGTCCCTCTGCATCTGAAAACCACCTACTTTAAACCCCTTTTTGCATCATCACCAAAGTATATTCTAGGAACTTCTGGTTAACTATTAGGCAAAATAGTCCCAAGATAAAAAAGCTTGAGAAACACTGCATTCTATATAATGGTCTCTTTGAGGTTCTCTATGGACATTCACACGTAAATGTTCTGCTAGTCAGAAATCTGCTTGGTGTGTTCTGATCAATATGTTAAAACTTATTTGCCCACTTTTTTTTTTCCATAACACATAGTAACTCATAACATCCTGTGAAATATCCTTTGGAAAATGTCAATTAAGTGAATCCGGGTGGTTTCGGTAAATGTGGAGATGAAAGCTTATCCATTATATACTCCATCTACCCCTTCTCCATTTTCCCATACTTTAACCGGAATCTTCTTTTTTTTCCCTCCTTTTCTTTTTCTAGACTGACAGATCCCATTCCCACTACAGAGACGTCAATTGCACCCCGCCAGAGGCCGAAAGCTGGGCAGACTCAGCCCAACCCAGGAATCCTCCCCATCCAACCAGCCCTGACCCCTAGGAAGAGGGCCACAGTTCAGCCCCCACCTCAAGCCGCAGGTCAATAACAAGATTGTTTGAAACGTGGTAGACCTCTCTGTTACCCTGGGCGGTAGAGAAGTCTTGGGAAACCTGGCTTTGCCAGGAATGAAATCTAGAGGCACATAAAGAATACTGGTTTTCCTTGGGGCTTCCCTGGTGGCTTAGACTGTGAAGAATCTGCCTACAATATGGGAGGCCTGGGTTTGATCCCTGAGTTGGGACGATCCCCTGGAGAAGGGAATGGCTACCCACTCCAGTATGCTTGCCTGAAGAATTCAATGGACAGAGGACCCCGGAGGGCTATAGTCCATGGGATCGCAAAGAGTTGGACATGACTGATCAACTAGCACTTTTCACTTTTACACTTTGGGACTTTGCTGGCGGTCTGCTGGTTAAGACTCCAGCTTCCAATACAGGGAGTGCTGGTTTGACTCTGGGCCAGGAAGCTAAGATTCCGTATGTCTTGCAGCCAAAAATCCAAAACATAAAATAGTAATAATATTAAAACAAATTCAATAAAGACTTTAAAAATAGTTCACATCAAAAAAGAATTAAAAAAAAAAGGGAATAAAGGTTTTCCTTGAGGAACAAGAGGTGAGCTGCCATTGAAATTGTACATTAAGTGACCAGCAAAAGGGAAGGCTCTCCCTGAGTTCTGCAGTGGATCTCCAAGGCCACTGAAGCCTGTTATCTCTACTTTTTCTAGTCTAATCCTGATATATGGGATTGAGCCATCTTACATCTCCTGCATTGGCAGGTGGGTTCTTTACTACTAGCACCACCTGAGAAGCCCGTGGTCCATTCATCCCATTACCTACCTCTCTGTTCATGTACTTCATATTTAAAAAAAAAAAAAACACTTTTTTTTTTTTGACAGAGATGAATTATTTCTTTAATGTCACCTCTTCATGTTTTGACATTCTGTTTCTAATGAGCTGACTGAGTTTATTTTTGTGGAGAGGATTGATCCAAATTATAAGTAACTGAACACAGCCATGACTCTCCAGAAAGCTGCTTTTGATGAATTTGGTGGCCATTTACTAACAATCAGATATCCAGACTGGGGTTGTGAAACATACATGTAAACCAGCAAAGAATGCTTTTGCCCTGCAGCAGGCTGACAAAGATTGTGTTTATGTATGGTAACATCAAAGGCCAGTTGAATATGTAGATTTCCGGGGTGCTGACTAAAGGAGTGATTAACTAAATGGGACGGCAAATAGGGAGGACTTTCTGGAGACAGGTCTTGAACACTGTTAATGAACCGTGTTTTGAAAAATATGAAGCACGTGGTTTGGCAAGAAGAAGAAAGAGACTTCCAGGTGCAAGAACAGTGAGGAGCCCATGGGTCTTGGGATTATCTGTCCACGGATCACCCCTTCTTTATTGCTCTGGCAAGAGTTTCGAAGAGTTTTGAGTCCTTATATGGAGTTTATTCTCTTTGCAGGATCCAGCAATCAGCCTGGTCTTTTAGCCAGTGTTCCTCAACCCAAAGCCCAGCCCCCACCCAGTCAACCCCTACCACAGTCTCAGCCCAAGCAGCCTCAAGCTCCGCCCACCTCACAGCAGCCGCCTTCCACGCTGGCCCAGGCTCTGCCCACCCAGGCCCAGGCCACGCCCCAGCACCAGCAGCAACTCTTCCTCAAGCAGCAGCAGCAGCAGCAGCAGCAGCAGCAGCAGACAGCGCCGCCCGCACAGCAGCCGGCAGGCACGTTCTACCAGCAGCCGCAGCAGCAGGCCCAGGCTCCACAGGTAAGGTGGTAAATCTGACCCTCACTTTGATCTGTGACAAGGTCCACTGGGTGCAGTGAGAAGCCCTGGGAAGACAGCCGTGACACCCAGTTGTCACACACAGGTAGACACTGAAGCCTGATCCAGTGGAGCCCTCACCGCATCACTCGCACCTCTCCCCCTCTCCTTCTCAGGCCGTGGGGAATTCTGCACCTCATTGAGGAGCCTCAGCTAGAGGGCTGGTTTTTCAGGACCCTCTTTTGATTCTTTTTTCCTGATGTGACACCATTCTCAAACTGAACCAAAAATCCAGCTTTTTCTTATCATCCAGTAGTGTTTAATTCATTCTGATGTGTCTTAATTTAAATTGGTTTGTATATTTTTTCACGTTTTTTAATGATATATTTTTATGTCCCCTTTTATCCATAGGTGCCTTTCTCCTCTTTTTTTTCCTCCTTTGCCACTTTTTTTTTTAAAAGAACTTGGGTCATTTGTCCTGTGGAATTTCTCACATCCTGAATTTGATGGATAGCATCCCCATGGTGCTGTTTAATATGTCCCACCACTGCCTGTGTAAACTGGTAATTTCTTGAGGCCTGTCAATATTTGCTTCAGGATGATAGTTCTTCTGGTTACATCACATCAGGACACATACAATAGTCTCACCTTACCTGCGGGGGATACATTCCAAGACCTGCAGTGGATGCCTAAAACCACAGCTAGTACCAGCCCAATATATAATATGTTTTTTCCTATACATGCATACCTATGACAGTGTTTAATTTATAAATTAGGCACAGTAAGAGATTAACATAATAGCTAATAATAAAATATAGCAATTCTGCTATAATAAAAAGTATGTGAATGTAGTCTCTCTCAAAATATTCTTGTAGTGTAAATTGCCTACTTGATGAGGTGAAGTAAGGTGAATGACATGGACTTTGTGACATAGCTTTAGGCTACTGTTGATCTTCTAACCATGGATCGAAGGAGGATCATATGCTTCAGGGGATCCTGGATCATGGAGCCATGCTGATGGTTGGGTGTCTGGAGCAAATGATGCCAATGGTTGGAGATCCCAGGCAGGTGCAAGGTTTCATCACGCTGCCCAGAACAGCATGCAGTTTAAAACTTACGGATTGCTTATTTCTGGAATTTTCCATTTAATATTTTCATATCACTGATCACCATGAGTAACTGAAACTGTGGAAAGCAAAACTGCAGATAAAGTTTGGTTGTCCTCTATTTTATTAATATTAAGATCAATCAGTGTATTTGGTGTTGTCTTGTGTGATCCAGTCACTTAATATTCGCTTTCAGTTTGTTTCCTAAGTCCCTTAATTCCTTAGAGGTTATAACGTGCTAATACTCTAGCATTTTGTCTTCATTTAGGGGATAGAATTTTTCTGTGAAGTACTTTTTCATCAAGTATTTGCTTATCCTGAGGTACTGTTTGTACAGAAAAGGCAGGAAAAAATGCATGACTCTTTCCCTGTGTTTACCAGTTTTCAGAATAATGAGTTTGTTCCTGGTACCATCCAAAGGTGAACAATGAAGATTTTGTTTTGCTCTTAGTATCACATGTATCTTAATCTTGGGTTGGCCAAAAAGTTCATTCATATTTTTCTGTAGGATGTTACAGAAAAACCCAAATGAACTCTTTGGCCAACCCAATGTATTTGATATGTTTCTGTACATTACTACTAAAAAATTTGTTCTAACTGTCCCAGGTTAGGCCAGTGAAAGGCTCTTCAAATTGGCTCCTGAGTCCTTTGGCTCTGACTCCAGTAAGCTTTAATGTGCCTTTGTTATTTGATTTAACAGGCTGTTGCAGGACCATTCTACCCTTGACCTGGAATCAGCCATTTCTCTAAAGAGCTGTTTGCCTTTCATGGAAATGGTGTTTAGAGACCACAGTCTTGCTGCTACGGATTTGCTGTTGTTGTTCAGTCACTTAAGTCAAGTCCAATTCTTTGCAACTCCATGGACTGCAGCACGCCAGACTTTCCTGTTCTTCACTGTTTCCCAGAATTTGCTCAAACTCATGTTCATTTAGTCGGTGATGCTATCTAACCATCTTATTCTCTGTCATGCCCTTCTCCTTTTGCCTTCAGTCTTTCCCAGCATTAAGGTCTTTTCCAATGAGTCAGCTCTTCACCTAAGGTGGACAGAATATTAGAGCTTCAGCCTCAGCATCAGTCCCTCCAGTGAATATTCAGGGTTGATTTCCTTTAGGATCGACTGGTTTGATCTCTTTGCAGTTCAAATGACTGTCAAGAATCTTCTCCAGCACCACGGTTTGAAAGCATCAATTCTTTAGCACTCAGCTTTCTTTATGGTCCAACTCTCTCATCCATACATAACCTCAGTAAAGACCATAGGTTTGACTATATAGATCTTTGTCAGCAAAGGGTCTCTGCTTTTTAATACACTGTCTAGGTTCATCATAGCTTTTCTTCTAAGGAACAAACATCTTTTAATTTCATGGCTGCAGTCACCATCTGCATTGATTTTGGAGCCCAAGAAAATAAAATCTGTCACTGCTTCCACTTTTTCCCCAGCTATTTCCCTTCCTAGGGATATCCATTTGCTAATAGGTTGGTTATTATTTTTAGACCTTTTCAGTGAACAGTTAGGGCATGTATTTGGTTTTTTTTCTTAATAAAATGTATATCATGAACTCAAATTTATGTTTTTAAAGCAAATTTGTAATTAGAGGATTTTTAACTTCTTGGCTTTTATATTTGTATTTGTCTCATCTGGAAATCTTGATTCCTGAAAACATTAACATAATTCTTAATTGATTTATATTTTTAAGATAATACCAATATGATAACTGAAAACCATTTAATATTTATTAACTGTTTTATTTTCTAGGAGCTTGGCTGTTAATGTGATATACAAGTTTGTTTGCTTTGTTTTGCTTTTTAGTTGTTGCTTTGTAATTTTGGTTTAATTTCGTCTTGTGAGAATTTAAAACATTTGCATAGTTTAAAAGTTGAATCTGCAGTATTCTGTTCCTTCTGTCCCACATATAGAGGTATCCGTCATTTCTCTTTACAACTTGAAGAGTGTTCCTAAGGCTATCTAGCGTAGTTTATCCAGTCACTCCCTGTTGACAGACATTTGGTTGTTTCTAGCATTTTGCTGTTATAAGTAAGCAGCTATTTATTGACATCTACCTTTTTTGCTAACTCTTTTAACTTTGCCCTAGCAGACAAACAGTATATCTTCCCAGTTAATTTTATAACTAACAATAATTGGGATTTCAAAACTTAAGATGCTGATTTTTGTGCATCAGTAGGCCATTGTTTAAGCTGTGTTTTTGTGTCTGACACACAGTCCTTAGCAGTGGGGAGTAGAGAAGCATTCCTATCCTTAGGAAGTTTACAAAAGAATATAACTTGAAACCATGCTGCCAGTATGAGACAAAATATCATTAAATGGTAGAGTATACTTAGAGAAGGCAACGGCATCCCACTCCAGTACTCTTGCCTGGAAAATCCCATGAGTGGAGGAGCCTGGTAGGTAGGCTGTAGTCCATGGGGTCGCTGAGGGTTGGACACGACTGAGCGACTTCACTTTCCCTTTTCACTTTCATGCATTGGAGAAGGAAATGGCAACCCACTCCAGTGTTCTTGCCTGGAGAATCCCAGGGACTGGGGAGCCTGCTGGGCTGCCATCTGTGGGGTCGCACAGAGTTGGACACGACTGAAGTGACTTAGCAGTAGAGTATACTGAGTGTTCTGAATGTTTAAAGGTAGAATTTAATGAAGAGAGCTATTTGGAAATAATTTTCAGAAAGGCTTGAGAGGACTTACTAGCTGGGCTGACATTTAGGTTATTCTCTTCAGTGTCATCGTTGCTTTGTCCAGTTCACGTAGGGAAGAATTTTAATCCTGGCTATTTCCAAATCCCTTTATAAGAGGGAGAGCCTCTGTGACGGGGAGTTCATCTGCTAGCTTCTGTCACACTGTAGCATGTGGAGTCACGTAAGTCAGATGGGTGCCCTCAGGCCAGGCACAGAAGCCCCTTGGAAGCCAGTCTGCAGTGCAGGAGGCAGACAGTGCAGTGGCCGGAGCCTGGCAGCGTAAGGCGCTGCTGTGTTTAAGTGCAGTGCCCTGCGGTTCCCCTCTTGAGTTTTCTGGCCAAGCCAAAAGACGCCTGCCTACCCTTGCCTTTGCCTTCAGTGCCGGTTTCAGTTGTTATTGAGGCATTTTCATCCTTTGTGGAGTATGGTTCTGAAACAGGCTTTTACTCACCTCCTCCTTCCTGGCCCCCTTCCCCCTACTCAGTTTCAGGCAGTACACCCAGCAGCCCAGCAACCAGTGATCGCTCAGTTCCCTGTGGTATCTCAAGGAAGCTCGCAACAGCAACTGATACAGAACTTCTACCAGCAGCAGCAGCAGCAGCAGCAGCTGGCCACAGCCCTGCATCAACAACAGCTGCTGACTCAGCCGGCTGCCTTGCAGCAGAAGACGACAGTGGTGGCCGTACCGCAGCCCCCAGCTCAGCCGGCCACAGCAGCCTCGCCAGCCCCTGCCCAGGAGCCAGCGGTGAGAGTCAGCCAGAAGAAGAGCCCACAGTGAGGGCTGGGGAAAGGGTGGGCAAGAGGCTGCAGCAGCTGGTGAGGGAGCTGCTGGACCGAGGCTTGGCTGCTCCCCACCCTGGTGGTAAAAATATTGGATCTTTTCCCAGTGTATCCAGGAAAAGGATGAAGTAGTCTATAGAAGCTTAAGGTTTTAGAAAAATGATTCTAAGTTGCTGATGGACAAGTGAACTTGTTTATAGGACATAAATAAACTCACAGACATGGAAAACAAACTTATGGTTATCAAAGGGGAAAGGAGGGGAGAGGGATAAATTAGAGGAGTGTGGGATTAATAGAAGACAGACTTTCTCGTTTCTCACCCTAATATTAGACCAGTGGGAAGAGCTGTTCTTTGTGTCTATCGGTGCCAGTGTCGAGCAGTCAGAGACCAAAGTAGAACTAGAGTTAATCCCTTTCCTGTCTCCAGAGGGCAGTGTGACCACGTGGCCTTGCCAGTCTCAGAAGGTTCATGTAGGCCCCCCACCTTTACCCTGAGTTCTGACCATGTTGTGCTTATTCTTTGTCTTGAATGACATTACTGGCCACTTCGTATGAGTATGCAGTACCTTCAAGAGCCTGCTTGCTGAGACCATTTGCTGTGGCCTGATGCCCCTCTGGGCACCAGAGCATCTGACTACTATTTGAGCCATCTTGTCAGTTTAGAAATTGGGCATGTTCACTTCTAGATGTTGGTTGAGTTTAGAATCAGGACCTCTACACGCTCTTCTGATTCACCTCCACGGGTATATCCTCAGGCACATTTGGCTTTTAATGAGTGCTCTTAATTCTATACTCACAGAGTGACAGTAATAGAAAACTTTATGGTGATGGAAAAGGGCATTTTACATCCCCAGTTGATAGACTATCACAGCTATTATCATTCTCGGGCAAGTCCAACCAACAGAGGAACAAGGAAAAGTAAGAAATTGTCTTTCTAAGGATTGATTTCTAATAGAGTTTTGTCACCGATATTAAACCAGAAAGCCTACATCCCTTCAAAAGTAAGCAGCACCCTAAATAGATTGTCTTCTCTGAGTCTCAGCTAAATGTGTGCTCAGTGTCTTTACACCTTCATTTCTGAAATAGCTCAATCTTCCTGCGGGCATGTGGTAGACAACCATTCTCTGTATTTTTAACAAGTAACAGAGTTCCTTTGCTAATGGTAAAAGAGTTTTTTAATTATCATATCATGTAGCTGAGATTTTGTCTCATCCAGTCCTCCTCTAATGGAATTGGAAACTGAGGCCCAGGCTAGAATCACCCGAGATACACAGACTGACAACGGCAGAGCTGGGGCAAGAATCGAAGAATCCTGATCTGTGTCCAAGGGTAACAGCAGTGCTCACGAAGGGTGATGACAGTGCCGCCATTGACTATGCACTTCTCACGGAAACCCTCTCTGCTGACCCTGGACAGAATAGCCGCTTTCCTGGGAATGAACTGTGATCCTTCTCCATGTTCTTTGAATGAAAAAATACTTGAGCACTTTGTTCAGGAGTGGTTGGTTAAGAGTACGGAAAGGGGACAAGAGCAGAATGGGCTTCAGCCAGGTGCCAGAGAGTTTCCTGGCCTTGACCCTTCCCTTCCTCCCATGACTTTATAGGACTTACCTAGAGAAGCAAGTAAGTGAAACTAAATTGTACCGTGCCACCCTTTCACAGCAGGGATGTGGCCATATCCCACAGGAGTTTACTGCAGTCTTAATGATCAACACAGGCATGAAAGCAGCATTCCTCATTCCAACGACCTAACTATGCAGTCATTAAAAGTCACGGTTATAAAAGTCTGAACAACAGTATGGAAATGTTCATGGGGTACTGCTAAAGGAGAGATGAAATTACAGGAAGAGCATGCCCTTGAAATAGACATAAATATAAGATACCAAATAAAAGATAAGAACAGTTGTACTAGAGTAGTGGAGAGGAAGTTGAGCTGGTTTTTCTCCCCTTGTCTATATCCTTATATTTCTTGATGTGATTATACTTCTTTCATAGTTACGTATTTTGCTTTTTAAAAAATCTTTGGCAAGATAGACATCTTGAGTCTACCTTGCTTCTCTCCCCCTATGTTATGTGTCTCCCTCTTCCTCCTTCATAATCTCATTTTTGGATGAGGAAGCGTCATTGTGCAAAAAAGAGAGTCCTGAGTGATAGTCGAGACATGGGTTCTGCCCTCAATTGACCCTGTGACCTTGAGCAAGCACTTAACCTCAGGGGGCTTTGATCTTATCATCTCTAAAACGAGGGAGTTGGAATCCATGCTGTCTTAAGATCCCTCTGGAGTCTTCAGTCTGAGATTCTGATTGGAAATAAAACTGCTCTATAAGGCTGTTGTGGGATGGGTGGCAGCCACTCTGAATTGGTAGCTGTGATAGGGTAGGTGTCGTCATGACAGAACCATGTGTTCTCCAGTGTGTGGCATACAGATAATAAGTGAGAAGAAAGGAGAATGTTCTCCCAGTAGTTTGGACTTTTCAAAATAAAGGGCCTCAACAGTTAAGTACCCTTTTCAGAGTAATGAATGTCCTAAACTCCAAGAAATAAGCAAATCTGGTTCTGTCCTTAAATCCCTTCTCATCCCTGCGGGGACTGGCTTTAGTTGGGTTGGCTGTTGCTTCCTGGAGCCCTGAGGAAGTTGTGGAGCTGGAGCTCTGGGGCTGCTTCACAGAGCACTTTGCTTCTCCCTCAAAGATGCAGTCAGCTGCTTTACCCTCTGACCTTAATTTGATCAACATTAGAACCTTATATTATTTCATTCATTTAGTTAGCGAGTCTTAACATGCACATAGCTTGCCTCAGTAAAATTAAAGCCTGAGTCAGTATAAGGACAGAAACCCCCAGGCTATCAGCATCCTGACCCAAGTAGCTGGATGCTAGTTTCTAGAACCTCTCCCAGGGCCAACCTTTGAAGACATAGAATGTAGGAGCTGACCTGCCGCATGGAGGGACAGCTCCAATCTGAGATGAGAGACTGGAGGGAAGGGATAGTTCAACGCGTGAGGCATGAATAGTCTTAAATTCCTTTATCTCTGGATTAACAGGAAGAAAAGGATTAGGTGTTCCTCTTTAACCTTTTTAACTTGATCATTTTCTTGACATGAAACTTTGTAGACCATGGCTTATGCTTAAAAACTCACCAGATGGGAACAAGGATTTTCCCTCCACCTTGTTTTTCTGTGGTGACAGTGCATCCTGCCTTGCTTCTAAAAAAGGCCCACATCTCATATTACTAGGTCAGTCATCATCAAGGGCTTTAAAATTTTTTTCTTATTGTATCCTCTACCTTGTTCTTTGGTGCCATTTCCAAAATGAAGGTTGTAACAGATTAATCCAACTGCCTTCATGCTTACATTTTCTCAGAGGTCACTGCAGAAACAGAATCCTGTAAGACCCGTCCTATCAACGAAACAGAGTGTTAACAGCAAAAGCAAAAAAGAACTGCCATTTCTTAATCACAGTGAAATTCTGTCTCACTTATTTCTAACTAGTAGTCTGTGTTCTGTCAGAAAGTCAGGGATCTCTTAGCAGAACTCATTCAGCTCAAACGAGTTTTAGCTGGAGGTGAGCCTTTGTTGGCTGTGACTCTGGTAGTGGAATGCTTGAAGCCTACCCTTTGGGGACATTCTGAACAAATTTTGAAAGCAGAAAGTTGTCCTTTATGAAACTTTCTAGATCTTTAGACCTAGGAATGACTTCTGCAGTCTTTGGGTCAACTTGCATATGGTTACCTTGTTTATTATTGTTGATGAAGACTGAAGTGTATATATAAGCACCTGGTAAGTACTCTGTTGGTATCAGGCTCAAGGCTGCATCTCAGATTGTCAAGAAGCCTAGACAGTCTGGGTGTTATTGAGAAACTGTGCCATTTGAGCCATATATTAGCTCTCACATGGCGTTTTTTTTTTGTTATACTTGTCTGCTTATTTGTTTTTCCTCTCCTCCCCCACCCCTCCCCCCTTTCTTGAACACTTTCATCTCTCTTCATAGCAGATTCAGGCCCCAGTAAGACAACAGCCGAAGGTTCAGACAACCCCACCTCCTACCATCCAGGGGCAGAAACTCGGATCTCTCACTCCTCCATCATCCCCCAAGGCCCAGCGTGCTGGGCACAGGCGAATTCTCAGCGATGTGACCCACAGTGCAGTCTTTGGGGTCCCTGCCAGCAAATCAACCCAGCTGCTCCAAGCAGCTGCAGCTGAGGCCAGTCTCAATAAGTCCAAGTATGTATTGCTTCTGTGGGCAAGGGCTGCTGGGGGGCCATTGCTGTATAATTTTTGCTATGTACGTAATTGTGTATAGCTGTATAGTATATATAGGGGTGCGTGTCTGGGTTTAATAAGAAACTGAATTTTCCTGTAGTGCATAGATCAGACTGATCTTAAAAAATAATTTTTTTACTTGCCTCACTGTTTCAATCTCTCATCCATCCCGTACCATATAGAGTGTTTTCTAAATTCTTGATGTGACCAAATCTCTCCATGCCGATAACATTTTCTTGACTCCTCATTTTCTGTGGAATAATATCTGAACTGACTGGCTAACAGATCAAGGCCTATTATATCACACTGGTAGAACTGCCACTCTCCTTCCAGTCCACTTAGGAAATGCTTGTTTGTTCATTAAGATCCATGTACACAGTTATTTTTTCTTTGACTCTTCCTCTGGTACTATATATAATTTTGTCTGAACTGTCTTTTGAGCATGTGTCACACTGTATTCTTATTTGTTTGTATGTCTAGCTGACCTTGTCTGTAGGTTCGTCCATAACAAGCACCATGGTTTAACCAAGCTTAGTAAATCTGGTGACGCTCTGTGCCTGACATCAAGTAGATCGCAATGAGTGTTTGTTGCATAAATGCAGTGTCAAACCATCAACTTTCTTGGAACCATGTACTAAAGTTAAAAATCTTTAAGTCATTGCTGCTACTGCTGCTAAGTCGCTTCAGTCATGTCCGACTCTGTGCGACCCCATAGACGGCAGCCCGCCAGGCTCCCCCATCCCTGGGATTCTCCAGGCAAGAATACTGGAGTGGGTTGCCACTGCCTTCTCCACGTTCTTGGAACTATGTACTAAAGTTAAAAATCTTTAAGTCATTAGCTAGATGTAAAGAGCATCAAGAGACACTTTAGAGGACATTAGGCAGTGATACTCAGGAGCCCAGGATGGTGATAACTGTCTCTATTGCTCTTGAACTGTGATGGTGTCCACTGATGTAGGACCCTGACACATGTGAGGCAGCCAGAATAGGCCTCAGCCCCTCTGGGGCCAGTTATGACTGTTAGTGGTCACCACAGCATGCACGAGCCCAGCAACAGGTTGGTTTGGGATCCTGAATGCAAAAAACTCACAGATGAAGCCAGAAATCTAATAAGCGAGAGATTAAAGAAGTAATGAGGATAATGAATCACAAAATAAAGAGAGATGTGTGTTTCACACAGTGGAAAGGGCATCTGTGGAAACTTCCATTGCCTCAGGAAGACCTTTTAGAAAAATACTGTGGAAGATAATAGTTTGACTTAGGAAATAATCTGATCTTGAAACAAGAAGAATAGATTGACCCTTTTCAACCTTCATGTGTCTTTTTATCTCGTGGGGGTGGGAACCTACCTAGGTCTGCAACCACCACTCCTTCAGGCTCCCCTCGGGCCTCCCAGCAAAATGTTTGTAATCCTTCAGAAGGTACTACGTGGAATCCCTTTGATGATGACAATTTCTCCAAACTCACAGCTGAAGAACTGCTAAACAAGGACTTTGCCAAGCTGGGGGAAGGTGAGTAATCAGTATCTTTTTGAGTGTATTGAACCTGAATTCTAGAGGGGTATGCCTGTGAAAATGTAGGCTTGGACCCAAGACTTGACTTTGAAGTATGTGTGCAAATCAATTTATATTTTCACCAGAATGCCGAAGTCTTTTTGTCCTCAGGAAATCGTGGTCGTGTAGGAGCAGCAGAGAGAGTCGGAAACATTTAGGACAGGTTTCGTAGCAGAGATCAGTATGATAGTGTCAAGAACATTTACTCTTTGGAGGTGTGTAATGGCACCTTGTCCTAAGTGGGTGTATTATCCCAGAGGATCATAACTGCTCACCCTGAGAGTGTAGCCTCACTGAATCTTTGTGATCAGAATTCTCTGCTCCTGTTGACTAACCATGGAGAGGAGATCAAATACATAAAAGGTAGAAGGTACTGTTTCCACCCTCAAATCCACCGGCTAATTTGAAAGGCAGGATGCCTGCACACGCACACACACACACACACACATACACTCTCTCTCTCTCTCTCTCTCTCTCCAGAAAACAACAGTATATATCCTGGGAAAAATTCTACAGTATGATACAGTTCAAAAAAAAGTACCTCAGTGTCAACAAAAGCACAGGCTAAAAGAATGATCAGAATGGAGTGAATGATAAGAGCTTTGACCAAACATTTTAGTTTCATTATTTTATGGACATCATTTAAAATATCTATAGGCCTCCCTGGTGGCTCAGTACTAAAGAATCTGCCTGCCAGTGCAGGAGATGCAGGTTCGATCTCTGGGTTGGGAAGATTCCCTGGAGAAGGAAATGGCAACCCACTCCAGTATTCTTGCCTAGAAAATTCCATAGATAGAGCAGCCTAGTGAGCTACAGTCCATGAGGTCGAAAGAGTTGAACACGACTTAGCGACTAAGCAACAACAAAATCCATATGCTTTCTTGCCCTTTTTTTTCTTGTCTCTATTTTTAATGATTTCCTGTCGCTCTTCTTGTTATTCAGCTGTTGGCTTTTACTTTAAGCTGTTGTCATTGTGCGTGTTCCTCATAACACCTCACCACTGCCATCTTTCTTCTCACTCGCTCTCCTAACTGCTTCTAATGTGGAAAACAGATCATCACACTCATTAGAATTATGTAGAGATAAATGGACTCAGTGTGAAGGCTGAAGGCATTCTGCTGTGAGTAATAGGCTCAAGCTTTAGGGCTTTAGACTTCCTTTCTTTCCTCAGCTGTTTCTCAGTTACTGCAGTGGCTAGATAAGGACCTTTGAATAGCCAAGGTGTTGCCTTTCTGCGGTGAAAATAGTCAAGAGTAGATGTCAGTTTGGAGGATGCCCTTCACCTCCTGCCTGAGTGATCATTGTGGGATTCTCCTGGGATGAACTGAGTGGTGTTTTGTCCCTCCAGGCAAATATCCTGAGAAGCTTGGAGGCTCTGCTGAGAGTTTGATCCCAGGCTTTCAACCAACCCAAGGTGATGCTTTTGCTGCTCCCTCATTTTCCGCTGGAACTGGTTAGTATGGCAGACGCCTGTAACTCAAGATTTCACTGTCGTCACCTTCCCACTACTGGTTTCCAGTCCACACATGACCCTAGCATGCCAGCGAGCCCCAGATCCTGGGGCTAACATACTTTCCTTCCTTCAAAAGATTTCCTAAAAAAAGATGGGGATTAAAAAATGATCTAGAGTTACTTTGAATTAGATTGTCAGAATGATCTGGCTATAATATACAGGATTTGTTCTCTCAAGTCCATAGACATGTTTTTAAGCAAATATTTCTAAATTTCAGAAACATCACTCTGTTACTGTCTTGTAATTGCTTATGTTCTTTGGAATGACTTGGAGGATTCTAAGAATCAGATGTTCTGTCCTATATCTGAGATTCTTCTTATGCTTGTTTTTGTGCATGTTTGTCTGTGCTTCTGGGGAGGGAGAGAGGTCTTTTTAAATGAGACTTTTAAAAAATTCTTGAAGTAATAATAAAAACCTAATTTTCCCTTTTATTAATAAACAATATATTTTATTTAGTAATTTATAGGAAAGCATAGAGAAGAAAGTTAAAAGCCCCATGATCATATCCCCAAGAAATTAACACAAGAAGTACCATTTTGGATACCGTTTTGATGTCTGTTCAGTTCAGTTCAGTCGCTCAGTCGTGTCCGACTCTTTGCGACCCCATGAACCGCAGCACGCCAGGCCTCCCTGTCCATCACCAGCTCCTGGAGTTCACTCAGACTCATGTCCATTGAGTCAGTGATGCCATCCAGCTAGTAGCATTTAATCTTTGTAGGGTTACAGAGATCTTTTGAGAATCTGAGGAAAGTTATGGATCTTCTTCTTTATGAACACCCAGGTGTCCGCTGTTTCGTACACAGTTTTCACCCTCAGTTTATGACTCCAACATACATTTTTATAGTCACATTTTAAGGCTTGATTTTTACTTTAATAATTTAGCATTTTCCCCCTTATATCATTAAAGAAACTCCTCGAATGTAACTTTTAAATTGTCTACATAAAATTCCTTTATATGGATATATCCTAGTATATTTAACCAAGTACCTCTTTCTTAAACATTAATTTTATATCAACATTTTACTGTTATAAATCCCTCAGCAGTGGATGTGAAGTTCTGACTATGTTCTTTGTAGGATGTAGAATCTGATATCCTTCAAAACTGATCTTTTGAATTATATTAATTACTGCTTTTAACTCTTTATATTCTTTCTTCCTGCTTTCTTTATGTGTGTTAGTAGTTTTTCTAACCTCATAAATTTATTTCTTATTAGAACTTTGGCTGTCATTCTGTAATATTTAATACATAATGAGTACTCTTGCCTGGAAAATCCCATGGATGGAGGAGCCTGGCAGGCTGCAGTCCACCGGGTCGCTAAGAGTCAGACACGACTGAGTGACTTCACTTTCACTTTTCACTTTCATGCATTGGAGAAGGCAGTGGCACCTCACTCCAGTCAGTACTCTCGCCTGGAGAATCCCAGGGACGGGGGAGCCTGGTGGCTGCCGCCTATGGGGTCGAACAGAGTTGGACGTGACTGAAACGACGCAGCAGCAGCAGCAGCAGCAGCAGCAGCAGCAGCAGCTCCAGCAGCTCTCTTATTCTTGTTTTCTGGACGTTTTTAAATTTAAGTTTTGATTTCTTTACCCTAAAGTTACTTAAAATATATTTTAGTAGCATTGTGATAATATGGCCTCTTTAACTACAGAAGTAGTTATTGCTATGGAGGAGCTTTCGGTTGTCCAGTTAGTTATTCATTTTATGTACATTGTATGGGAATTAGTTTTCCACGTTGATAAATACTAGTCTACAACATGATGTTTAATGGAAGAATAATAGCACTGTATTTAACATCACTTTTGACGAATACCTGCTGCTGCTGCTGCTGCTGCTCAGTTGCGTCAGTCGTGTCCGACTCTGTGTGACCCCATAGACGGAAGCCCAGCAGGCTCCCCTGTCCCTGGGGTTCTCCAGGCAAGAACACTGGAGAGGGTTGCCATTTCCTTCTCCAACGCATGCATGCGTGCTAAGTTGCTTTAGTCGTGTCCAACTCTTTGCGACGCTATGGATAGCAGCCAACCAGGCTCCTCTGTCCACAGGGTTCTCCAGGCAAGAATACTGGAGTGGGTTGCCATTTCCTTCTCCTGACGAATACCTAGGTTGTTACTAATTTTCACCACATAAACATTCCTGAAGCTAAGTTTTTATTTATATCCTTGACCATTTCCTAAAGATAACTTGTAGGAGATTATTTGCTAAATCAACAGATATATATGTGTTTAAGGCTTCATGGTACCTATTTCCAAATCACTTTCCAAGAATGCTAATCAAATTTTATTTCAATTAACAATAGATGAAAGTAATTTTCACCTCATTTTCCCACCCAGACCAGCTTAGAGGTTTTAGATAGAGGACACTGTTTACTGGCCATTTGTATTACTTTGGGATTTGTGTTGTTCGTGTCCTTTTTGTTTGTTTGTTTGTTCTGTATTTGTTTTGTTCTTATTAATATGTAAGAGCACCTCATGTGTCATATACTGTAGGCATTCCCACCAGTTTGTCATTTATCCTATATAAGTGTTCTCTCAGCTGACTCTCTGAACAGCCCTCGAGGGTTGCCATACCATCTGCGTATCAGTAATGGTGGAGGTGACTGAGTACAGACTAGTCTCTTCCCCAGAGTTGCCTAGCTGGTAAGTAGCAGAGTTAGGACAGTTAGTGTCCTAACATTGGGCTCTAGAACGTCCTCTCTCAGGTTTTCTGCCTCATAATAAGGCAAATTTAGTAATATTTTACTAGAAAATTATCTATAGTTTCAAAAAATTTTTTAATAAGATGGAAGAGTACATTGGAATCTTTTGTAGTATTTTCTTGGCATATATCAGTTTTATTGTGTGCGTCTGTTTCCCTTTTTCTTGGTAACTCTAACTAGATATTTGCTGTTTTATTATCTTTCAGAGACAACTCTACAGAACTGTTTTTCTGTCTTCTAATTCTTTGACTGTTGCCATTATCTTTTTGATTGCAGTTCCCTTTTTTAGGCTCACTTTGCTGATTTCAAAAAGAATACATAGTAAATTTTTTTAATTCGTAAAAAAGTTTTTTTTAGAGTTTTTCTCTCAATATAAGAGAGATTTTCAACCAGCATGAATGTGGGGAGGGAGACTGTAATCTCCAAAAAGACTTTTTCATACATAATTTATTACTCCCTTGTCTCCTTGCTCCAGTTGCCCACCCTACTGCAACTTTTGAGGATTACACTGTTATTAAGAGTGCTTTCTAATAGCTGTGTGTTTCCCTTGTAAGAAAAAAACTCAAGTTTTAACTGTATCTCGTAAGTCTTCATATGATGTTTTCAATGTTAATATTTTGAAATAGGCATTTGAGTTATTTGGAAGGTGTACACTTCAAATATTACATAGTTAAAACTTCTTGTGCATTTTTTATTTTTAGCTTTGTTGTCTGGTCTGTAGAATTTTTAAGTTGATTGGCATTTTGGCCTGGTTTAAAGTGCTCAGGGTTGGATATTTAGTTTGACTATACCAAATGTATAAACTATTGGTCATTGTCCTTGAGATAAAACATCACGGTGATGGCCAGTTATGGTGTGGATAGGAAAAGAGGGTCGTGGAATAGCTCTAGGAGAGTCTTCTTTGTTGCTGAATCCCAGCATTTAATACAGTGCTTGGCTCAGTACAGTCTTGTTGAATGAAGGAAAGGAGTTGCTTTCTGCCAAAGGATAGGAGCTTGGATTCGTTGATGTTAATGACAAAGCTTCCTAATCGTTTCCAGTTTTAATGCCTAATTCTAACTTATTATATATCTTATGTTTTGTTGTTTGTCTGTATAAACTTTTTTTAAAGAGTTGTTTTTTGCTTTTATTTTTGTGTCTTCTCCCCTTTATGCTTACTTTGAAGACTGTAAATGGCAGTTTTTTTAAAGGCCCAACAATTAGAAAACACATATTTGAGTAAAATTAGGGCAGTAATAACAGTGAACATATGTTGAATACATGCTACACACTAAGCCCAGTAAGTGCTTTTATTTGCTTTATCTCCAGTGATCCCTCACAACAGCCCACAGGAGCCTGAGTGACCTGCCCAAGGTCCCAGGTGGAGAATGACAGAGTAGAGATTTGTACCTGAGCAGCCCAGCACAGTAACTGTAGTCATAAACACATCTCAGAATTCTTATAAATCAATAGCATTAAGCTTTTGCAGACATTACAGACATCTTTTTCCCTCAGTTTATGCAGCATGGTATTTTCTCTATGTTCATATTTGTAGTGTGAATGAAGAAGACTCTTCTTTACAAGTGAAAGAAAATTATATCTAAGTCCCAGAAATGAATATGCCCCCATTTGTATGAAGTTCAGGGTGGCAGTATTTTCTGGAAGGTTTCTTATCAAGCTCAGATGGTTCACTGATTTTAAACCTTCTAACCAACCAAGGGAGGAGCTAAGCAGGAAATATGGCAATGAGTTGGGGAGGATGACACAAGGGTTATCATTAACATTTTTAATGGTAAAAGCTGCAAAAATGTTACTAAACTATGTCCATACATTAGAGGAGAAACGGGCAGATGATTAAAACTTGACATTGTACCTTTTTTTAAAAAAATAGCCCACTTTAATGATATTCTCAAAATGACAAAATTAGATTAGGAGAAGAGTAAGGAGTGGATGCGGAGAAGGCAATGGCACCCCATTCCAGTACTCTTGCCTGGAAAATCCCATGGATGGAGGAGCCTGGAAGGCTGCAGTCCATGGGGTTGCTGAGGGTCAGGCACGACTAAGCAACTTCACTTTCACTTTTTACTTTTATGCATTGGAGAAGGAAATGGCACCCCTCTCTAGTGTTCTTGCCTGGAGAATCCCAGGGACGGGGAAGCCTGGTGGGCTTCCATCTATGGGGTCACACAGAGTCGGACACAACTGAAGTGACTTAGCAGCAGCAAGGAGTGGATGTGACTATAGTGGAGTACAGGGAAAATTTTTGTTTGATAGAACAATTGTGTATCATTGTTGTACTTAGACTAATTTATACGTAGAACCAAATTGCAAGGAACTCTATATATACACACACATACACACAAATGAATACATGTGAAAACTTGTATAAATGGGATAGAGGTGCAACAGAATTGCACAAGCGTCAATGATAATGAACTACAGTTATAAGAACTTGCCACTGGGGAAGCTGGTTCACAGGGTTCTATGTACTGCAACTTCCTATGATTCTATAATTATTTGAAAGTTAAAACTTTTTTGTACATCCACTTTATAAAAGGCTAGATTGGATTTTAATTCAGAAACAAGCTGATTATTAAAATGCAAGGTACAACATGGTAAAGTAGGCACTAGGAGACCTGTGTTTTGATCATGGGTCTGTTGGTGGACCTCTGGTTAGTTTCTTAACTTCTGGGCTTCATTTTGTCTTCTGAAAAATAAGAAAATTGTGCTAGAAAATCCTGAGATCCCTTCAAGCTCTGGTATTCCTTAAGGTGTATAGATTTTTTATCAATCTATAAGTTGGCCAAATACAGAGTGAATGCCAATAGTATGGTAGAGGTTGTCCAGAGGTTGCTGCTGCTGCTAAGTCACTTCAGTCATGTCCGACTCCGTGCGACCCCATAGACGGCAGCTCACCAGGCTCCCCCGTCCCTGGGATTCTCCAGGCAAGAACACTGGAGTGGGTTGCCATTGCCTTCTACAATGTATGAAAGTGAAAAGAGAGGGAAGTCACCCAGAGGTTAGGGCTTGTCTAACCTTGCAATAAGCAAGAAATCTGTTTCTCTCTCTCTGTTTGCCTAGCATTACATTAGACATTTGGTGATAGAATAGGTTCAGTCCCTAAAGAACCTCAAGAGGGAAATGGGTACAAAGGAAGTACCTATACACATATTCTAGATTACACAATAGAATTTGTTTACCTACCAAAATGTGTGATAGGGCTAGTATTGCTCTAGGAATTCTAAAAGAGATCACTAGACTGCAGTATCTAAGGAAGAAGAAAAATTTCAGATGTACAGCTGTCCTAGTTTTATCATTAACTGCATCTCAGACTGTGCTGTAAGGACCAGAGTGTATATCTCATACATATTTTGCTATTACATTGAATTATATCCACTCATTTCTCTTTATTCTGCCTCTAAATTTAGACTTACTTTATAATTTGAGTTGGGTTAATAGATGGTAAATACATCTAGATTTACTTAATGTTTTCTGCTTTTCTCTTTTTTCCCTGTCTCCTTGACCGTTCTTTCCCTTCCATCCAACTCCAGCTGAAAAAAGGAAGGGTGGGCAGACTGTGGATTCTAGCCTTCCTCTTCTAAGTGTATCTGATCCTTTCATTCCTCTTCAAGTACCTGATGCACCAGGTAGGTAAATAAAACTGAAGTTAAGTTACATCGCAGGGCCTCTTGAGAGTTCTGTTTTAAACAGAACTGTGAGAACAACCTGCAGTCCAAGACCTAATAATAGTGACGGCAGCTCACCAGGCTCCCCCGTCCCTGGGATTCTCCAGGCAAGAACACTGGAGTGGGTTGCCATTGCCTTCTACAATGT
Source organism: Litocranius walleri (assembly GCA_006410535.1). NCBI lineage: Eukaryota > Metazoa > Chordata > Mammalia > Artiodactyla > Bovidae > Litocranius > Litocranius walleri. The sequence goes on along the minus strand of SJYG01000537.1, from coordinate 743,291 downwards.
ATGAAAGTGAAAAGAGAGGGAAGTCACCCAGAGGTTAGGGCTTGTCTAACCTTGCAATAAGCAAGAAATCTGTTTCTCTCTCTCTGTTTGCCTAGCATTACATTAGACATTTGGTGATAGAATAGGTTCAGTCCCTAAAGAACCTCAAGAGGGAAATGGGTACAAAGGAAGTACCTATACACATATTCTAGATTACACAATAGAATTTGTTTACCTACCAAAATGTGTGATAGGGCTAGTATTGCTCTAGGAATTCTAAAAGAGATCACTAGACTGCAGTATCTAAGGAAGAAGAAAAATTTCAGATGTACAGCTGTCCTAGTTTTATCATTAACTGCATCTCAGACTGTGCTGTAAGGACCAGAGTGTATATCTCATACATATTTTGCTATTACATTGAATTATATCCACTCATTTCTCTTTATTCTGCCTCTAAATTTAGACTTACTTTATAATTTGAGTTGGGTTAATAGATGGTAAATACATCTAGATTTACTTAATGTTTTCTGCTTTTCTCTTTTTTCCCTGTCTCCTTGACCGTTCTTTCCCTTCCATCCAACTCCAGCTGAAAAAAGGAAGGGTGGGCAGACTGTGGATTCTAGCCTTCCTCTTCTAAGTGTATCTGATCCTTTCATTCCTCTTCAAGTACCTGATGCACCAGGTAGGTAAATAAAACTGAAGTTAAGTTACATCGCAGGGCCTCTTGAGAGTTCTGTTTTAAACAGAACTGTGAGAACAACCTGCAGTCCAAGACCTAATAATAGGTACTGTTGTATATTTTTACTGTGTCTCAATAAAAGGGACAAAATTCACTTGAAAGGCACTTATCCTTAGCAAAGACAGTAAATTCAGCTCAAATTATACCAAACTGTATTCCACATTATATCAGTGTTAAGTTTCATATCCTTGACTGTGTTAACGGTAATATAAAGGGCCTGTGTATTGCAGAGAATTTTTAGTCCAGTGTGATGATAACAGTGTTGGGCAGGGGGAGCCACAAACACACGATAGAAGGAATAAAATCGTAATAGTATAGTATACTGATTGGATTATGAATGACTTCCTGTTCCTGTTTGTTCTAATGTGCTTTTATTTTTATAAGACAAAAATACATAATAAAACTTGATAGGGAATGTGAGTCAGGAGACCTAGGTTCTACTACTTTCCACTATCTGAACTTGACTTTTCATCATCAAGATAAGTAGTTCTCATCTCCCCTACTATCTGCCATGTACTGATTTTTAAGTAAACAGTCTAAAAAAGTAAGAAACAGTTAGCATGGTCTGATTGAAACAGCTTTCAAAACAATGCTTGGATGCTTTCCAGTTAGAGTTCATGATGCCAAAGATTTCTCTTTGCTCCCCTCCTCATCCTTTTAGGGGAAGAGGCGCACCATGTGAGGGACAGAAATTGCCCTTTCCTTCTTGATCAGTCCCTTTCAAAAAGCAAATAGATCCAGCCCCTTAGAAATAACTGGCAGTCATTTTGCTGTTCATAGTTTTTCTTTTTCCTCATTGTTACTCCTGTTGATTCCTTGAACTAAAAGAATCTGCTTGATTATTTCTTCTCTCCCAAAATGGCAGAGGGATTTATTTGATTGATTGCTTCACAATTGGAAGGGATTGTGATATGGAAATCCACAGCTTGGGTACCAAGACAGTCTTTATTTCTTTAGATAATTTGTTGACCCTTCTAAGAAGAAGCAGAAATTTGCCTTAATCAGGTAGTATTGTGTGTAACTGGCTGGACCTGGAGGTAGGTCAAAAATACTTAAAATCATTAAGGAATGACTCAGGGTGGTTAAAGAAATGAGAAGAAAGGTGTCAAATAGAGGTCCTTTTCTCTGTTGCATCTTTCGGGTATCCCTAGACAGGTCAGTTTCAAGCAGATACCCCTTCAGGTTCATGCCTTGTTCTTATCCAGATAGCCCATGAGCTGCAGAAGCCAGAAGGGTGGCCTCTTGGCACAAGCCAGAGGATGAAAGCATAAATCATACATGTTACTTGTTTGAATTCTCAAATCACTGAGCAAAAAATCCAGGCTTCTTACCACACCCACAAGGCCCTGATGATTCTGGCCCTTGGCTGCCCCTCTGCCCTGAGCTCAGAGCATTCATCCCCTTAGTCTTTCCTTCAGTAAGCTGACCTGATTCCCACCCCAGGGCCTTTGCAGTTTCTGATACTCTGCTTGGAAAGGTTTTCCTTCTTGTCAGTCGACATTTGGGTCTTGAGCTTAAATGCTGTCTTCTCTGTGAGGCCCAGTGTGGTCCTGTGGGCACTGTCAGTCACGCTCCCTGGCTTCATTCTTCATAGCGCTTATCGTGACATTGTCTCTTTTTGCTTCTTCATTGCCTCCTGTTTGCTTGTTCAGTCCCCGCCAGGACGTCAGGTCCTAAGGGAGGGACCTTGTCTGTCTTATTTGCAGTAAACTGCCAGTGTCGGGAATACTGCTGGGCATAGCTGGCACTCACTGAGTATTTGCAGATCAAATGAATAAATTAAATAAAACCTGAGGCTGAAAGGCTTTTGGTGGTCCCATTACTCTCCATTCCTGTCCCCAGACACCAAACCCCAGACTCCTAGCTCCATAGCCTTCCATGTGTGACTCTGCCAACCCCGATCCAGGCCTGCTACTCACTGTTTGAGGAGATATAAACAGCCCACAGCCCACATGTCAGGAAGCTGCCAAACCCCTGGATGAACGTAGTAGCTAAGCTCAGCAGATCCTCAGCTCCCTCTTTTCATGCTGCTGTCTGGAGTCTGGGCTGAGGACGGCGCGCAGCCGTTGAGTCTCTGAACATTTGGTTTTCTTCGGTGCCCAGCCTGCGGTGCACTGAGCATTCAGTTACAGCTCTTTGTCCCTGTATCCTTCCGCAGCACCTCAAGTACTCCAGTGAGGAGAGGGCCGAGAATTTAGGGTCTCTGGTCCTGTGGCAGACTGTATCTTCTGCCCCTCAAAGCAAGCAGTTGGTCACTCCCTCCACCCCATGGTGGACACTGCTCAGGTGTATTGGTTGGTTGGTTTTACACACGTGCTTTCCCCTCCCACAGTCATCCTTCCTGGTGGTGAGAGTCATGGAACCTCAGTCTCCTGACAACTGTGTCTTTTGTGACCTGACATTTATTTTATGCTCTTTAAAAGTTTACACATATAATATCCTTTGAGCCTACAGATAATACAGATGGGTGGGTGTGTCATGCAGTCTCTTGCCTTGTGAGTGAGGAAGGGAGACCCTAATTCTGTGTGACTGAGCTCCTTGGTCTTTATTGGCCCACAGCCCAAGGCAGCTAGTGGTCTCCTTTGCATCCATCCCAGATCAATCAGGCCTTTGACTAGAGAGCTCAGCTTAAGGTGTAGGGAAATACAGGAACGGATTTCAACATGTAAGAGCTTGGTTCTAGCCACTTAGTAGCTAGGTGGTTTTGGTCAAATCACTCCAATCCTATTCTTGCCTGAAAAATTCCATGGACAGAGGAAACTGGCAGGCTACTGTCCATGGGGTTGCAAAGAGTTAGACATGACTGAGCGACTAACATGTCACATGACATAATGCCTTATGGTTCATCCATATTGTAGCATATGTCAGAATTGCCTTTCTTCTTAAGGCTGAATAATATTCTATTGTGTTTTTTTCATCCATCCGTCAGTTGACACATGGTTTGCTTCTGTCTTTGGGCTGTTGTGAATAATGCTTCAGTGAACATGACTATGCAAATATCTCTTCAAAACTCAAGATTCTTTGGGGTATGTACCCGAAAATAGAATTACTAGGACGTATGGTCAATCTGTTTTTAATTTTCTGAGGAACTGCCCTACTGTTTTCCACAGTGACTATATATCTTCACATTTCTGCCAGCAGTGCTCAGAGTTTGAGGAAAGGATTTTTATAGCAACCCCTTCATACTGAGCTTTCGACATCAGTGTTCCACAAGACTAAGCAAGAATGCATTAGTTGCCCCATGAGCGCTACTTCCTAGAATTAATAACTTAAAAAAAAATACTTCTTGGCTTACGGCGCTCTGTCTTCTTTCGACAAGCAGGCAAGAGAAGCTGCATTTCCTTAGTGGTTTGTTGTTAAGATTTGCTTGGCATCTTCCTCACTTCCTTCTGCTATCTATCTTATGATATTAAAAGATCCAAAGTAGATCAGAGTGTGTATCTTTACTCTGGAAAGTTTTTCTTCCCACAGATTCAGTTCTTTAAAATGGACTTGGAATGGGTCATGGAGATTGACTTTTGATTCCAGTGTGCCAGATGTCACAGACAGTTTAGTGCCTGGTTTCTCAGTGATAGGAGCTATTTAGAGTGGCTAAATTCTAAAAACAGCATTTCATGTTACAAGACTTCAGGGCCCACACCCCAGGTCAGACAAGACATACAGTTTCCAAAGCCACAAAGCTGTAGCAGCCATATCAGCATTTTTGATGAGGCCTGCATCTGGCTCTTATCTGTCTTAAGTCCAGTCTGCTTTATTCCTCGTGGTCCTATTTCAGATTAGGGTTGGAATGGGCCCTGAGCAAGCCCTTAGTCTTACTAGCCTGTATAAATAGATATCTATCCTCATTTTTGAGATTTTAAGAGAGAAATTTTACAACTTGCAGTATTCCCTGGTCTCATGCCAGGAAGTGGTTCTGATTATCTATCCTTAGACTGGTTTATGAAGAATTTATTACCCTTTTTGTGATATATGTTTTGCATAACTAAGCCTTGAGAGGAGAGAGATCTACATTTGCAATGGATGAATTCCTGCCTCCAACTCTAGCAGTTGCCTTCTAGGAGAGGGGTGGTGCTCAGAGAAGACCCTTGCATTCCCTCCTTCATTTCAAAGTTCTAACAGTCCTCCCCTTCAAAAGCAGTCTTGGTTTCCACTGTTCAGGCTAACTAATTCTGCATCCATTTTTCTTTAGCAGTCCACCTTCTCAATCTTTTAACTGTGATTTCAGTGCTTTTCCAAGCACTTAACCTGACTCATTTTTGAGAACCCTGGAGACTTGGGAAAGAACTGATTATAGTCCTGAGAATGTGATAGGAAAATACCACCAATGGAAAAATATGAGCAGACAATTCATAAAAGACAAAGTATGAATTACCAGTAAGTAATATTTTTTAAAGTTCACTATCATTTAATTGGTATATACAGTATACCAGTTATAAAGCAGTGAGGTGCTGCAGCTTCTGCTATCAGCTTGTTAAAGATGGAAATAACCCAGTGCCTCAGGCTTAGTGAAGGGGTCAGGAAATGGACACACTCTGGTCCTGCTCGTGGGAACATCATTAGTACGGCTCTCGGGGTGGACAGCATGGTCTGTGAGGTTTTGCTTCCTTATTGATTTAGCAGTTCCTTTCTAATGCATTATCTCCATGAAGACATGAGTATGCTTAAATATCCACTGAACAATCCATTTATATAGGGAGAAGAATGAAAGAGTGTTTGTTTAAAACTCAACAGTTGAGCTTCCTTGGAGATCCAGTGTTAAGACTCTGCCTTGTAATGCAGGAGACACTGGTTTGATCCCTGGTCAGGGAGAGCAACAAAGCTTGTGAGCCCCAGCTACCGAGCCTGTGCTCTAGAGCCCGGGAGCCACAGCTGCTGAGCCCACGTGTCCCAGAGCCTGTGCTCCGCAACAAGAGAAACTACTGCAATGAGAAGCCTGCACACTGCCACTGGAGTAGCCCTTGCTTGCCACAACTAGAAAAAAAGCCTGTGCAGCAATAAAGACCCTGGGCAGCCAAAAATAAATATATCTTCCCAAAGAAACACTTAACAGTGGCTGTCTCTACAAGGGAAATTTGAGGTAGTTTTACTTTTATCCTGTAGCTTATGTACATTTCCCAAATTTTATACAGTGAATAGGTATTATTTTTACACTAAGGTAAAAAAAAGCAATTGCAATTTGTTCTTTTTTCAAATGAGAAGCAAGCTTAGATATTCACCCCAGCCTCATCCCCCTGTTTACCTGGCTGGGCATGTCTGAGCTGAGTTTGCACAATGAACAGCTCTCTGCATTGCCCAAAACCTGCCACCTTGGGGCCACTCGTTTTAGCTCCTGCCTACATCACTGAGGAGCCCTCCAGGTGTCCTTCTCTGCTGTCAGTACCAGTTCAGAGCTCTAGTGTCATCATTCAGCTGTCTTCTAAGCAATCAGTTCCTACTTCCTGATTTTCCCCTCACATTGTATGATTAAACTTTTAGAGGTTGATAGCATCTTTAAGTTTATCTTCATTTTATCAGTGGGAAGACTTAGATCCAGAGAGAGACAGTGATTTGCCCAAGTTCAGTTCAGTTCAGTTGCTCAGTCGTGTCTGACTCTTTGCGACCCCATGCATCACAGCATGCCAGGCCTCCCTGTCCATCATCAACTCCTGGAGTTTACTCAGACTCAAGTCCTTCGAGTCAGTGATGCCATCCAGCCATCTCATCCTCTATCGTCCCCTTCTCCTCCTGCCCCCAATCCCTCCCAGCATCAGTCTTTTTCCAGTGAGTCAACTCTTCGCATGAGGTGGCCACAGTACTGGAGTTTCAGCTTTAGCATCATTCCTTCCAAAGATTTGCCCAAAGTGCCACACAAATTTTGTACAGAACCCAGGTCCCCTAGCTCTTTTTCTTTTTTACCTTTAATGTTATTCTTTTTTAAAAATCAATTTATTTGTTTTAATTAGAGGACAATTACTTTATTGTGATGGTTTTTGCCATACATTGACGTGAATTGACCACAGGCATACATGTGTCCTCTCCACCCTGAACCTCCCTCACCTGTTTTTCCTCTCTACATGCTGCCTCCACCTCCTACTTTACATTATTCAAGGAATTCTGCTTATTCTATTCTCATACCAAGGCATTTGAGAAAACTCTAGAATTTCACCCATTTTCACTACTGTAATCTCACAACTCATCTAGTCTTGTTACTTAAAACAGACATTAATCCTCTTTTATGTGCTAAGTATTTCAATTTATAAACAGACACATTAATTTCTAATAAATATGCCCATTTAATCCTGACAACCTTTTAAAGTAGTTCTTATCCTGTATTTACAGGTGAGAAAACTGATGCTTAGAAAAATTAGGTAACTAATGTAAGCTCAGGCCCTTTGGCTCTTTCATGTTGCTTATTTATTTGAGAGGATTTTGCAGACCCCAGCTGAAAATGTACAGTATTGTAATCAGAGATTAAATAAATAATAACCTCCCCAAATCCAGGAATTTTCTCCCCTCTCCCTCCAACACACATGTAGAATCTGAAGCTGGATCTGAAAATATCAGAGTCAGCCTAGGAACTGATATAAAACTGGATCATTTTCTTCTATCCATAGTTGTCCACTGCTTTTCACATACACTGGATAAGATGGAGTCATGGACTTTGGTTTCTAACACAGAAGATATTGAAAACTCTTGTAAAATGTTTCTTAGGATTCAGTCATTGCAAAATGCAATTTATGAATTATTTCTTGGTTTCACTGGTCTGTCATTTTGTGTAATTGAGAAATAGAGTGTAAGCCTCTATGCATTTCAGGTATGAGCTGTCCCAGAATTTGGGTTTTGTTTTTGCTCCCAGGGAAGCCACTTCCATCATTCAAGTAAAACTATGGAAGTCTTTGTTCATTAGATGGCAGCAAGTCATACGCTTGTGTGGGGCCTGGTCATAAGGTTTTGAATCCTAAAGAATACTTCCCACACAGTTTCCTAGATTCACCACCCTCTCCTCTCCTCTTTCCTCTGTCATAATACACAGCCTCAGAGTATTTTTATAAAAATGTGAGAGAGGCAATAATTTGTAAAGTGAGGGATATCAAAACCAGACCTTGATACACTTGGGAGGCGTCTAGGCTGTGGTTTAGAGGCTGTCAGCCTCCTGTAGCTTTTCTTTTAATTTCTCTTATAATTTCTCATCAATTTCTCCATTTACAGTGACCAGAAATGACGGGTAACAGTTTAAAATTGACCTTCTAGGAATCTATACACTTTCATTTATGGCTGTGCTGCGTCTGCACTGCTTTGTGCAGGCGTCTTCTCTAGTTGTGGCGAGTGGGGCCTGCTCTCTAGGTGAAGTGCGTGGGCTTCTCATGGCAGTGGCCTCTCGTTGCAGAGCATGGGCTGTAGGTGTGTAAGCTTCAATAGTTGCAGCATGAGGGCTCAGTAGTTGCAGAACACAGGCTTAGTTGCCCTGAAGCATGTGGTATCTTAGTTCCCTGATAGGGATTGAACCCATGTCCCCGACATTAGTAGGCGAATTCTTAACCATTAGACCACCAGGCAAATCCTGAGTCTGTACACTTTAAAGCAATCGAAGCCTTAGTTAAGCCAGAAGGATGAATCTCTGTACATAAAGGTCTGGGTGCTAGTCCCAGCTAATTCTGTGACTTACTTGCTAGAAGATCTTAGGCAATTGGCTTCACGTTTCTGAAGCTGTTTCCTCATCTGCAAATGAGAAGGCTAATTGGATAAGACCTGAAGTTCCTTCCAGTGTTAACATATCTTTTATAACCTGACCATTGTGCATGAGCCTGTGTCTGTGAAAACCCTTTCTCCTCTGGTTATGAAGCTAGGCAGACCCTTTGTGCGGCATGGGGAGGAAAGTTTGAAGTCAAGTCCAGGCTCTGCCATGTCCCATCTGTGACTTTGGACAGGTCACACATTCTCAAGGTCTCTGATGTCCATTCTCAGTTGCATGGATATTCCCAAACCCCAAGGGGTTTTGTGAATAATGAATGAGAATGTTTGGCATTGAACTCAGCAAATGCAGGCAACAACCTTTGTTATAATAGCACTGAGTAGTGGACTGCCCACTCTGCAAGAGTGCTGGTAGTGAAAGGAGCTGTTTCTGCACAGGCTGTGCCCTAGACTCTCACTCTGTGTTTTCTGCCTAGTTTTAACTCTGATCCCCGCTTCTCCCTCCCTAGTTCCCACATTTGAATATCCTTAAGTAGCAGTGACCATACAGGTTATCTGTGTGAGCAGCCTGTTTACTTTGAGGTTTGGTCAATAAAGAAGCCTCCTTAAACATGGCCATTTAACCCACCCCCACCCGATTCTGTCTCAACATAAACACACATATGCATGCATGCGCACAGGTATTCTTTTGTCCTCTCATGCTTTTTGCTAATGGCTAATAAAAAATTAGATTCTTGTTGAAGGACCTGCCTTTCTGCCGTCGATCCTCTGTTCTCCCCACCTCTCCAATGAAGCCAAAAGGCAGAGATGTGACAGAGGACGAGAGGGAACTGGGGATCAGAAATTAAGAATCTACCTTCCCTGCCTTCAAGGGCTGTAAGAGAAGTGAAAGCAGAGTGTTCCAGAAAGTTCCTACTGTGACAGAGAGTGTGGGGAAAGGCTTAGAGATGATGTTTGAGTGACTAATACCAAAAGGTTTGGGGGTAGGTGTCTGCATTTTATAGGTAAGGAGATCCGTTTCAGGAACAGCCCCAGAGTCACGCCCACTCACTGGACAGGCCAAGACAAACAAGCCTCTGGTGAAAGACAAACAAGACATGTGGGCTCTTTATCTTTTATCCAGGACTTCATAAGATTGCAAATGTTTGAGTGCTAGAAGTGAAAAAAGCAGATCATCACTTTTTTTTTTTAAAATACGTGAAAGGTCCTTGTTAGGGGGGAATAAAACCAAAACCAGTGCTCAGATTTGGGGGGAAAACCATCTTACTTTTGCCAGTATGCAGAAAATTGCCCAAGATACTTTAAACATCTTTTCTCACCATATCATGTATAATTCAAGAGTAATGCTGATGTTATTATGTTCGTGTACTTGGTTAGAACCCTGAGTTTTGTCCTCTGCTGCTCAGAGGCTGCTTTCTTTCTTCTTTCCTTCCTTCCTTCAATATAAATTAGGTATCAATGAGAAATGTTGCTTACCGGCATTTAATTCCAATATATCTACATGTTATACTTTCCAAAAATGGTAAGTTGGTTTCACCTATAAAAATGGCTTTTTCTGCAGTGTTAATTGTACCAAAGCAAATTATCTTGCCAAGACACTGAAATCCATTATTTTGTTTCATCTGTGCAGTTATAGATCATCTCAGTTACAGGTCACCTAAAATTTGGCTTCTGTCCCTCAGTGAATATCTGTTTCATCTTTGCTTATCTCTATTCCTGATAGCCTAGAAGAATACAGACTAAGATATTATATACACTCAGTTGTCACTGCTTTTTCTTAGATGTCTTAGTTTTATTTTAATGGCAGTGTATTTCTGAGGTAGAAAAGACATTGTTGACAGGCCTTTACTTAGGCAAGTAATAGAATTTGTGTGGGCTCAGTCTCTGTAAGTTAAAGGAAGTATGAGCTCTTAATTCCTTTCTTTCTATAAGAGTCTGTGATTCATTATTTTGTGTCAAGTTAATGCTCTACTTTTAAAATGTGAGAGTTGTTGAAAGAGTTGTCTATAAAGAGTTGTCTTGGAAGGAAACTTAGTGTGCATGTTATCACACATTAAGTTATCACATGTGACAAATCTGGTGGCTTCTAATATCCTTGTGTTCTTTAGCCAAAAGACATCAAAAGTAATCCACCTGCAGGCTTAAGTGAATTTAATAAGATTTGACAGTTTGATAATGAGTACTGGGAGTGTCACAAGCTGTAAGTTGGCGGACAGTAAGTGACTGTTGAAGTTAAACCTAGGTGTGGTTTCATTGCTTCTCTTGGTGAGTTATAAACCACTTCTAAGTGCAAGTTCAAAAAAAAGGGGGAGAGATTCAAAACTAAGCTCAGAAAGAGATATGAACACACAGAAACTCACATGTGTATGTTTATGGCAGCTTTAGTAGTAGCAGTGTTAATCGCTCAGTTGTGTCCGACTCTACGACCCCACAGACTGTAACCCGCCAGGCTCCTCTGTCCATGGGATTCTCCAGGCAAGAATACTGGAATGGATTGCCATTCCTTCTCCAGGGGATCTTCCTGACCCAGGGATCGAATCCGAGTCTCCTGCACTGAAGGCAGATTCTTTACTGTCTGAGCTACAGGGATGCTTATGGCAGCTTTATTTTTAATAACTAAAAGCTCGAAATAACCAAAAGTCCATCAGCTGATGAATGAATCGACAAAATGACGTGCATTCATACAGTGACACTCAGCAGTAAAACAAACTGCTGATGTGTGCCACAACATGGAGGAATCTCACGTGCATCATGCTAAATGAAGGACATCAGAAAAGATTATACACTATGTAGGTAATGGTAGAAAAAGCAAAGCTACAAGGACAGAACACAGATCGGTTGTTGCCAGGGCCTGGGGGTTAGAGGAAGGCATTGACCAGAGAGGGGCACACAGGTCCTTTTTGGGGTGATGGAAACCTTCTGCTTCATTATTTCAGTGGTGCTTGTGTGTACATTTGTCAAAATTCATCAAATTGTACTCTTAAAATTTGTAACTTGTATTCTTATTCAGTGTAAATTATATTGCAAATTTAAAAACGAACACCTTTAAGGCAGCATCTTGAATGCCTTACAAAGTGACCAGTTCATTTGGGGAAATAATCTTTTTTAAACTTTGAGAGCCTGTTTTTAACAAGATACTAGCAGTTATTTGTTTTTATGCTGAACCTATATAAAATTTAGAGCCCTCAAATGTTTGCATAGGATATGGTAAATGATTGGCTTACTTGAATATCTCATTGCATTTTTGCTTTCTCTTTACTTCTCTGCCCAACCTAGAAAAACTAATTGAGGGACTCAAATCTCCTGATACTTCTCTTCTGCTCCCTGACCTCTTGCCTATGACCGATCCTTTTGGTAGCACTTCTGATGCTGTAATTGGTAAAGTCATTCTCTCTGTGTCTTCTGTTGTGCATGATATGTGTGTCTGTTTCAAGAATGGCAACCCAGTGGTTAACAGTTCCCTAATGAATAACCGTGCAGAGGAGTAGAAATGGTGAAAAGCCTCCTGGTGTTGAAGCATTGCCTTGTGCTGACCCAGAAGCCAGGGCTAGTTAATTTCCCTTGTTATTACTCCAAAGGAGTGTTTTCTCTGCCTCCCTGCAGCAGAAGGCAGGGCTGTTATTTATGCCTTTCTTGAAACACTGAGATTTCTAGAGTGAATTTCTTATGAATGAAAGGGAATGTGGGAAAATTGACATTTCATTACAAAAGCTTTGTGAAAGAAGTTGGTCTTGAGGTGGTCTTTACCTGTAGCAGATTCTTCTTTAGAAGGCCTCTATGTGTGCCAAGTGTCAACAACTGAGAAAGCATTTGCCCCATGGTGAAGCACCAGGAGTAGAATCTTGATCTGGCAGCTTGATCTGCTTGCTTTTACATTTTCTTGTGCTCCAGCCACAAGGCAGGCAAGACCCATAAAATATCTAGAGTCCTTGTACTATGGGGGCACGAAGTCCTAGAACTCAGAAATGCCATGACCTTTCAGAGAGATGGGCCTCCAGCGGGGGGATGTCACATGGTAAGAGTACCTCCAGCTACATCATGGCATGGGATTCAAGATGGACCAGTTGCCTTTGCAAGACACAGAATGTGTTTGCCTCTAAGTTTTTCCCTTAAAAAAACACAATTCCCAGAAGACATTAACATGCCTTCAGCCTATGTCTTCTGACATGTAAGAGATCTGCTGGGATGGCTCTCGTTCTGCATTTATTTATAAAAACTGAGAATCACCAAAACTAGCCACAGTGGTTAACCACAGTAGTGCCTGCTTGGTCAGGGAAGCCCAGACACTCAAATCAACAAAAAGAAAGCATCTTAACGTGCTTTCCATCTTGTCCGAAATGGGCATTTTAGAGAAGTGCAGAAGAAAGCCTTCGCAGAATTGTCCCAAGAACCTTCTGGTTCCCTTTTCCTCACCCTTTCCTCTCCTCTCTTAATGCTTTGTCACAAAAGAAAAAGCTGACGTTGCTGTTGAGAGTCTGATACCAGGACTGGAGCCCCCGGTGCCTCAGCGCCTCCCATCTCAGACGGAATCTGTGACCTCGAACCGCACAGGTCAGTCAGGAGTCTCTACAGTTGCAGGGACTGGTCAGTGCCAGCAGCGCTGAGTCAGACATTCCACCTGCAGCCACTGGTCCTGGGCTTATTTATTTCTCAGCCTGGTTAGTTCCTCCCACAATGATGCTCTGCATCACTATAGCTCTCCAGCTTCTAGAAGTTGAGGGATGTGTTTCCTTGGTAAAGAGTGGAGCACTTTTTGAGGCTGTGTTCTCTTTAGAGTGATTCCTGAGCTTTCTTTCGTTTCAGTCTTAAGAATTTTTTTACTGGTTCAGGTTCCTTCTACTTTCTTAATGAAAGAACTATGCTTAACTCCTCCAGGGTACTGAGCAGTCTTTCTCTCAACAGTATCTGTCATGTCCATGGGAACTCATGCTATGTATGTTAACATTCTGTTCCCAGCCCAGAGCTTTGATCATATCTAGATGATTTGTTATTAAATTGTAGGCAAAACTGAAATCTTCCCTAGTTTTGTCATTGCTTTTAACCCAGTTTCAAAGTTCACTGTTAGTAAAATTCCTTAACTACAGTTCCTTAAATAGAGATTTGATAACCTTCATTTTGTCGAGTCCATAATTACCTTGATAAAAATGTCCACTTCGCCAACTTGGAATAGAAACAATTAGAAGTCTGGGAAATATGAGAATAAACTCAACCAGGTTAAAAAAAATTAAGATAGGAGACAGTATAGTTCTTTTTCTTGTGCTTGCTTGGCTGTTTTCTCCTAGAAAACTTTTGCAGAAAACAATTCATATGTTGAAATACTTGGAACTCTGAATTTTATCCTTCCTCTGTTCCTTAACTAAAAGCAAAGTCATGTGCTCAGAGGAGCAATTCAAATTTAAAGAGTACTAATAAGAGACAAGATAATTCTGTTTTGAACGGGCATTGGGTTTAGTTCTAGAAGGTGCTGTCTAATCAGGTCATATTCTGCTAATAATAAGCCATGGACAACCCACTTCTTGTCAGCTTGGATACCTCATCCTATAATAAATGTTTTCAATGAACTTTTAGGAAAGATTTAAGTGAAACTCTTTAGCTACAGAGTCCTTTTTCCCAAACAGCACTTGCTGAGAACTGAGTTGGCAAAGTTTTATTGGCATCCAAACCATTTACTTGCTTAACCAGTAACCTCCAAGCAAAAAATTCTTCCATATTTATGTATTACTGTTAAGAGAAGTTTAGAAATACATGTTTCTATAGATGAAAATCCAGAGTGCTTAACGTGTTTCTTTTGGTTTTCTTCCTCCCGCCTTGGCTCATATGTATAATATAAATGCAATAACTCAAAAGCTAAGACCTAACCGGTGATATTGTTGTGTGTGCCATTTAATGCCGTCACTGACCTGGGATGCTGTTAATCTGGACTCAGATTCTCTCACCGGGGAAGATTCCCTGATTGATTGCTCTCTGCTTTCTAACCCCGCTACTGACCTTCTGGAAGAGTTTGCCCCCATAGCCATCTCTGCTCCAGCCCATAAAGGTAAACACTTTCCTCTCCTCGAGCCCACATGTATCCTTAGAGGAGAAGAGAATTTCCCTTAACAAAAGTCTTTGCTAGTGAAGTTTTCTAACCACCTCCTTGAGTGGAAAACTCGAGTTTGTACTCTTAGCCCCTGTGTTAAAGTTCCTTTCACTAAGAATATTTAATCAGGCTGGGATGGCAGATTATGGAGGTGTGGCTTTCTCACAGTCACCTCTAATGCAGATATCCCATGCTTTCTCGTAAAGACACAGCTACATGCCTTTGTAGTCAACTCAGGGAGATGACTGACAGTCCACAAACTGACTGATTAGATACTAGGTGGCCTTAGAACTTAAAACTGTTTCATTAAATTGGATTTCAGGTTTTTTGGTAGTGATTACTATAGTAAAGAAAAAAGCACTGTTCCTCAAAAGTCAGTCCTCAAAGATTGGACTCAGAAAAGGTTTGAATTTTAGTTAACCTTGGAGTCATGATTAATTACTAGATTTCTCTTTCTAGTCTACTATTTTTATTTATTTGTCTTGTGTTCATACTAGTTTGAACTTCTGCTGGACAGAAAAATAACTTGAATTGAGTTCTGTTCCTTGAGTGGTTTGTGAGAGTGGCAGACACGGAACATGGACATCCAGTAAACTTTCTGGGCTCAGACAGTGAAAGTGGTTTTCTAGAAGGAGCAAATACATATAAAAGGAACAGCTGTTAAGTCCTTTCTGAAGGAAATGTAGGAAGGAAACCTCCCTGATATGACTGAAAAATAGTTAGCCTTTAGTTTGCAATGGTAATAGCTGAGTTTTTGTTTTTATTCTTGATAGCATTAAAATGACTGTGTTTTTATAGAACGTGTAGTGACAAGTTTCCTATTTAGCCAATTATGTCTGACAGGAGTGTGTCAGCTGTGATGCATAATTACAGAGAAGCATCACTTGCAAAATTGGTGCTCAGCTAGCACTTGCTTGTAGAATGGAGAATTTCTAGCAAACTTCTGTGTTAAATCTCAGTGCATGCGATCTTGTGCCCCAGTATTCTTGGGACATCAGAGTTTGAAAGTCTGTTTTCCCAATCACAGGGCAGTGTGTCCTCCCAGAAGTATTTTGTTTTGTTTTGTCTGTGTATGGCAGGCTATGGTCCATAGGATCGCAGAGTCGGACACAACTGAAGTGACTTAACACTAGCACATACAGTTGTTACTTCTTAAAGGGCAACTGATTATCTCCCTGCTACCTCTGGTTCTGAGTTTTTCTAATGTTGTTAGTCCAGCCTCTGTTAGCTCAACGAAGAAGATAAATGACTAACTCCTGTGCCTTTATGAATTACTGATGTTGTTGAAGAGATCTTTCACAATAAGTATATTTAATGACCATATAAAGGTAGGGAGAACTCTTCCTGTAACCCTTCTCCCTTCTCATATATAAAAGTCTTAACATGACTAGCTCTAAAGCATTTTTTTTTTCTATTTCCTCAAGTTTTCCAGTTTTACTACTTTTATTTCAACTCAGGAGAATAAGCATTTTCATCTTTAAAAGCAACAGTGATTGTGCAGTTGTCTCTAATGTATTCTCTCATTTGCTGATCTCTACCTCTATTGTTTCTGCTTGTGTACTTGCGTTCTGTATTAAGCTGCGGAAGATAGTAATCTCATCTCAGGTTTTGATGTCCCTGAGGGCTCGGACAAGGTGGCAGAAGATGAGTTTGACCCTATTCCTGTATTGATAACCAAAAACCCACAAGGTAAGAAAGAGAGGCTGGGGAGAAGAAAAGAGCTTGATATCAGCTTTCTTCAAAATAGTAATGTACCTAATGTAGAAAGGGGGGAAAGCATTAACATTTAATGAAAGAAATTGGGGGTAATAACAATCATTGTGGTCTAGACCAGTATAGATAGTTGGAAGTACACATAATGATACTAATATAGGTATCTTAAAGCATGACTGTGGTATTTATTTAGAGAGAAGGAAAATATTTAATAGTTTGACTAAAAGCTGGTTTTTACAAACTATCAAGCTAAAAATAGTGATCTTCAGTAAATGGAAACCTGAAGATCTATATCAAAAAATGAACTGAACATTTTTTATCATAATTAGAACAATCTATGATAAATACTCTTCCCAAAGAGATTAATAATGGTTCTTTGACACCATTTTGCATCTTTTAGACATTTGTGGAGTAACCTTTTTTTCCTCTTTGTTATTAGAACATGCCCTAAAGCACTGAATTGCCATAAGACCATCTATGTATTCTTAAAGCATGTTTTTATTGCAGTGGTCTTAATAACTACTTCTTCCCCAAATCAAAAATTACTGATTTTTACTTTATCAGGGAAGTGAGTTGATATTATCTGGAAATTATGTACAGCCAGCAGTTCTCAGGCAAAATAGATACTCATTTGAAAATAGCATGCTCTTTGCAAGATCTCCTGCCTACAGTGTGGTGTGCACACAGTGCCTGAACTTTTGGTAGGAGGTGGTGGATAACGAATTTATATGTTTAAAAATTAACATGTAAGAGTTTTCAAAATGTAAATTGTTGCTTCTCCAGGATTTTTTTGTTTTGATTTGGTTTTTTTCTCCTTTGCTTATTCTGCACATCTAAACCTTAACCCTCTGTGTTTTGAACTGAATTCCTATCTCTCCACTTCCAGGTGGGCACTCTAGAAACAGCAGTGGGAGCTCTGAGTCCAGTCTTCCCAACCTAGCCAGGTCTTTGCTGCTGGTGGATCAGCTCATAGACCTGTAGCCGTGACCCAGTAGCAGATGCAGTTCTGTAACCTTCATACCGTGATACACATTTTCATTACGGGGTTATATGAAAAGATTTTTTTTTAATCTGCAAATAAGGGGCCCTCTAGCCCTGATCTTCTATCCCTTGCCTTCTCCCGTAGAAATGATAAGGAGAGAAAATCACTTTGGCCCTCCAGATACTCTTTGGCCAGTTCCTCCCTGTTAGTTTGCTGTGTTTTCTCATTACCCTTCTTCAATAGCATTATCTTACATCAAGCGCTAGATGCCATGAGCTTCACCTCTGCTGCAATCGACTCCACCACAAGCTTAACTGTAACTGAAACTAGTGAATTGACACCTTTGTCTCATTCTTGCTAGGAATGGCCTCCCAAATCGATCCTCCCAACCCCATCTCCTCTGGCCAGATGCTGATGAATGTGTTTCTCTGTTTTTGCTTTTCTATCCTGCTGCATTATCCTGAGGACATGGCTTCTTCAGTTGGTCTTGACTCTAGGCAATAACCTAGAGATGGGTGTGTGGTTTAAGAGAGGGTAAAACTGACTGATGGTTTATGTCCGGAAAGAGAAATTGAGCCCAGCTCTAGCCAACCAACTCTGACCTTGTTTGATCATAGACTTAGCCAAGAGATTTAACACCCCATGCAACCTGCCCAGCATCCTTCCAGCATTCTGGCTTCCACTGAACTGTGATTTCTCAGATCTGGAGACGTGACCGCAAGTACTTGAGATCCTTGGATAAAATGTGTACATTATATAAATTCCAAGTATTGCCCTTCCTTTTAGTGTTTAACTATCCCAAGCCGGGATCTCAGAATTAGACCAAAACAAGACAATATGGTAATATGATACCTTTTATTAGAAGACTTTTCACTGGGGGGTGGATGAGGGAAGGGAAGGAATTGTAGCAGAAACAGATGTATTTTTCTTGTGATTTTTATTTTGAATCAAATATTGTAAATTGTGTATAAATGAAGACACTGAATAGTTCTGTTTCCACTTGGCGTTTCAAGTCCGATATCAGGTGTCTGTACAGGGTTTTGATCTCTTTCCCTTGTATAACTAACTACACAGCAACCCTACAGTGTAACATATGGAATCATTTTGAATAGACTTGTGTGTTGCTATAAGCTCTCAGCAGGTCCTCTGTCTTTGTAGAATAAGCATGTTGTTTATTTTCAGATAATCAGAAATAAGTATGCAGCCACACTAGGCACAATTTGACTCTGGCTACTTACCTTTCTTTCTCTCTGATGTTTGAACTGAAGGACACAGCCAGTGAAATATGTTCAGTTGGTTTTCCTTGGCTTCTTAGATTAAAAAACAAAAAGCAATTTCTCACTAACCTTAGAATATTGTTCATAAAATAAATAAAGGCCCCTGCACTGACGTGACAACATGCCTCATGGTCACCCTCTGTACATGTCCTTCCTCACTAAAGTATATTGTTTTCCTTACATGCAAAGCAGTTCTATAAAATCACCCTTTGAAAAGAGGTGGGCACAGAGAACCCCATTTGGTTCTCTTCCTAGAGTGCCATTTCCACGGTCAAAAGGGAACCTCTTAGCTGATCAGATTTGTACCAATAAAATTCCAGGTCCATTTGCTTGTTTCCTTGTCTAGTACTTTTGTTTCTGCTTCCTCATGTTTGCACTTTAAGGGGAAAAAAGAAAGCTGAACAGCAACAGCCTGCAACACACTGTACTTTAGAGGCCAAGCTTCAAAAGCCTTTGAAAGGCAGCAGAGGAAAAGTCAGAACTTTTCAGTTTTCCTTCCAACTTTAAGTACTTCCGTGCCAGCTAAAACTAGATGCATGATGTACAGGCCTCTGTTAGGATAATGAATCATTCCCAGAATTGAGGGAGGTACAACCTTCATACTGAGAGTTTTAAAAGACTTGCTTGAAAAGTTCTCCTTGATTGGACAGTGAAAATAGGACTTGGTTTGCCCTTTCATGAACAGGATTATTACTGAAGATCAAAATGGTGTTCTTTTTCCCAGACACAGAAAGAATATGTAAATGAAGGAGATTGTTTATTTTTAAATAAGAATAATGTTTTATGCCTATGTTTTCCAATCTGATTTTTTTCCATACATACATGTTAGAAATACAGTGAAATGTCTAGCTTCCTAATGTAATTGAAGCCACGAAGAGTACAGTTTAGAAATTAGCTATGTCTCAATTGTCCTTTTCATGTATTACCCATAATTACATTGAGATATATTATCTAGTCATCCCCCTCAATAAAGCTTAATAGAGAATGTTAATGAAAATGAATAGACTAGAAACCAAAAAGACTGGGTGGAAGAAGGAAGCCTGAGGGGGATAATGACATGAAATTATCTTGAGTTTGTTCTTTAGGAATAAGGCTTCAAAGGATAAAACTATTTTTCTGTTAAAGAAAACATGTGAGTGACTCTTTATTGAGGCCTCCTTTATTGGGGCCTCCTTTCATTTATAGCACCATCCCTGAGCTAAAAGGGTTTGAAATGAGCATAGCGTGCTAGTAATTGATAGAACTTTGAAACGGTAGACTGAGGTACAAGAGGGACCTTAGAGATTATTCTGGTTCATCCACTTCATTTCATAGATGTGGGTGGTGGGAGAAGAGATCCGGCAGGAGGCCCCCTGCAAGCTCCTCCTGACCTTTGCCAGTCCCTGGCCAAGTGGCCTTCAGCAGGAGCTTCACTTGTTAGAACTGCTGCTCCTTACTACAGTGATGACTTTGGACCAGATGGTTTTTAAGATTATAGAATTCTAGGGTTCTCAGTGTTTATTATGATGCTTTAGGAGGACTATGAAGGACTTAGATAATCCTGATGTCCTTCAGTTATCTTCCATAGCTCTTACTATTACTATAGTAATATTTATATTTTAGAGAATTACAATAGGCTTTCGCTAACCTGGATTGCTCTCTTGGTTATCTGAAGAGACCCCTAAGTCATCACAGAATGTTGGACATAGATTTTCCTTTTTTTAATATTACACACATGCATCTACCTATTCCAACAGCATCAGATTTCAATTATTGTAAACTGTGTAATCAAGGATCTGCTATTTTAAAATGGACAAATACTGTAAGCATATTTTTCTGATTTGCTTTTATTCCAGCTGTGCAAAATAGTAACTAAACCAGAAAACATCACAAATTGGATATTTTTTCCCCCTTTACAGCATTCAGATAACTAGATCACCAAATTCAAGTCCCAGTGAAAACCCAGGCCTCAGAGGAGATAAGGTTTAAACGGACACTTGTGAATATGATTATAGTTAGTGATTTCTTTAGCAGACATATCAGAATTGTGACATCTAATTGAGTGTTCCCTTCAAAGGTATCTAGTTTTACTTGGGAAAATAATACTTGTTTTAATGATGTTGCCACCATTTATTTTAAAAATATAAGAAAATCCGTTGTATTGTTATCTAATTAGTATCTCTTTCAGCATCTGAACCTATGTTCTTACCCTTTTTTTACCACTCTTGGTTCTAAGTAACATTTGATGTTTCCAAAAAGCAAAACCACTCCCTTACACTGAACAGTGGTTACAATGGAAGATAGTCAGAAGAATAATCCACGGAAAATTCCCAGAGAAGACCTTATAATGGACTGTGACATCAGTCTTAATTTCTTTAATATTCTGAATAAAGGAACTTGTGTGATTTTGCCTGTCTTTAGTATGGCTTAGAAAATTGAAAAATACGGGTTTTATAATACCTCTGAAAGAGATTGTCAGTTTGTTTAATGTCATTGAATACTGGACTTGCCTCTTCCCAAGTGAGAATTATGAAACTTGGATTGCTAATAATTACAGGGGAACAAACCCAGGAAAGAACTTGTTTTTCTCAAGGTGAACTGTTAGTGTTGTTTCTAATCTTTTTGGGGAGCTCCCCTGACAAATTCAAACCAACACAGCTTTCCCCCCAGGTCAGGAACAGTTCTACCTTCAGCAGTGCTGGGGGAAGGAGGGGACTTTGGGGTTGACCTCAGCCCAGCGGTATGGAAGCCTATGAAGTCAGCTAACAAGATAGACCCTGTAGATACCTTGGACCAAAACAAAGTTTCCCATGCTGATATTTATCTGTAGTTCCAGGAGTCTTTAACTTTCTCAGTCTATAAAACAGAATTCTGTAGCCATGCGCTTAAAGCTTGGAGATAAAAATGACAGGATTGCTCCCAAAGTATTGAATTCAGCTAATCAGAGACTGCCAGATAAAGAATTGTTAGATGGGTATTTAACATGGTACCTTTACTGAAACACTCCAGATATTACAAAGCTATCTTTTACTCCTCTCAAGAGACCATAGTTTTACCAACACAAAGGTAGCCTTTTCCTGTTCCCCACTAATGATGCTCCTGGAGCTGGATGTGCTCGGGTTTCTTAGTCAGAATGAATCCCAGATGGCCTCCATTTCAAGTAACTGTAACATGATACTATTTTCTTTGTTTGGGGTTTCCTTTCATGATGATCAGGGAGAGAGGTTCTGGGTCAGAGCTGATCTATGCAGAATTACCAAGTGGTGATGTTGCTAGAATGGAAGGTGTCTCCTTGGTTCCCACTGATGTAGTGGTCTCAGTTCACTCTTTCCCTGGGAGTCTCCTCTGCCCTGTTGCACACCCCCCTCGTCAAGTATATGTGTATTTACCATAGACCTTTTTCCTGTCCTTCCCAAGAAGACAAAGCAAACAGAGGTACATGAAGCTATCTTATACAGTAAAAAATGTGAAATTTGAACATTGCTACTCAAGTATTGTATAAAAAAAAAGTATGTAAACAAATTTCTTATGTAAACATACAGAAAAATAAAGACTTTTATCTGTTCAACAGGGAGCATGATGTTCAGAGCTATAAATAACCTACGATAGCTGCTCTTTTCTTGATCTGAAAACCTTTTTTACAAAAAGGATTTAAACATATTGTTGAGTGACAATAAGCACCTGTGCACGAGTACCATGCAAACACATCTGAGAGACGTGCCAAGGATGTTTTAATGAGTCCTGGCTACGCTGGCTTCACCTGCAGTCATGGAGATGAAAACCCTTGTGAGCCTGCATTTGATACGACCAGACGTAGAGTTGTAAAAGGGAGCACAATATTTGCAGCTACCCTCCTTGAATTTAATCTTTGATGCACCCAGGGCAATTTAATTAAACATTTTGTGTTGGCAGCAGCAGTTTTATGCCCAAGGAGAAATCTCTCTCATTTAATTGCCCCATTGGCTTGAGAGACACAGCATCGCTAGCCAGTGTTGGCTCCCAGGCATAGGTTTTAGTGCAACTCCACAGCATATGGTAGAACCAAGTGCTTAGTCTTATTATCTAAGCAAAAGGTCATGGAAATTATGCATTTGAAGTACATCTCCTGATTCAACTCTGAAAGAGTGTGGATTTCATTTGGTGCTGCATTTCTGAAGTTCTTGGGAAGGGACATATTTTGCTTTCTATTTGCTAACTAACTGAATGAGAAGGTTTTCCTATACTCCCAAGTCTTCATTTCCAGTTTGGGGTAAGAAATATGTCTCTGGTGCTTCTTCTAATTGTTATTTCACTTTATAGTATGGGAGAAAGTAAAATTTTGGTCACCTATGATATATGGCACTCAGGAAGATCCAGCCTGAAATTGCAGACTTTAGATTTCTATTTTTCTTTTTTAAGGGAACACTGGCCTTCACTGTGTCCATCAGATAAAATTTCCAAGGGTAACCTATTCTAAATCATTCAGCACTTTGAGGTGCTTGAGAAATTAAGGGGGGATTTGTGTGAGTCTTTGCAAAATCATCAGATACTTGTGGTATGTTTTTCCCTCAAAGCATATAAGCTAAATCTTTACTGAAATTGATGTAGTCTGCTACTGCTGCTGCTGCTAAGTCGCTTCAGTCGTGTCCAGCTCTGTGTGATCCCATAGACGGCAGCCAACCAGGCTCCCCTGTCCCTGGGATTCTCCAGGCAAGAACACTGGAGTTTGGAGCCTCAAAAGACTAAAATGGAGTTATCCCTAGTGGAAGCATTGAAACAGTGTGCTTGACCTTAACCTCTCACATAGTCCCTACATCAAAGCAAGAAAAAGAAGTGTATTTTGACTTTTTGCTTAATTTAATATGCTAAACCAAAAAAGAGAGAGACATGACTTAATTTGAGAAAATTAGAACAAAATGCCTCCCCTTAAACTTCATGATAGGGAAGATCGTTATGCTTGATAAGGGAGACCCTGACTCTGTGAGGTCAGGTCCTGGGATTTAGCCCAGCCACCCCACCCTATCACCCTATACCCATTGGCTAGCTTTTTGAGTTTTATGGTCACAGGATGTCTGCTATGCATAGCCATTGGTTTGCAAAGGAAATGGGCCAAGACACTGAGGTTAAATTAGTGTAAATCTTTCATCGCTCACAGGCAGACAGCTTCCAACGTGTTTTTCTGACAGTACAAGGCTATCTTCACATATAAGGACTGTTCACCCTGAAAACATACGCTTTCCCTTCCTACAATAACACATTCATATTAAGGAGAAAAAAAAGAAACCCTCTAACCGCCAACAAGATTTAATGTCTGTCTTCTGTTTACAGTTATTTAGAATTCCTCCTTCTCTTGACTGCTTTGTTTCTTGTGCTGCCACTACCAAATTCCCTGCGGGGATGTGGATGTCTGCGCACCCTATACCCACCGCTTGTCTGGTCTCCAGAATGCCGGGCTTGGAGAGTTGCAAAGGGCAGTTGCTCTCAGCCTTGGTCATACTGTACCTCCTCTAAAAAGAATGGAAAGGTTAACAGATTGAGCCTTTTCAGGAGAATCCTTTAAATGTACTTTTCTAATTCTATAGAGCAGATTCATGCTCAGAGATCAAATAGGTCTTGTCTTGTTTTGAAGAACTGGAGACTAGTTCTCCCGTCAAGCTTAATGTTATAGTATTTTGTGACTGTGTACATTTTTTAAAAGTTGTTGCAAAGTTTAGGTATGATTTTCCTATCATTCACTATGAAAGTCATAGAATATGCTCGGGGTTGGCAGATTTACAGTCAACTTGACCAAGAAGTCGCTTTTTAACACAAATAGTTTATGGGCACCCCTACTTGGTACCTTCCAGCTCTCAAAATGTCATCTAATTCTGCAGGCATCCAAGACGCCCACGTTCTATAGATAATTGGTTTTTGGAGGTCTGTGCTTACAATTTGATTTGACTGCATTCCATTAAAAGTTCCCCCAAACACTAGCTCCAGTCAAATTAGTGCTCATTTTCATTGTTGGTCCATATGGTGGCCAGAGTTGGTCATTGGTTTAACTAAATGTGTCAGTTCTTTCCTAAGAGATACGTTGCTCTCCCACAGAACTGCATCAGCACTTAGGGTTGTTTTTGGAGATGAGAAGCTATGCCTTAGTTTTGAGAACTAAAAACTTTGTACAGCTGATACTGTGTTAGAAAGTGGTTCAAGGAGTTTGGAAGGGGTGGTTCCTATCACTTTGCTTAGCAAATCTTAATTTGGTAAACTTCCCTGCCCTATTGCATTTTGAATTTCCTCCCAGATACCATCATCTGGAGATCACTATGACAGATCTAATATCAGTACGCTTGCTTGAGAGGTCAGAGTTATGTCCCTTCACATATATTGCAAGGGAGAGAAGGTATTCTGTTTATTTCCTGTTCACATGTTAAAATTACAGTGCAAGGAAACATTTATGCGCTTCAAAAACTTCAGAAAGTCTTTTGGCACCAATACAGAGTTTAACTTAAAGACTCTCTAAATTGAAATTTACCAAATACATTTACAGTTTTAGAAAGAGAAGGGGTGAGGGAGCACCTTTGTTTCCAAAAACAATATTTAAGGTCAGAATTGTTGAAAAAGAAACACTAAAATAAAAAATAAGCACTGCTAAAAAAAATTATAGGATTCAGAGAAACACAGTATTTTTGTACAATATCTCCGAAAATGTTCAGATCGCTCTCTACATCTCTTTACAATGTAATGTCTCTAACTGGTTTCCCAATAAATTGATTTTGATGCTGCTTCTGCTGTGTTCTGTGTGCTTAATTCAAGCAGAAACTTTAGCAGGGGAAAATTAGCAGATGTTTCTACTAGCTAATGGTTTGCATAGAAGGGGAGAGGGTAACGTGGGGAGAGGATGATTGAATTACCTCTGTACAGAGGTTCTGAATCATCTATAGAATCTGAATCATGGTACCTGTAATTTCTTCCCCTGGTGGGCTGGGAAACCCATGATGACATGATACCTCTGCCCCCAATCACCCTTTTCTCTGGATTCTTCTTGCTTAGTTACATATGCCTTTTTCCTGCCCTCTTTAAAAGTTGTTGCAAAGTTTAGGTATGATTTTCCTATCATTCACTATGAAAGTCATAGAATATGCTCGGGGTTGGCAGATTTACAGTCAACTTGACCAAGAAGTCGCTTTTTAACACAAATAGTTTATGGGCACCCCTACTTGGTACCTTCCAGCTCTCAAAATGTCATCTAATTCTGCAGGCATCCAAGACGCCCACGTTCTATAGATAATTGGTTTTTGGAGGTCTGTGCTTACAATTTGATTTGACTGCATTCCATTAAAAGTTCCCCCAAACACTAGCTCCAGTCAAATTAGTGCTCATTTTCATTGTTGGTCCATATGGTGGCCAGAGTTGGTCATTGGTTTAACTAAATGTGTCAGTTCTTTCCTAAGAGATACGTTGCTCTCCCACAGAACTGCATCAGCACTTAGGGTTGTTTTTGGAGATGAGAAGCTATGCCTTAGTTTTGAGAACTAAAAACTTTGTACAGCTGATACTGTGTTAGAAAGTGGTTCAAGGAGTTTGGAAGGGGTGGTTCCTATCACTTTGCTTAGCAAATCTTAATTTGGTAAACTTCCCTGCCCTATTGCATTTTGAATTTCCTCCCAGATACCATCATCTGGAGATCACTATGACAGATCTAATATCAGTACGCTTGCTTGAGAGGTCAGAGTTATGTCCCTTCACATATATTGCAAGGGAGAGAAGGTATTCTGTTTATTTCCTGTTCACATGTTAAAATTACAGTGCAAGGAAACATTTATGCGCTTCAAAAACTTCAGAAAGTCTTTTGGCACCAATACAGAGTTTAACTTAAAGACTCTCTAAATTGAAATTTACCAAATACATTTACAGTTTTAGAAAGAGAAGGGGTGAGGGAGCACCTTTGTTTCCAAAAACAATATTTAAGGTCAGAATTGTTGAAAAAGAAACACTAAAATAAAAAATAAGCACTGCTAAAAAAAATTATAGGATTCAGAGAAACACAGTATTTTTGTACAATATCTCCGAAAATGTTCAGATCGCTCTCTACATCTCTTTACAATGTAATGTCTCTAACTGGTTTCCCAATAAATTGATTTTGATGCTGCTTCTGCTGTGTTCTGTGTGCTTAATTCAAGCAGAAACTTTAGCAGGGGAAAATTAGCAGATGTTTCTACTAGCTAATGGTTTGCATAGAAGGGGAGAGGGTAACGTGGGGAGAGGATGATTGAATTACCTCTGTACAGAGGTTCTGAATCATCTATAGAATCTGAATCATGGTACCTGTAATTTCTTCCCCTGGTGGGCTGGGAAACCCATGATGACATGATACCTCTGCCCCCAATCACCCTTTTCTCTGGATTCTTCTTGCTTAGTTACATATGCCTTTTTCCTGCCCTCTTGCTAACATGTGCCCAATGACATACTTCTAACCTGCTAATATTTTTGGAAGGTAAGCTCTCTTGCATTCTGATAATTGTTTGTTTGATCTTGAAAGCCAGAGCACCCTGAGGCACCTCTACCTAGATAGAAATCGATTAGCATATTAGAGTTTGCAAATACTTCTGTAATTACCTGTACATTTTCCTCCTTTTGCTTAAAGAAGCTTATGATGGATTCATTTAAGCAGAGGAGATCTTTGCTAACTTGGAAGACTGAAAACAAAATTCCAGGGCAACTCTAGCTGAAGGTGATTTGTTTAATGTGATATTGATTATATCTCCCCTTTGAAAAGTGCCTTCAGCATTCATATTGGGACTCTCTTATACTCTTTGAGTAGTGCTTAGGATGTCAATCATCAAGTAATTGTGTATTTATCAAGCAGCCATGTTCTGCTTTTTTTGGAGGAGGGGGTGCAGTTCTCAAGTCACAGGCAGGGGGGACCACACATCAGATCTGAACTGAGTTTGTCCCCGGACAGTATCTCTGCATCAGCCGGCACTGTCACGGTAGATGTGGAGATGAGGGACTGGTTTTTCATTCCATCCAGAGCCAGTCAGGTAGAGCAGGTGTCAGTGCCTGGCCCCACGTGTGCAGGAGCGTTGCATAGTTAACGCTGAATGTCTGTGTGCCTAACACCTTCATCTCCTCTCCTGCACATTGTTCCTCATGTTCCGAAATGTGAGACCGTGATTGGTTGTGTTCCAATTTGTGTGCCGTTTCCTTGCCTGACTTTTCTTGTTCTGTTTTTCCTTTTTCCATTTTCAACATCCATTATTTGGTCCCACAATGTTCCTGCCGCGGGTTGACCACTGAGTGTTCCAAGGAGCATTGAACGGACCAGTGCATTAATTCTGCATTTTGTGCTTTTCTAGGTCTCCAGAGAGAGCCCATTCCCTCTACTGTAATAACTGTAGAGCACTTTAAAGAGTCGACGGGTGTTAAAGGCCTTCCCCTGTACCCGGACCCCTCCCGGGTACCTGGCGCGAAAACTCACAACAGTTTAGAATCTGACTACTTGGCCCGAGATGGCCCTTCCAGCAACAGCTCGTTCCACAGCAGCGAAGAGGAGGGGACCGACCTCGAGGGGGATATGCTGGACTGCAGTGGCTCTCGCCCTCTGCTCTTGGAGTCAGAAGAAGAGGATGAGAGCTGCAAGCCTCCGCAGGGGAAGCTAGGAGGAGCCACTCCCTTCACTCAGCCGGAGGTCACTCCTGTGCAGGCCAAGGCCTCGCAAGGTGGGAGGAAGCACCAATTCGGAGCCCTCACTCAGCCAACCGCTGATGGACTCGGTGAGCCAGATGTGTTCGCCACTGCTCCCTTCCGGAGTTCAAGGATGCCCACTGATGACATTTTTGCCAAAGCCCCCTTTGTCTCCAAGGGCAACGTGGCCCCTTCCCAGCCAGAGGAGACGGATGTGTTCTTGAGAGCTCCCTTTACCAAGAAGAAAGGTATGGAGGAGTCAACAGTTGCCCAGAGCCCTGCCCAGGAGCAGCCCGGTCTCAGTCAGACCGATGACATCCCTCTGCTTCCGGGCCTCGATCGAGCCGTGTACCCGTCCACCCGAGCTCAGTATTCCATGGCTGGCTTTGCCCAGCCGTCTAACCTCCCCTCCCATCCAGTACAAGCAGCAGACCATCTTGACAGCATCTCTTCCAGGGGCTCCTCCCTAGAATCTGGGGCCCATCCTAATGACAGAAACAAAGGACCTCAGCCCCAGAAAGAAGCTGTCTCAGGCCCCGTAGCAGGCAAACCATTCCGCCCCCAGTCTTTATCCAAATATTCCCGTCACTATAGCCCGGAAGATGAGCTGAATCCAGAAGCCCAGCCCATTGCTGCCTACAAAATTGTTTCACAAACCAATAAGCAGTCGATAGCTGGCTCCGTTTCTATCACATCCCTTGCCTCCAGGACTACGGAGCTGCCAGCTGCTGATCCTTTTGCTTTAGCACCCTTTCCTTCAAAATCAGGCAAACAGAAACCTTAGGAGCCATGCCTGAGCCTCAGGCCCCTCTCTCTACCCTACCCTCAGTACCCACCACATCACTCCCAGCTGAGCCTTCCTGAGAAGATTTATATCAATTATTCTCTTTCAGTTCCATGAGTCAGAGCAGAACTTCTTGAGTCAACAGACTCAGTCGAGGTGATACTTAGTTCTCCCTTAAGTTATGCCATTGCTTTTGTTTATATTGATTTCTGGACTTTGGGTGAGTGTGTCCATCTTCACCTCCACCCAGAATTCTGCTTTCTGTTGTGTGCCTAGAAACTGTTTTAATATCAAACTGCTTGTCAGTAAATCCAGAAACAACTTCCCAAAGGGGCCATGGTATTGCTACTTAGATTCCTGTAGTTCCTGTTCTGAGTCATGTCTAATGAGGAATTAAGATGAGTTCCTCCCAGATTTGGTTTCATACGCTTGAAAAGGGTACATTTCAGGAAAGAAACACAAGATAAAAATTCTCATCAAAAGGAAGTGTGAACCGGAAGATACTAATCATTCCTCTAAAACCAGCAACTCTAGAAAGCTTCTCTGGATCTGAGTCTGTGTAGGCCACCCTGGTCCTCATGCATGAGTGTCGGTGGGTGTGTAATGTGTGTTAGATCCTTTCCTTTGTAGAAATGCAAACAGGTGAGATTTCTGTGCTGATGTTTGATAGAGTGGAGCCTTCTCCCACATGCACACTTTAAAAATTCATGTGAGTGCACAGCTGTGTGTGTACACTTCTGTTTGCACAGGAAACATTCTTCCTTTAGGTAAATCCTGTCCCACCTTGTGTACCTCCACAATCACTCATTAAGTAGATTGTTTTTCCCTTTAGAATTTGCTATTAACAAATTTCATTTACAAAGTCTTGAAAAATTAACTATCCTTATACAGTTTCCCCTGAGAACAATAGAAAAGAACACCTTGTTACAGTTCCAACGACTGGGTTTGGGGTCTAACTTTAAAAAGTACTCAAGTAATTTTAAAAATCTTGGGTCTGAGCACTCCGTGCTGTCATTATGAAATTAATTGATCATATCATTATGAAATTAATTGATCATGAGACTAGGCTACAAACTAGATTTGCTTTTTGTTTTCCCACATCCTTGTCACCTTCGTCTGCCTCTTGAGGAAGTAGAAACCTGAGACATCTAAATAAGTTTGGGAGAATGGAAAAGAGCTGAACCAGTCAGCCTTGAGAACCTTTCCATTCTTTGTCCCCTCGGATGGTGAAGCAGGTCAGATAGGTACTTGACTTGTGTTTTTGAAATGTCTCCTATTTCTGGAAAGCTCTGAGTTATTCTTGGCTGTTCTCATGCCTTTTACTATTAGTGCCTTAAGTTGAAACTTAAATCTTAGTGGGAAGATTTCTGCTGAAGAAGTTCATGTTTCAACTTGAAAGTTTCCTGTGACTCGTAGTAAATGTTCATGATTTCTTCATTAGCTGGAGAAGTTAGAAGAGTTGCTCACCAACCAAGATTAATGACTTAAGAGTTATGAGAAATACATCCGAGAATCAAGCCTGAATGCCAGACTTGATTGCCATTGACTAAATGTTGTATTTTAAAATGTGAAAGTCTGGGATCTTGACAGTAAAATATAAACAGATACTTCTCAAGACTTTTTCTGATTTAGTCTCCACCTATTTCAGCTGTCCAGATTAAAAGGTAAATAATTGGCAGTGGATCAGGGCTCCTAGCAGTGGTTTATCCAACTGAGGCTTCAGCAGTGCTGGCCCTTCACTTCTGAGGATGCTAAATGTTCACTGGGCTTTTCTCCCAATGATCATTTCTGAATTTTCTGTGTAACAGTGGATGTTGAATTATCTTTCCAATTTTGGCTAACGAGTATAAAATTTCCACCCCAAATTCTTATCTTGGTTATTATCAGTTAAAGTGTGCATGAGCAGGAGTGAAAGTTGAGTTCACTTGCTCAGTCATGTCCAACTCTGTGATCCCATGGACTGCAGCACACCAGACCTCCCTGGCCATCACCAATTCCCAGAGTTTACTCAAACTCCATTAAGTCGGTGATGACATCCAACCATCTCATCCTCTGTCATCCCCTTCTCATCCCGCCTTCAATCTTTCCCAGCATCACGGTCTTTTCAAATGAGTCAGTTCTTCTCATCAGGTGACTAAAGTTTTGGAGTTTCAGCTTCTACATCAGTCCTTCCAGTGAATATTCAGGACTGATTTCCTTTAGGATGGACTGGTTAGCTGTCAAAGGGATTCTCCAACACCACATTCAAAAGTATCAATTCTTCGGTGCTCAGCTTTCTTTATAGTCCAACTCTCACATCCATACATGACTACTGGAAAAACCATAGCTTTGACTAGATGGACCATTGTTGGCAAAGTAATGTCTCTGCTTTTTAATATGCTGTCTAGGTTGGTCATAACTTTTCTTCTAAGGAGCAAGCGTCTTTTAATTTCATGGCTGCAGTCACCATCTGCAGTGATTTTAAGAGCTCCCCAAAATAAAATCTCTCACTGTTTTCATTGTTTCTTCATCTATTTGCCATGAAGTAATGGAGCCAAATGACATGATCTTAGTTTTCTGAGTGTGGAGTTTTAAGCCAGTTTTTTTATTCTTCTCTTTCATCAAGAGGCTTTTTAATTCTTCTTCATTTTTTGCCATAAGTGTGATATCATCTGCATATCTGAGGTTATTGATATTTCTCCTGGCAATCTTGACTCCAGCTTGTGCTTCATCCAGTCCAGCATTTCTCATGATGTTCTCTGCATATAAGTTAAATAAGTAGGGTGACAATATACAGCCTTGACATACTCCTTTTCCTACTTGGAACCAGTTTATTGTCGCATGTCCAACTCTAACTGTTGCTTCTTGGCCTACATACAGATTTCTCAGGAGGCAGGACAGGTGGTCTGGTATTCTCTCTTTCAGAATTTTCCACAGTTTATTGTGATCCACACAGTCAAAGGCTTTGGCATAGTCAATAAAGCAGAAGTAGATGTTTTTCCAGAACTCTTTCACTTTTTCAGTGATCCAGCGGGTGTTGGCAATTTGATCTCTGGTTCCTCTGCCTTTTCTAAATCCAGCTTGAACATCTGGAAGTTCCCAGTTCACCTACTGTTGAAGGCTGGCTTGGAGAATTTTGAACATTACTTTGCTAGTGTGTGAGATGAGTGCCATTGTGGGGTAGTTTGAGCATTCTTTGGCATTGCATTTCTTTGAGATTGGAATGAAAACTGACCTTTTCCAGTCCTGTGCCCACTGCTGAGTTTTCCAAATTTGCTGGCATACTGAGTATAGCATTTTCACAGCACCATCTTTTAGGATTTGAAACAGCTCAACTGAAATTCTATCACCTCCACTAGATTTGTTTGGAGTGATGCTTCCTAAGGCCCACTTAACTTCACATTTCAGGATATCTGACTCTAGGTGAGTGATCACACCATTGTGATTATCTGGGTCATGAAGATCTTTTTTGTGTAGTTCTTCTGTGTATTCTTGCCACCTCTTCTTAATGTCTTCTGCTTCTCTTAGGTCCATACCATTTCTGTCCTTTATTGAGCCCATCTTTGCATGAAATGTTCCCTTGGTATCTCTAATTTTCTTGAAAAGATCTTTAGTCTTTCCCATTCTGTTGTTTTTAAAGTTGAGTTCACTTGCTCAGTCATGTCCAACTCTGTGATCCCATGGACTGCAGCACACCAGACCTCCCTGGCCATCACCAATTCCCAGAGTTTACTCAAACTCCATTAAGTCGGTGATGACATCCAACCATCTCATCCTCTGTCATCCCCTTCTCATCCCGCCTTCAATCTTTCCCAGCATCACGGTCTTTTCAAATGAGTCAGTTCTTCTCATCAGGTGACTAAAGTTTTGGAGTTTCAGCTTCTACATCAGTCCTTCCAGTGAATATTCAGGACTGATTTCCTTTAGGATGGACTGGTTAGCTGTCAAAGGGATTCTCCAACACCACATTCAAAAGTATCAATTCTTCGGTGCTCAGCTTTCTTTATAGTCCAACTCTCACATCCATACATGACTACTGGAAAAACCATAGCTTTGACTAGATGGACCATTGTTGGCAAAGTAATGTCTCTGCTTTTTAATATGCTGTCTAGGTTGGTCATAACTTTTCTTCTAAGGAGCAAGCGTCTTTTAATTTCATGGCTGCAGTCACCATCTGCAGTGATTTTAAGAGCTCCCCAAAATAAAATCTCTCACTGTTTTCATTGTTTCTTCATCTATTTGCCATGAAGTAATGGAGCCAAATGACATGATCTTAGTTTTCTGAGTGTGGAGTTTTAAGCCAGTTTTTTTATTCTTCTCTTTCATCAAGAGGCTTTTTAATTCTTCTTCATTTTTTGCCATAAGTGTGATATCATCTGCATATCTGAGGTTATTGATATTTCTCCTGGCAATCTTGACTCCAGCTTGTGCTTCATCCAGTCCAGCATTTCTCATGATGTTCTCTGCATATAAGTTAAATAAGTAGGGTGACAATATACAGCCTTGACATACTCCTTTTCCTACTTGGAACCAGTTTATTGTCGCATGTCCAACTCTAACTGTTGCTTCTTGGCCTACATACAGATTTCTCAGGAGGCAGGACAGGTGGTCTGGTATTCTCTCTTTCAGAATTTTCCACAGTTTATTGTGATCCACACAGTCAAAGGCTTTGGCATAGTCAATAAAGCAGAAGTAGATGTTTTTCCAGAACTCTTTCACTTTTTCAGTGATCCAGCGGGTGTTGGCAATTTGATCTCTGGTTCCTCTGCCTTTTCTAAATCCAGCTTGAACATCTGGAAGTTCCCAGTTCACCTACTGTTGAAGGCTGGCTTGGAGAATTTTGAACATTACTTTGCTAGTGTGTGAGATGAGTGCCATTGTGGGGTAGTTTGAGCATTCTTTGGCATTGCATTTCTTTGAGATTGGAATGAAAACTGACCTTTTCCAGTCCTGTGCCCACTGCTGAGTTTTCCAAATTTGCTGGCATACTGAGTATAGCATTTTCACAGCACCATCTTTTAGGATTTGAAACAGCTCAACTGAAATTCTATCACCTCCACTAGATTTGTTTGGAGTGATGCTTCCTAAGGCCCACTTAACTTCACATTTCAGGATATCTGACTCTAGGTGAGTGATCACACCATTGTGATTATCTGGGTCATGAAGATCTTTTTTGTGTAGTTCTTCTGTGTATTCTTGCCACCTCTTCTTAATGTCTTCTGCTTCTCTTAGGTCCATACCATTTCTGTCCTTTATTGAGCCCATCTTTGCATGAAATGTTCCCTTGGTATCTCTAATTTTCTTGAAAAGATCTTTAGTCTTTCCCATTCTGTTGTTTTCCTCTATTTCTTTGCATTGATCACTGAGGAAGGCTTTCTTACCTCTCCTTGCTAGTCTTTGGAACTCTGCATCCAAATGGGTATATCTTTCCTTTTCTTCTTTGCCTTTTGCTTCTCTTTTCTCAGCTCTTTGTAAGGCCTCCTCAGACAACTATTTTGCCTTTTTGCATTTCTTTTTCTTGGGGATGGTCTGTACAATGTCATGAACCTCTATCCATAGTTCTTCAGGCACTCTATCAGATCTAATCCCTTGAATCTATTTCTCATTTCCACTGTATAATCGTAAGGGATTTGATTTAGGTCATATCTGAATTGTCTAGTGGTTTTTCCTACTTTCTTCATTTTAAGTCCGAATTTGGCAATAAGGAGTTCATCTGAGCCACAGTCAGCTCCGGGTCTTGTGTTTGCTGATTGTATAGAGCTTTTCCATCTTTGGCTGCAAAGAATATAATCTGTCTGATTTCAGTATTGACCGTCTGGTGATGTCCATGTGTAGTCTTCTCTTGTGTTGTTGGAAGAGGGTGTTTGCTATGACCAGTGTGTTCTCTTGGCAAAACTCTATTAGCCTTTGCCTTGCTTCATTCTGTACTCCAAGGCCAAATTTACCTGTTACTCCAGGTATTTCTTGACTTCCTACTTTTGCATTCCAGTCCCCTATAATGAAAAGGACATCTTTTTTGGATGTTAGTTCTAGAAGGTCTTGTAGTTCTTCATAGAACCATTCAACTTCAGCTTCTTCAGCATTACTGGTCAGGGCATAGACTTGGATTACCCTGATATTGAATGGTTTGCCTTGGAAATGAACAGAGATCATTCTGTCGTATTTGAGACTGCATCCAAGTACTGCATTTCAGACTCTTCTGTTGACCATGATGGCTACTCCATTTCTTCTAAGGGATTCTTGCCCACAGTAGTAGATATAATGGTCATCTGAGTTAAATTCACCCATTCCAGTCCATTTTAGTTCACTGATTCCTAGAATGTTGATGTTCACTCTTGCCATTTCCTGTTTGACCACTTCCAGTTTGCCTTGATTCACGGACCTAACATTCCAGGTTCCTATGCAATACTGCTCTTTACAGCATCAGACTTTACTTTCATCACCAGTCACGTCCACAACTGAGTGTTGTTTTTGCTTTGGCTCCACCTTTTCATTCTTTGTGGAGTTATTTCTCCACTGATCTCCAGTAGCATACTGGGCACCTACTGACCTGGAGAGTTCATCTTTCAGTGTCCTATCTTTTTGCCTTTTCATACTGTTCAGAAGTGAAAAAGATGAGAATATTCAAGGAGGGTTCATCCTAGAAACTCTTAGAGTAAAAGGTCATTCTAATTCACCCTTTGAAACTACTCAGGTTTACCTCTGTAACAGCCTTGTGAAATGACTTTCCTTTGTTTTTTGATCAATTCCTCCTGATTATTTTTGTTCTCAAGATGAAACCAATAAAATTATGGTGATCTTATTACATAATTGAATCCTTTGTCAAACTGAGCTTGTATTCCTTTTTTATTCTTTTATTCTTGCTAGAGACCTATGCTGGGTGGAGACTCTGTAAGTACCTTTTTTAAACAAGAAATGAATATAGACACATACAAATTACTTTTGTGTCCTTAATGATGCAGGAACATTTTTGGATGGATTATTGGATTACATTAATTATTAGCGAATAACTAGTGGATTCTGTGCGGATCATCTTTGGATCATATAGGTTAAAGCATCATTTAGAGATAAAGTGTTCTTGGGACTTCCCTGATGGGCTTGTGGTTGAGACTCTGCTCCCAGTGCAAGGGGGTACAGGTTCCATTCCTGGATGGGGAGCTAAGCTCCTGCATGCCACACAGTGCGGGCAAAAAAAAATAATAAAATTTTAAAAATAAAGATAAAATATTTTTGTAGAGGCCATTCTGAATCTGGAAATCTGGGAAATTTAGCTTTAAGAAATCAGGAGTGCTCAGGGTGCTTTGAGTTAAGTAGCAAACGCATGTTTCCAACAACTAAAGCAAGCTAACATTAAAGAGAAAAAGAAAACATATAGTCAACAAAATACTGCACTCCTTGTTTTAGTTTGTTTTCTGTTTTATATGCATTACACATATGATACAAAATGCAGGAGCCTGTGACTTTTCATTTGAGTGCAGTGAGCCACAATATATTTAGACATAAACTTAGACCTACAGCATGCACTGATGAACTCTTAAAAAATCCACATTAATCGACTGACACACACTATTGAATTAATGAAGTCATCTTACATGTGGTGAAAAATGTTTAGCATATCTGCTTCTTAGGCCCACACTTGGTTGTGTGCTTAGTCAGTCATGTCCAACTCTTTGCGACTCCTGACGAGCCCACCAGACTCCTCTGTCCATGAGATTCTCCAGGCAAGAATACTAGAGTGGGTTGCCATTTCTTTTTCCAGGGGGTCTTCCTGACCCAGGGATTGAACCCCGTCTTTTCCATCTCCTGCATTACAGGCGAATTCTTTACTGGCTGAGCCACCAGACTTACGAGAGCCCTTTAGCTTCAAATCCTTATTATATTGGAAAATGAACAAAATTTGATGCTAAAGCAGGTACTGGACAAGATTCAGTGATATCTTGGCCACCAATTCTTTTTCATTTTGGGCTCACTCATTGTTGAGTTGAAAATTTCATATGTGTGGACTGGTGTGTAGGTATTTACACCCCCATATTAGGTCTGCCTTTAGCCAGGCGACCAAGATTTCTTTCTGAAGTTTTAAGAAAAATACCAATATCTTATTGACCCATTATTTAGTAAGTTTTAAAATACATGTACATCACTGTTTTCAACTATTTGGTGGACATTTCACTGACTCATAAAGTAGCAGATTTCAGTTTAAGATAGGCGTAATCACCAGAGTGATCTGGCAATAAAAATTCACTCATGCTATATTTGTTTCCACAATGAAAAGTCAGCAAAACATAGGTTATATAATATGTATGCATTGTATCAAATAGACAATTTTATTTTAGGAAACCAGAGAAGAGTGAGATCTAACTCACTCTCTAGCAGGAAGGATACTAAAGTTGGAGCCCCTTGGGTCCCTTTAATAAGGAAAAATGTTATTCTCTGCCATGTCTTTGAATTTGAAATTGGAGAACACAGGCCAGTCAGCTTTGGAATGGCTGCAAGTCACAGATGCAGTTTTATATGAACCCAGATGATTCTGATGAAAGGTACATAGGAGAGTCACTGAAAAGACCTTCTAAGGAGATAGGAGCACCTTCTAGATGCCCACAGCCATTCCTGAGTTCTGAACTTCCAATCCTGCCTTCTGGAGTAAACATGAAGATTTTAAATAGAATCATGTAATTTAAATTCTTAGTGTTTCCAAATGACTTTCAACTATCTGTTGATTGATTGGTTTTAACCAGCAGAACACTGCAAACTTGTTAAGTTCACTTAATGGAAAATTTCAAAATGCTTGAAAATAAAAAGTAGTATCTAGTTGGGGATTGTTTTTGTGTTCTTTCACTGTAAGATAAATTTGCTAGGTTGTTGAAAGCAACTTAGCTGCTCACCTTTGATGTGGGAATTCACACTGACAGTGTCTCAATTGCCAGGATGCCTCCTGCTGTCTGACTTACAGTCCTGCTAGCCTCATTTTCACCTTGGCCTTTATTAGGAATCAGGCCTCCTACGTGTGATGCCTAAGATCCCATCCTTAAACTGACAGACCCAGATCTTTTCTGGTTTTTCTCTACTGCTGCAAGTCTATGTGACTTACCTTGCTTGCTCATTTCCTCATTTGACATTCCCCTATTATAACCATACCAATAAGTGGGGAATGAAAGAAAAGACTGAAGGATCATGTTGATTTTTATTTACCTTCCTTTTTACTCTAAACAGTTCCTTCTTAAATTTCAGCCTAGCCTGTGCTAATATCACACTGGAATAATTCTAAATAAAAATGAAATGGTTCACCTTCCCCATATGTTATGGACTAGAAGGAAGGTTGGCAGAAGCCCAGCCTTACTCTTCAGAGACACAACTCAAAAGCCCCATGCTCTCCTAGGACACGGGCAAGTTTATACATGAAGAGACTATGGAACAACTTGTAAAAGGTAATTTGTAATTCCATAAGAAATTTAGTCCGAGCTACTTCTCAGCAATCTCAATATGAGTGACAATATGTTGAGTTTATAATAGCAATGTTTTGTTCTTGAAATCAAGTCAAGTGTTATCTACGTTGCATTATAAGAGAACCATATATATATATATATGTTAGAGGATCTGTGTGATTCCTTTTGGTAAGGAATTGCAGAAATGTTTTTTTTCCCCAGTATCAGTTAAAGTGAGACTTTGGGGGCAAGAGAAGACAATATCACCTTTCCTTTCTGAAATGGCAAATCAGTTATACTCTGAGTCTACCAAAGACTCCTATTTGAGGAGTGTGCGTGGAGTGTGTGCGTGTGTGTACCCTCATGCTTTCTGCCATGGTGTTAAAGACCTCCTGATGAAGGCATCCAAAGAATACCAAGAGGTGACGGTAGGAATTTGAAATGAGAAAATTCAGTGCTGTTTACCTACAACTTTCTGAGCTAGAACTGGAGTTATTCTAGATGAAGGGGAGAGAAAGCAGCCACTACTTTAGACTCATTTCCATAGTAAGCATGCTTTTCTCATCCACAAGTATGAAACTCAATAGCGTTTGACCTAAACACTTCGTTCATGTGTGGTATTGGGAGGGCAGCAGTGACTAGAACACTGCGAGGCCTGTAAGATGTTACTTTGAAATTCAGAGGGAACATTTAACGTCATTTGTTAGGAGACAGAAATGGAATACAGTCCAAGGACCATGCTCATTCCAGGAAGAAGAGGTGAACTCCCTTTATTGACTATATTTTGAGTTGACTGAATGAGGAGGTCAATCCAACTGTGAGAATATTGAGGTCATCAGACCTCAGAAAACAGTATGTGCATGCAATCTCAAGGACTATGAACATGGGAAAGGGAAAGAGACATTTATAGAGTCAATCTTAACAGTTTTTGCAATACCTCTTTTTTTGCAGACTCTTGGATTTATGTTATTGCACACTTCATGTGGTCTGTCTTATGTATCTGCTAGTTTTTATGGATAATTGTTTGAGTTGTAAACTTCTGTACACTTTATTAAAATGGACCTAATTAAAATAAATGATTTACACTTTGCATTATTCCTTACGTCAAATCTTCCTAGGACTGAAGGGCTCCATATGTGCCTTTCACTTAGTACCAAGCTTTATTCTAGATTTTTAAGTTTCCAAGAGCAGCTTTTGGTCGGTTGGTTGGTGAATTGGTTTCCAATGCTGGCAGTTATTTCCTGAGACCTACTTTTCATCTGGATGTTTGTGGAGACATAAATAAGATAATGGAGCCTAAGGACTGAGCTGGGAAAATCACAGAGCTCCCTAATATGTAAACTTTCCTGTGACCTTCTAAAATGTGTTAACTGAATGTAACCTGCATCAACATGCAGCCTTCAAACAAACAAACAAAACAAATCTCTAAAGAAAGACCATAAGAAACTAAAGGGAGAAATCTCGGGTGGAAATGGATTATACCTAAGAAATTTAAAATTCATGCTGTGAGGAAAACCTGCCTCCTGTTTCCTTTCCAAATCTGAGAAAAGAGCATGGATGAGCCTGACACCTACAAGAATTGGTAGTAGGCTGAGTTCCCCAGGTATGGTGTTCAAAGAAAATTCAAGGATCTTATACTCCGGTATAAGATGCATGAGTAAAACCAGAAAGATCTGATTCATTTATCTTTAAATATACCAGATTCCACAACGTGAAGTTCTTCTGGTTTTTTCCTATTTCAAGTTAACCAAAAGCACAGTCTTCCTTACCTGTGACTGCTCTGGGGGAAACCCTTTCACATGCGTCACTCCCACTGAGATGCAGGAGTAAGAGCCTTCTGCAGAAGTGGATGGAGCTTACCTGTGGTGCGTCCTCTCTGCCTTAATTGTAGCCAGAGCCAGAGTTAGAAGCTCCAGTTTGCACAGGGTGATCTGATTGCATTCATTCACCCTTTAATGACTCACTTTTGCCAGCCCCGAGACGGGTTGGTAAGAGACCAGCCAGGAAGGAAGTGCCATTATATTGTGCCCTAACTGGGGGCAAGAGAAGGAGACGACAGAGGATGAGATGGCTGGATGGCATCACTGACTCGATGGATGCAAGTCTGAGTGAACTCCGGGAGATGGTGATGGACAGGGAGGCCTGGTGTGCTGCGATTCATGGGGTCTCAGAGTCGGACACGACTGAACTGAATCAAGATCCAAGGGGTAGGAGCCAGAGTAAGATCCAGGGGAAAACCATGAGCAGATAGTTTAGACCTGTTTCTCTGGATGTGAAGGCAAAGATCTATCCCGTTATGCTTCTTTCCTTATACTGAATTATGTCACCTTTCATGGAAGGAAACCAAGTACTTCTTCAACTTGCTTTTATGTAGCTTAGCCCAGAGGCCCAAAAGGACCCCAAATATTCCCTTCAGAAGGCAGCCCAGTTTTCTAGGGCTGATATTTGGGGCCAATACCATCGCTGCATGTGGAATTCTTAAAGTCAGATATTGTGAAATTAGTAGTTTTATACAAGGACCAGATCTCCCATACCACATCCTATTTTTGAGCAGTACTTATTGACCCCAAGGACATATTTATTTTTCACTCTAATGAAACCTTACATTATCTGGGAGGAACTGATGATAATTTTCTCTTAACCAAAAATTAAATATAAACGTCAGCCTTTTTTCAGTTTATAGTGAATATAATTCAGTTTAAGTAAAATTCAAAGCAGCTAAAACTACACATGAATTGATGAAAGCATGAAATCATGGCAATTTAAATCAAAATTTTGATTTGGGAAGTTGGAATTTACTAGATATAGTGGCTGCAGTAGAACTCAGTAGCAGAAACTATTGGCAAAATTTGAAATGAACCAAAAATTGACTAATAAATTTCCATTGTAAAATGCTTATAGAAAAGACAGATCCCAGTGAACAGAATTACAATAAAATGGAAATACAGTGCACAGGAAATTGATCCAAGAATTGAGCTGATTTAATGGAGTTGCTTTATAGAATTTATTGGTGAAAATTCATCAATATTAGTCCAATTAACAGAGAAGGCAATGGCACTCCACTCCAGTACTCTTGCCTGGAAGATCCCATGGACGGAGGAGCCTGGCAGGCTGCAGTCCATGGGGTTGCTAAGAGTTGGACACGACTGAGCGACTTCATTTTCACTTTTCACTTTCATGCATTGGAGAAGGAAATAGCACCCCACTCCAGTGTTCTTGCCTGGAGAATCCCAGGGATGGGGGAGCCTGGTGGGCTGCCGTCTCTGGGGTCGCACAGAGTCGGACACAACTGAAGTGACTTAGCAGCAGCAGCAGCAGCCCAATTAAAATAGCTTTATTCAAAAACATTGGATAAGGGCCTTCCCTGGTGTTTCAGTGGTTAAGAATCCACCTGCCAATGCAGGGGACACAGTTTCGATCCCTGGTCCAGGAGAATTCCACATGCCACGGAGCAACAAAACCTGTGGGCCACAACTACTAAGCCTATGCTCTAGAGCTAGTGAGCCGCAACTTCTGAGCCCACGTGCCACAGCTACTGAAGCCCATGCGCCTGGAGACCATGCTCTGTAACAAGAGAAGTCACTGAAATGAGAAGCATGTGCACCGCAGCTAGAGAGGAGCCCCTGCTAGAGGCAACAAGAGAAAGCCCCTGCAGCAGCAAAGACCTAGTGTAACCATAAATAAATCTTTTTAAAACAAAAAGCATTAGATGAAACCACTACAGAGGTTCAAAATGTCCTGGGCCTACATAGGGGCTATCAAAGTGAAGTTGTCCAGATAGTCATTAGCTGTGTGGATCAGGAGAGAAGTCTAGACTCCTGACAGAGGGAAATCAGTGAGTTGTAGTGGGATTTGAATGCCTGGATATAGATGAGATCAATGAAGGAGAATGTAGAGTAAGGAG
Organism: Litocranius walleri; assembly: GCA_006410535.1. Classification (NCBI taxonomy): domain Eukaryota; kingdom Metazoa; phylum Chordata; class Mammalia; order Artiodactyla; family Bovidae; genus Litocranius; species Litocranius walleri. The sequence goes on along the minus strand of SJYG01000537.1, from coordinate 701,138 downwards.
AAGAGCACTTCTAGCATCCTTTGGTAATATCTACATTCAAAGCATAAATGGAAAAAAAAAAAAAGATTCCATGAGAGAAACCGGGCCACAAATATAGGCAGAAAAACAGAAGGTGAAGGTGAAGTCGCTCAGTCGTGTCTGACTCTGCAACCCTGTGGACTGTAGCCTACCAGGCTCCTCTGTCCATGGGATTCTCCAGGCAAGAATACTGGAGTGGGTTGCCATTTCCTTCTCCAGGGGATCTTCCCGACCCAGGGATCGAACCCAGGTCTTCCACGTTGAAGGCAGACGCATTAACCTCTGAGCCACCAGGGAAGTGTTAAATACCAGAGAGAGGTAATGACAAAAATGCTTGTTGGATTTGTCCAGTAGGCTATTGATCCTAGCAAGAGCAATTCTTGTGAAGTGGTGGGAACTGATTGCAGTGGGTTAAAGAGTAAGCCGGAGTAGGCAATGGCACCCCACTCCAGTACTCTTGCCTGGAAAATCCCATGGACAGAGTAGCCTGGTAGGCTGCAGTCCATGGAGTCACTAAGAGTCGGACACAACTGAGCGACTTGACTTTAACTTTTCACTTTCATGCATTGGAGAAGGAAATGGCAACCCACTCCAGTGTTCTTGCCTAGAAAATCTCAGGGACGGGGGAGCCTGGTGGGCTGCCGTCTATGGGGTCGCACAGAGTCAGACAAGACTGAAGCGACTTAGCAGTAGCAAGGAGTAAGCATGGTGTAAAGAACAAAATATACATTTTAAAGAATGGGGGTTTCATTTTATACAAGGACCTTCAATGATTCACAATTGAAGAACACAGTACAGCTGTATTAATCTTTCCCCCATAAAACAAACCTGATCCCCAGTCTTTTTCTATGTTATGATTTTTTCTTAAAAGACTTATCTCTCTTAATAGCTTTTTCCATATCTTGTTATATCTAACTTGCATTCCAATATCATTGATATGGATGTGTTTTTTTCCCTCCAGTTCTCATATTAGTAATATCATGAAACAAATACTAGATGACATTTTTAGGGTAGAAAAGGAGAATTACACTATAGTATCAGTGAATTAAAAAAAAAATCAATAGTGTGGTAGGCTAAATAATACCTCCCCACTCCCCCAAAATGTCCACGTTCTAATCCCCAGAAATTGTGAATGATAACCTTACATGGCAAAAGGGATTAAGCATATGGGATAAAGTTAAGGATCTCGAATGGGGAGATTATCCTGGATTATGCAGGTGGGCCCGACATAATCAGAGGATTCTTTAATAGAGATGAAGGAGAAGTTAGAGAAGAAGGTGATGTGATGACAGAAACAAGGATTGAAGTGATACTTTGAAAATAGAGGAAGCCAAAGAATAGCGGTAGCCTCTAGATGGTTAAAAAAAAAAAAAAAGAAAAAGATGGAAATAGATTCTCCTCTCAGAGCCTCTAGAAAGAACCAGCCCTCCTGACAACTTGACTTTCTGTTGTTGTTCAGCTGCTCAGTCGTGTCCAACTCTTTGTGACCCCATGTACTGCAAACAGGCTTCCCTGTCCTTCACTATCTCTCAGAGATTGCTCAAACTTATGTCCATTAAGTTGGTGATGCCGTCCAACCCTCTCATCTTCTGTCGTCTTTCTCCTCCTGCCTTCAATCTTTCCCAGCATCAGGGCCTTTTCTAATGAGTTGGCTCTTCGCGTCAGGTAGCCCAAGTATTGACTTTGGCCCAATGAAAATGACTGTAAACATCTCACTCCCCAGACTGTAAGAGAAAAGTTTGCTGTCTTAAGCCACTAAAGTGAGTAATAATTTGTAACAGCAGAGATGAGAAACCAATCCAGACACTAAAATTATTCTCCAAAATTCTAATGGAAGTTAACAATAGTTCCTATAACAGTGACAATAGACAATGGACACCTGGTGCTGAGGGATGAGTGAAGAACATGGGTTAAGACTGCTTAGGCTGGGACTTCCCTGACAGTCCAGGGACTAAGACCCCACCTTCCAATGCAGGGAGCACAGGTTTCATCCCTGTTCAGAGTGTGGAACTAATATCCCACATGCTGTGAGGTCTGGCCAAAAAAAAAAAAAAAAAGACTGGTTAGGCTTGCTTCTGGTTCTATCACTTTATGGCAAGTAGAAGGGAAAAAAATGGAAGAAGTGACAGGTTTTATTTGGTGGGGGGGGCTCCAAAATCACTGTGGATAGTGACTGCAGCCATGAAATTAAAAGACACTTGCTCCTTGGAAGGAAAATTATGACAAACATAGGCACCATATTTAAAAGCAGAGACATCACTTTGCCAACAAACGTCCATATTGTCAAAGCTATGGGTTTTCCAGTAGTCATGAGAGTTGGACCATATAGAAGGCTGAATGCCAAAGAATAGATGGTTTTGAATTGTGGTGCAGAGAAGACTCTTGAGAGTCCCCTTGGACTGCAAGGAAATCAAACCAATTCCAAAGGAAATCAACCTTGAATATTCATTGGAAGGACTTAGGCTGAAGCTTCAATACTTTGGCCACTTGATGGAAAGAGCCAACTCATTGGAAAAGATACTGATTGATGCTGAGAAAGACTGAAGGCAAAAGGAAAGGGGGTGGCAGAGGAAGAGAGTTAGAGACCATCACCAAGTCAATGGACATGAATTTGAGCAAACTCCAGGAAAGAAAACACCAAACCAAACATTCTCAGAAAACATATCTCACAAAAGGAGACAGTGGAGGACAGAGGAGCCTGGAGTGCTGCAGTCTATGGGTTTGCAAAAAATTGGACATGACTTTGCAACTGAACAACTCTGTCCATCACTTTCTAGTTGTGTGATCTTGAAACATTACTAAGCTTCTAAGGGGCTAAGTCTCATCTGTAAAATGGTGACATTAAATGGCCATGATCTAGGTCATTATGAGGTGTGCTTAGAAAGGTGGCCCACTGGAAGTGCTCAATCAATGTCAGAGATTTCTATTTGATTCATCAGCTATAATGGCACCACCATGTGGTAATATCACAATTCCTTCAGCCTACCAGCTTTGAGATTGTGTTTTACCTAACAATTTTTAATATTGGCATTTATTTCAGAGTTTGTACACAAAGCATAGTTGATTAACAATATTATGTGTTTCAGGATTATGGCAAAGTGATTCAGTTACACATACACATGTATATATTCTTTGTCAAATTCATTTCCCATTTAGATTATTACAGGAAAAAGATTTTTGTTCACGTACTTCCATGGGCATTAACAGAAAAATACAACACAAGAAGGTGGTTAGAATTTGGAGCTTGCCGCTAAGTAGCTTCAGTCGTGTCTGACTCTGTGTGACCCCATAGACGGCAGCCCACCAGGCTCCCCCTTCCTAGGATTCTCCAGGCAAGAACACTGGAGTGGGTTGCCAGTTCCTTCTCCATCCAATGCATGAAAGTGAAAAGTGTAAGTGAAGTCGCTCAGTCGTGTACGACTCTTGGTGACCCCATGGACTGCAGCCCACCAGGCTCCTCTGTCCATGGGATTTTTCCAGGCAAGAGTACTGGAGTGGGGTGCCATTGCGCACTGTCTTAATAAGGTGTTGTTGCAAAATAATAAACAATCTAAATAAGAATAGAAGAGAGTTTTATTCAAGCCAAAGATTATAGCTTGAGAAACCACCTCTGAGTAGCTCGGAGAATACTTTTCCAAAGAGGTAGGGGAGGAGCCAGTACATATATAATTTTTGACTAGAAAATATATACATCTTCACTGATCAAGCATCAGTTCAGTTCAGTCGCTCAGTCGTGTCCGACTCTTTGCAATCCCATGAATCGCAGCACACCAGGCCTCCCTGTCCATCACCAACTCCCAGAGTTCACTCAGACTCACGTCCATCAAAAAAAAAAAAAAAAGAAAGAAAAAAAAAATAGATGGTGGGCAACATTCTTTGAATGGTTAAAGTATGTGTACAATTTATGGTTGACAAGTGATAAGACAGACTGTTTTAGTTAGCATAAAGTTCAAGCCAAATTATGTATAAGCCAGAATAACTTCCCCATACTTCAATATGTGAACATTTCTTCCATCAAAGAGAAGGGCAAGGGGAAGGAGAAGGGGAGAAGACCTATGGGAATACAAATGATTTTTTAGGAAAAGACAAATAGGTTTTTCAGAGAATAGAGATAAGATAATTTTGTGAGAATGTCTGCTTTGGTGTTTTCTTATTCCTAAACCAAATTCCCCTCTTCAGTGATAGGAGTCCATCTTTCCTGGTTGCTGGACTACTGGGGAGAGGATTTATAACAGCTGAATTCTTTTGTGAGGCTCTATTTTTAGGTAGCTGGTTCAGTTCAGTTCAGTTCAGTCGCTCAGTCATGTCCGACTCTTTGCGACCCCATGAATCACAGCACGCCAGGCCTCCCTATCCATCACCAACTCCTGGAGTTCACTCAGACTCACGTCCATCGAGTCCGTGATGCCATCCAGCCATCTCATCCTCTGTCGTCCCCTTCTCCTGCCCTCAATCCCTCCCAGCATCAGAGTCTTTTCCAATGAGTCAAAAGTTCCTGAAGTAGTATATTCTGGATGCCTTCAACAGAAAGAGATAAGAATGTGAGATTGGGCAAGGCTCTAATAGTTTAGAAAGTCCATTTCCATGACCGCTTTTTCTCTGCAAAGTAAAATCTGCCAAGAATGAGAAGGGAATGGATATCTTTAGAGTAGCTAGTAAAGAAAATGTTTTTAATATATATAACTAGTATTTTGACTAGAATGAGTTCACTAAGATAACTGTGTTTGAATTCAACTGTGTCTGACTTTTTGCGACCCCATGAACTGTAGTTCACCAGGCTCCTCTGTCCATGGGATCTTATAGACAAGAATACTGAAATGGGTTGCCATTCCCTTCTCCAGGATATCTTTCCAACCCAGGGATTGAACCATGTCTTCTGCACTGCAGCTGGATTCTTTACTGCCTGAGTCATCAGGGATTCTTGCCTGGAGAATCCCATGGACAGAGGAGCCTGTTGGGCTACAGTCCATTGGGTTGCAAAGAGTTGGACACGACTGAGCAACTAACACACACACCTGAATTGAAGTTTGTCAATTAATCACACACAAAAAAGGGAAAGAGTACCTGGAATGAGGTCCCCCAAAGTGCTTAGGAGGCAGGCAGATGAAACCCTGCAAAGGAGAAGGAGGAGTAATCATAAAAGTAATAGGCACAATTGGTAGTAGTAATGCCAGGGAAACTAAGGAATGAGATTATTAAAGGAAGGAGCGACTGTCAGCATTTGATGTTCTGAAGGTCAAGAAAGGCAAAAATGAAGAAAAATCCTTCAAACTCAGCAACATGGATGATGGGGGTGGTCTTGACTAGAGCAGGTCCCCTCCCTGCACCAGTGGGACACCGAAGGCTGCTTTTGATGGTTTTGATCTTAGGGTGCCTTGGCCTCCAGCAGCTTGAAGCAGGATTTCAAGTTTCTAGCAAGAGGTTGAAGTCAGGCCAAGTCAGTGACAGTGCTGAATCCCAGACACTAGACCACCAGGGACAGTGGCCAGGGACAAGTGCCTGGCCTGTTGCTGTGTGGCAGTGAAATTCCACATGGAGATGGAAAGTAGTAAGTAAAGTGTTTATTAGGAGGAAAAAAAGAGTACGTGTGTGTAGACACATGGGTGGGCTCAGAAAGAGAGAGAGTCAAACCCTCCTGGTAGTTTGAATCACTTGTGTGGGGCATTTCTTCCGGGTTTCCTTTGGCCAGTTTGAGGAGTGGGAGGTGAGAAACTAGAGACTACAACTGTAGGCAGCTCTTACATCACTCGACTCTGCAAGAGGAAAACGTCATTTGAAGGTGGTTTGGGGCAAGGCAGGATTTTTCTTGTAGGAAGGAGTAGATAAGAGAGGGAAAAGTTGAAGATGAGAGAAAAGATGGTTCCTAACTGGGGCATATGGAGAAGGCAATGGCACCCCACTCCAGTACTCTTGCCTGGAAAATCCCATGGACAGAGGAGCCTGGTGGGCTGCAGTCCATGGGGTCGCCAGGAGTCAGACATGACTGAGCGACTTCACTTTCACTTTTCACTTTCATGCACTAGAGAAGGAAATGGCAACCCACTCCAGTGTTCTTGCCTGGAGAATCCCAGGGACAGAGGAGCCTGGTAGGAGGCTATCTATGGGGTCGCACAGAGTTAGACACGACTGAAGCGACTTAGCAGCAGCAACTGGGGTATGTTCGTGGGTAGAAGAGCCACATTGCACACTTGATTCAAGGTCTAAAAGACAGTAAAGGGTCAAGCTGTGGATGACACTAAAGTCTAAAACGGATCAGAAAAAAAATGAAGCCAATATATAGCCTTGAGTATGTAAACTGCACTCAGTTTGTTCAGCCCTAGACCAGCTGTAGTCTGAAGCTCCGCCCACTCCCTTCAATGCCTCCCCTGGGATGTGGTCTCAACCTGTCCGACAACACGTGTGTTGTGTCCGTTCCAAAAACCAAGGGGAAAAGTGAAAGTATTAGTCACTCAGTCTCCTACTCTTTGCCATACTCTGTATATATTCTAGAGCACTGCCTCTCAGTGGTAGCTTGCATCAGAATCACCTGGGAAAGTGAAAGTGAAAGAAAAACCGATTACTGGATCCTACCTCCTGAGACTGCGGTTCAGTAGTTCTAATGTGCAGTCTGATAATTCGCATTTCCCACTCGTTCCCATGAGGTTTCTGCCCCTAGTCCACACTTCAAGAACTGCTGTCCCAGAAGAAACTGTATACCCTAATAAGATTCTGGAAAATAGATAATGAACTTTGTACTGTGCTCTGGAAACTAGTCAGTACTCATGTTTATATTGCAGAAGGCAGCTCCACACTAAGGTGAGTCTCTGTGCGTGGTGAATCCACAAGCCCAGCCTTATCCAGAGCCATACGGACCTCACAGAAGGAAGGCAGCCAGCTAGCTGGCTGAAGGAAGGCGAGAATCTTCTCAGGGAATGCTACAGGGTGACTTTTGAGCTGGGGCTGGATGGCACGAAGAATTCTACTGCAGGCAATGAGCAGGGTTAGGGATGGGGAACAGCATTCTGCTCTGCAGGATCAGGTAGTGCAAAGGCAGCACCCAACAAGTGGGAAAAGCAGTGTATGGTTCCGCTCATGCATGTGGAGTCCCTTGCGCTTACCTGACACCTGTGCAGGCATCTCAAGAATTTCTACCCACTTTACAGCACCCCCCATCCACTGTTGCCCAACCTTATGAAAGTAATGGTTTCAAATTCATTCAAAAAAAAAGACCATGACATCCAGTCCCATCACTTCATGGCAAATAGATGGGGAAACAATGGAAACACTGAAAGACTTTATTTTGGGGGGCTCCAAAATCACTGCAGATGGTGGTGAGTGCAGTCATGAAACCAAAAGATGCTTGCTCGTTGGAAGAAAAGCTATGACCAACCTCAGTTCATTTCAGTTCAGTCGCTGTCGTGTCCAGCTCTTTGTGACCCCATGGACTATAGCACGCCAGGCCTCCCTGTCCATCACCAACTCCCAGAGTTCACTCAAACTCATGTCCATTGAGTCGGTGATGCCATCCAACCATCTCATCCTTTGTCATCCTGCCGTCAGTCTTTCCCAGCTTCAGGGTCTTTTCCCAGCTTCAGGGTCTTCAGAGTCAGTTCTTTGCATCAGGTGGCCAAAGTTTTGGAGTTTCAGCTTCAGCATCAGTTCTTCCAATGAATATTCAAGACTGATTTCCTTAGGATGGGCTGGTGGGATCTCCTTGCAGTCCAAGGGACTCTAAAGAGTCTTCTCCAACACCACAGTTCTTAGCATCAATTCTTTGGTGCTCAGCTCTCTTTACAGCCCAGCTCTCACATTCATACATGACTACTGGGAAAACCATAGCTTTGATTAGACAGACCTTTGTAGGCAAAGTAATGTCTCTGCTTTTTAATATGCTGTCTAGATTGGTCATAACTTTTCTTCCAAGGAGCAAGTGTCTTTTAATTTCATGGCTGTGTCACTATCTGCTGTGACTTTGGAGCCCAGAAAAATTGTCACTGTTTCCACTGTTTCCCCATCTATTTGTCATGAAGTGATGGGATCAGATTCCATGACCTTAGTTTCCTGAATATTGAATTTTAAGCCAATTTTTTCACTCTCTTCTTTCATTTTCATCAAGAGGCTCTTTAGTTCTTTTTCACTTTCTGCCATAAGGATGGTGTTATCTGCATATCTGAGGTTATTGATATTTCTCCCAGCAATCTTGATTTCAGCTTGTGCTTCATCCAGCCCAGCGTTTCTCATGATAACCTAGACAGAGGATGAGATGGTCGGATGGCATCACTGACTCCATGGACATGAGTTTGAGCAAACTCCCGGAGTTGGGGATGGACAGGGAAGCCTGGCATGCTGCAGTCCATGGGGTCGCAAACAGACATGATTGGGCGGCTGAACTGAACTGGTTTGAAATAGCCAGACTCAAGCCAGCCGGGCCAGTCCGCAGCAGCGCCGCGAGCGGCCAGTAGGGTGCGCTATTCCCGGTGCCTTGCCGGATCTCAACTGACCTGCGCCGGCGCTCACGCCTGCGCGGGGCTTCGGCACTTCTTCGTAGGCAGGGGGAGGCCGGGGGCGGTGGGCGAACGTCCTGTCCTACGCCTGCGCACTCGGACTAAGATGGCGGCGGCGGCCCGCCTGGGCTGGGGAGTTGCTGCCGCTGCAGCGGTGCTGCGGAGGCGGTAGGTGGTGATCCCGGAACTGCATAGGGGGTGCCGCTGGGCTTAGCCATCTGAGCGGTGGTCGTCCTGTCCGCCCCCTCTTAAACTGAGTGGGGAGAAATGCTCCTGACCTTGCTTTTATGTTCACTCCCATCGCCGAGTTAGACTTGAATCTAGAGTTGGGGGGCTCTCGGTGAGGCAGCTCTGTGACCCAGGTTCTGGCGGACCGTGCCATTCCTGGTCGAGGCTCCGAGACCCGTGGCCTGAATCCCTGCGGTGGGGAGACTCGCAGAGGCCGACTGTAGGGACCCCACCGAGGAGCTATTTTTAAATCGTGGGTCCTCCAGCTCCTCTACCACGTGTATTTCCTCTGCCTTTTAAACACAAAATCAGAATGTGAGACAAAATGTCATCATTTTCTCAGTGAAGCTCGGAAAGGGAACGTGACCTATATGAGGTCACACAGCATCTAAGTGATGGAACTCATGTGCCCTAGATCTCTCCACTCCTACCGACTAAACCCTCTTGGTTTCCTTGTCTTTCCTCTTTCTGATTGCACTTTGACATCTGTCAAAATTGATTAGGCGAAAGGCACCTAGGGCTTAAGTAGCTGTTGTACCCTGATTTATCGAATGGAACAAAAGGAGCAAAGGGCTTAACAAAGGTTGACCTCCTCAGTGTTGGGGATTTTAGAGCTAATGATGCTCTTAAAGTTGAAATGCATTTCCTAAAAAATTAGCCTTGCAGAAGGATTTTTTGTTAGTCACCTCTTGTCTCCCCCTCTTATTCCTGGAATAACTTAACTCACTTTTACTATTTTATTACTCTAAACTCATTTCTTGTCAGATTATTTGTCCTTTCTGCCTTTTCTGTCCTCGATGCCCTTCCATAGTCCAAGGTATCCAAGATTTAGGGAGTGTGCTATAGATAAAAATGTCTTCACCCTAAACCTGAATTCCATTTAATAAACAATTGTACCACATGGCCTAGCACTATTTTAATCACTTTACATCGATTATCTGGATCCATCTTTGCCTTAATCTTTATGAGGTAGCTGTGAATATTAACTTCATCTTAGAAATGAGGAACTGAGGTAAGTCATTATCAGGCTAGTGGCTAGGAACAGAAATGAAGTCAGCTCCTCCTTTTTGCGGGTGAAAAGAATCAGAAATGTAAAAAACAAAAAATCATAAATATGCTTAAAATTCCTCAGTGAAATAAAAATTGGAATGGATGGGTGTATTAATATTTAAAGTAAACTGTATTTTAAAGTAATTACATCAGATTTCTAAAATTTTCACAACTAATATCTCTTTTTGTTTCCTTTTCCAGTACTATTTGTTTTTCCCTTCTCCTTTTGTTTTTGAGTTGTCATATTCATGAAAAGAATAACCAGTCAACACTTGGGAAATTTTTTAACTCTGTTTACTCCATTCTGATTATAGTCAGGGTGAAATACAAAACAGGGTCAGTATGTTTCCAATCAAAAAGCACATAGGCTGTGGACTTCTTTAGCAGTTTGGTGGAGAATAGTATGCTTTCTGTTAGACTTGGCATTTGAATGCCTTTCAAAACAAATAGCAGAGGTTATCTCTTTCCAGGGAAACATGGTGGTAGAGACCGAAAAGAAGGGAGACTTTTCACTGTATTTATTTTTATTTCCTTTGAATTTTGAACCACATGACTATTACCTAGTTGTTTTTGTATCTGAAAAAGGAAAAAGTTTGTAGCTTTGCCTCCTTCATGCATAGCTAATAGTCAGGAATTCCAGATTTTAAATCACTAATGTAGACGCGTTTATGTTTCTTTACACCAAATATTACAGTATTCTGTGTACACTCAGTTTTCAAGGCTGTACATTTCCCCTTGAGCTCTTGTTTTTAAATTGTTTGCAGATATTGCTTGTCTAAGGGAGTGGAAATAATGTTGATGGAAAATGAAAATTCATCTTGGTTATTACTTTCATTATGGTTTTTTATATATGAGAAGTAGAAACTTGAGCTTATCTCCTAAAATGTCATTTTTGTTTTTAAATATAGATTCTGTCATGTGACGAATCCATATACAATTAAGAAACAGCTTCTGCACCAGTTTGTCCAAAGACCGCTTTTCCTACTCCCAGCAACGTTACGTAACACAGGTAAAATTTCATCTCTTTTAGAGCAAACTGCTGGAATGAAATTTTGTAGGTCGTAAACCAGGAGAATTTGTAAATTTTCTCTTCAGATGGTTATGAAAAGAATATAAGATTTTTTCTATCATAAATTACACTTTAATTATTTGCTTACACATATCATTTGGCATTAAATTTCAAGAATCCTGAGTCTGGTGTCCAGTAAATCTGTGAAATCTTAGCATATTGTGTAACACATGTTCTGGAACATAAGAGTTGCTCAATAAGTAATTTCTGAAATAGAGATAGGATTTGAACATTTTTGCAATGTGACCACTGTCATGTGGTTAGGGAACCTTGGGGCAAGGGTATGTGTGTCTGTCTGTCTGTGAATGCCTACCTAGATGTGCTTTTGGAACTGTAAGAGTTTGGATTCAGCTCTTGGCCCATCTCCATTTCCATCGCTGTCTTGCTGTAAGAGTTTGGATTCAGCTCTTGGCCCATCTCTATTTCCATTGCTGTCTTGAACTGCTTATGACCATTCCCTGGAGGGTGGCCAACTCTGTCTTATGGCATGAGTTGGATCAGGGTAGAGACCTTCCCTCCCCTGTATCCTGGGGCAAAAATAGGATTGCCTTCCTTGACTCTTTCCTTGAATCACAGAGCAATTTGGGCATAAATAGTAATTCACCTTAAGCTACTTTAATTAGACTTAAATTTTGTGGAACTGAATTATGTAGTCATCTAGGCTTTTAAATTGGAAACCTGCTTATTTTAGTCTTTGATATTGACGTCAGGAACCATTAATCTGTATTTTGGGGGGAGATTATGTCTACCTTTTTATCTGTTACCTATTATGCCAAGCACAATAAGAAAGATTTTACAGCAGTCTTTCTCTCTTGTAACCCTTATGACACTTTCAGGGGATCTTTCTGGATGATGGAGCCGAGAGTCATTTTTGAAATACCTAATTAAGTCTAATTTAGACTGTAACTGTAGTGATTTTGTTAACGCCTAGTCACATTGCTCTTTTTGAAGTAACTTTGTTCATTGTTAAAATTTATGTAGTAATATCATATAAGGTCATGTTGTCTACTTCAGACATATTTACATTATATTCTTTTAAAATATTTTTTACATTTATAGTTCTTCAGGTGTGTCTAAAGTTTTTCTTTCTGCATGTATAGGTTTACACACAAATGGAGTAAGCAGAATAAAGCCAGATTTAATTCTTTGAATATTGGCAAAGTGCCTAATATGTGCAGATATTTTGGCTACCAATAAATTATTAAGAAAGGCCCCAGGAATGATTGGTCAGAAACAGGGTTAAAAGAACCTTATTTTCTGTGTATTTACAGAAAGTGGCAGCAGCTTTTTCTATAATGTTCCCTCTGAAAAATTGTTCCCTTGTCAGAGGAATTTATTGCTTGGAAGTATAAATATTTTAAATCAAATATTAGGTTGGCCAAAATGTATGTTTGTTTTCTTTCCATAAGATGGCTTTAACAGCGCTTAGTTGTTTTTAACTTCATTCAAAACAATTTTGTTAGATTGCATTCTACAGCTGCCATATCAGCACGCATTTTTTAAAAAGCTTATCGAATTTGAAGAACTTTTTATAGTTACTGTAATATCGAAGATGGAGGGAAAAAAAGGAACATTTTCAGCATATTATACTTTATTATTTCAAGAAAGGTTAAAAAGCAGCTGAAATGCAAAAAAAGATTTACATTGTGTATGGAGAAGGTAGTATGATTGACCAAATATGTCCAAGTGGTTTGCAAAGTTTCACATTGGAGATTTCTGACTGAATGATGCTCCATGATCAGATAGACCAGTTGAAGTTGGTAGCAATCAAATAGAGACATTAATTGAGAACAGTCAGTTTTATACCATGTTGGAGATAGCCGACACACTCAATATATCCAAATCAGGAATTGAAAATGACTTGCAGAATAAAGCCAGGTTGGTTATGTTACTCACTTTGATATTTGGGTTCTACATAAGTTAAGCAGAACCCTTCTTGACTGTATTTTGGCATGCAATTCTCTACTTAAACATAATGCAAATGTTCCATTTTTAAAACAAATTGGACAGGCGATGAAAAGTGGGTACCATTCAATAATGTGGAACAGAAGAGATTGTGGGGTAAGCTAAATAAACCACCACCAACACACCAAAGGGCAGTCACTATCCAAAGGTGGGATGGAAGGGAGTCATCTATTATGAGCTCCTTCTGGAAAACCAAACAATTCCAACAAGTACTTCTCCTAATTAGACCAACTGAAAGCAGCAGTCAAGGAAAAGTGTCTGGAATTAGTCAACAGAAAATGCATAATCTTCCATCAGGATAACACAAGACCACATGTTTCTTTGATGACCAGGCAAAAACTGTTACAGCTTTAAATTTTTTTATTTTAAAACTAAAGGAACTTTCAGGCCAACCCAGTACTTCAATGTTGAGGTTATCATTTAAAATTTTTCTCCTTTATAGGAGTTGCCTGGTCACCAAGTCACCAACCAATATCTTTACAAGACAGTGACTTAAGCAAAATGTATGGGAGTTTTGTTCTACTTTACCAAGGAAATGACTCATCATCGGTTAGCTGGAATTGTCTGGAGAGGTACAAAAAGAATCTCAGCTGTCAAATTAGAATGTTCTTTTGTAATAGTCAGGAGAAGTATTTTTATACCAACCATATGTTTTGCCAAATTTTATCATCTTCTAACTTAAAATAAAACTGTTACTTTGTGATATTTTACTCTTTCTTAAGATAGGTGATGTGAGGATTACGACAGGATAGAAAGACTGATCTTAAATATATTTTTCTTTTATGCTTGGCACTAATAAGTGTGAAGTGGCACTATGCACAGTGGTTAAACAAGTGCTACAGAATTGGCTAGGATTGAATCCAGGCTCTGTCACTTAACTAGGTAAGTGGCTTTGAGGTTTAGTTTAGTCATTTATAAATTAAGATAAAAACAGTGCTTCCTTGGCAGGATATAAGGATTAAATGATATAATTCACATAAAGTGCTTAGCACTATATGCAACACATGATAATTACTCAATAAATTAACCTATTTCCATGTACTGCTCTAAGGGGAGAATTGGGTGTGTTTTTTTTTAAGTAAGAAAGTTTATTTTTATCATAAATAACCAGAACCTGTTTAATAGTTGTAAACTGTTAAGACCTCAGTATTATCTTTTTGTCCTGCAAGCTGTTATCATAATAGCAAGGTAGGAAATTCAGGATTCTGTTATTCTCAATCTAATCATGGCCTGAGAAGAAACAGAAGAATTTCTGAAGATAATTTTAAAATATCCTGAAAAGCAATTCACATGGAGTCTCACTTATATGATGATTTATAATATCACTATAAAGGTCCGTCTAGTCAAGGCTATGGTTTTTCCTGTGGTCATGTATGGATGTGAGAGTTGGACTGTTAAGAAAGCTGAATGCTGAAGAATTGATGCTTTTGAACTATGGTGTTGGAGAAGACTCTGAGAGTCCCTTGGACTGCAAGGAGATCCAACCAGTCCATTCTAAAGGAGATCAGCCCTGGGATTTCTTTGGAGGGAATGATGCTGAAGCTGAAACTCCAGTACTTTGGCCACCTCATGTGAAGAGTTGACTCATTGGAAAAGACTCTGATGTTGGGAGGGATTGGGGGCAGGAGGAGAAGGGGACGACAGAGGATGAGATGGCTGGATGGCATCACTGACTCTATGGACGTGAGTCTGAGTGAACTCTGGGAGTTGGTGATGGACAGGGAGGCCTGGTGTGCTGTGATTCATGGGGTCGCAAAGAGTCGGACATGACTGAGCGACTGAACTGAACTTAACAAGTAATTTCTAAGTCTCAGTTTCTTCTTTTGTAAAGTAGGAACAATAATACCTTCTTTATAGGATTGTTAAAGGCTTCAATATATTTAAAGCACTCAACTCTGTCTCTGACATGTAATGAATAAGCATAAAATAAATACTATGATAAATTTGTTTTTTAAAAATGTTAGCACTTTGGGAAGTGATGATGATTTGTAATTATAGCCAATTTGGTATTGAGTTACCAAAGAGAATACATCAAAGACTGCTGAATTATGATATGCCTTCCTGCTTAGGTATACGATTTTACTAGAGTCTGTTGAGTAACAAAACTATACAAATAATCAATATTAATATAAAATTCAATGTAATTATCCTAAATATTTTGATAGATTTGTTTCTTATCTTTAACAATTCTTTTGTAAGCTTGGGCAAGAAAGCTTTATTTTTTTTGTTTTCTAATTTTTCTTATATCTTTTGGTTCTCTGAAAAGGAACACTTCATAGTCCATAAGCTTGTTAACTGATATTTTTTCCTAGAATAACATTCCTTTTTCTTTTTCCTCTTTTAGTGCGATACATGTTTATTCAAACACAAGATACCCCAAATCCCAACAGTTTAAAGTTTATTCCGGGAAAACCCGTTCTTGAGACAAGGACCATGGATTTTCCCACCCCAGCTACAGCGTTTCGCTCCCCTCTGGCTAGGTATAGTATTATTTTTTATTTGCTTTTACCGAGAAACATAAGTAACTGACTTCAAGAGTTAAGGCAGCCTTAGCTATTGCACTCTCACGTGCATTGCATCTCTTCAGTATAAAGATTTTTATACTGATTTTTAAAGTATTGTTTCCAGGTAAACAATAAAGAAAAACAAGATTTGCTATGAAGAAACTCTTCTCTTGCAAAGTGATGTACTTAGATCTGTAGCATGACTAAATAGAATTTATATTTTTACTTTTAAAAAGATCTATCAAAATGGTATTGTGGCAGATATCCATTCTAAATCTTTAAAATGCTGTTTTTAGAAAAACATAAAAATGTGCTCATTTTATTTTCAAGGATAGCTGAATTTCTAGATGCTTCAAAATGGAGTAGTTTATAACATATTCCTCCCAGAATTATAAATGATGATAATTATTAGATGTGGCATGAATTTTCAATAAACTATTGAGTGGTGACAGTTTTCATTCATTTTTATTGAAGTATAATAGTTGATGTACAATATTGTGTTAGTTTCAGGTGGATAGCAAAGTGATTTTTTAATTTTTCTTTTCGGATTATGTTCTATTATAGATTATTAAAAGATACTGAATGTAATTCCCAGTGCTACGTAGTATATACGTGTTGCTTATCTATTTTATGTGTAGTAGTCTTTATCATTAATCCCAGCCTGCTAATCTGTTGCTCCCTTCCTTTCCCCTTTCATAACCATAAGTTTGTTTTCTATGTCTTTGAATCTGCTTCTGTTTTGTGTATAGATTCATTTGTATTATTTTTGAGGTTCCACATTTAAGTGATATCGTACAGTATGTCTTCCTCTGACTTCACTAAGTATAATGTTCTCTAGGTCCATCCATATTGCTGTAAGTGGCATTATTTCATTCTTTTTTATCATCAAGTAATATTTCATTGTACCACATCTTCTTAAGCCAGTTATCTGTTGATGGCCACTTGGGTTGTTCCATGTCTTGACTAATGTAAATAGTGCTGCTATGAATCCTGGCATGCATGTATCTTTTGGAATTAGAGTTTTCATTTTTTTCTGGATATATATCCAGCAGTGGGATTGTTGAATCATATGGCAGCTCTATTTTTAGTTCTTTAAGGAACTGCCTTGCTGTTTTCTGTACTGGCTGTACCAATTTACATTCAGTGGTGACAGTTTTTAAATTCACTAGATAAATACATATTAAATGTATGTCAGATTATAAGCCACAAAGGATAAAATTATAAAACCCCTTTTATTTTTTTTTTTAATTTTTATTTTTACTTTATTTTGCTTTACAATACTGTATTGGTTTTGCCATACATTGACATGAATCAGCCACAAGTGTACATTAGTTCCCAATCTTGAACCCCCCTCCCACCTTCCACCTCCCACCCCATATCATCTCTCTAGATCATCCCCGTGCACCAGCCTCAAGCATCCTGTATCCTGTATCGACCATAGACTGGCAATTCGTTTCTTACCTGATAGTGTACATGTTTCAAAAGTCCATTCTATACATCTGTGTCTCTTGCTGTCTCGCATAGAGGGTTATTATTACCATCTTTCTAAATTCCATATATATGTGTTAGCATATTGTATTGGTGTTTTTCTTTCTGGCTTACTTCACTCTGTATAATAGGCTCCAGTTTCATCCATCTCATTAGAACTGATTCTAATGTATTCTTTTTAATGGCTGAGTAATACTCCATTGTGTATATGTACCATAGCTTTCTTATCCATTCATCTGCTGATAGACATCTAGGTATAAAACCTCTTTTAAACTGGTAGCCAGAGAAATCATTTAAAATATGTTAAAGTCAGTCACATCAATTGAAATTTTTGGTAACCTAAGTCTGATACTGATTGCCAAGGATATTGAGAAAATAAAACTTAGATAACTGTTTCTGTATACACACAGCCATTTTATGTGTCTCATTTAGGGGAGCCAGAAATATGCTTATCTCAAGAATGGTTTTTAAAGTTTCTAGTTAATCAACGTGCAAATTTCCTTTGACCTAAACGTGCCACTTCTTGGAAGATATCTTAGAGCATTTGTTTTTTGTGCTTTTTAATACAAGCCACAGTAAGAAATATTTTATATTATGATGTACTATACACATATACACACATACACACAAAGATATACCTATATCTGTGTATACATGTGTGTATATATATATGAATCACATACGTGTGTGTGTGTGTATATATATATATATGAAACAAGTGTTTGATTGGGCAGTTTTTACCTTTATAAGGTATGAAACTTGGTTATATTTCCTTTCTTGTACTTTTTATATTATTCTGTTCTATTTTATTGAATAAAATCCTGGTTACTATATAATTGATCTTACAACTTACTGGTGGGTTTGAAAAACACTGCCTGAAACAATTACCACGTATATACATATGGTGTGTGCGGTGGTGTTCAATGTAGCCTTGTTGATAATGGTAGTAAGTTAGAAACAATCTAAATATTCATCAGTATGGATAGTTAGATAAACTTTGTCCATCCATAGCCCACAGATATTGAAAAGGATGAGGAGGAACCATATTTACTGTTACAGAGTGACATCTAAGACATACTGTTAGTGAAGAAAGCAAGTTGCAAAACAGTGAATACATGTGTTATTATGTGTATGAAAACAAAACACAAAAATGCACTGACAAAAAAGATATGGAAGAATGTATATCAAACTGATAACAGAGAATTCTCCAGGCCAGAACACTGGAGTGGGTAGCCGTTGCCTTCTGCAGGGAATCTTCCTGCCCCAGGAATAGAACCAGGGTCTCCTGCATTGCAGGTGATTCTTTACCAGCCAAGCTATTAGGAAAGCCCAATAGTTTGAAACATGTACATCAAATATGAGCTCACATATTTAGTATTTTTAAAAATGTAAAAATAAAAAAGCCCAAATTGATTCAGTTATAAATTGGTTGGAGATGATTTCTGTCAGATGTTCAATTGGCCAAAACCCTTTTCAAATTAATCTTTTAGAAGTCACCCATTTCTTGGGTTTACAGAATTTGTTATCTTCAGTCAATCTTATTTTTGTTTAGCAGATAATATTTTTGCTGTAAACATGAGGACAGAAACCAGTCTGTCCTACTGGTCATTGTGTCCCTAATGCTTAGAACGGTGTCTGTTACTCTGCATTCAAATATTAGTTGAATGAATGAGTAAACAGTAATATGTCTGACTTTAGGGAGGCATTTGACATGTTTTTTCCTATCCTTGTAGAGAAGATGAAGAAATACAAGCAGAGAGTAGACCTACCTCTAAGGACATGTGAAAGGGCTCTGAATCTCTGTAGTGGCCTGTTTATCAGGACGTTTTTAAAACCAGCAACATTAATAAGATATAATTATCAGTTTTTCAGATGATAGGATTTGCTTATCTGTTAGATGACAAAATTCAGAGACATTTTAAAAAGTTTTATTAGGTTGGAATGATAAGTTGAAGCAAATAAGATAAAATCTAGCAAGAATAAATATTAAGCTGTGTGCTTAAACTTTTTAAATGCCTAGCACAGTTATGGAATAGAAGAATCTGACCTCTCAATTACATTAAAAATATGCTTTAAAAAGTCAAAGAGTCCTAGTGTCCAGCATAAGAGAGGTAATAGTTTCTGTATTCAGAACAAGTTAGACTACCTTTGGGAGAATATGTTTAGTTCTAGGTATCATATTTTGTTTTGGACATCGATGTGTTGAAATTGTCCCAAGGAAAATAACCTAAATGACAAAGCATGTATAATAATGCTTGAAACTCCTATTTCAGCTTTTTCTTTCTTTTAGAGACAGAACTTCTGAACTCTTTCCTCCAAGCAGTCTCCATGATATGGCCCATGTGTGTGCTCAGTTGCTCAGTCATGCCTGACTGTTTGCAGCCCCATGGACTGTATAGCCTGCCAGGCTCATCTGTCCTTGGGATTCTCTAGGGAAGAATACTGGAGCAAGTTGCCATTTCCTACTCTAGGGGATCTTGCCAACGCAGGGACTCAACCCCCACCTTTTGCGTCTCCTGTACTGGCAAACTGATTCTTTACCATTGCCTCCCCTGACATAGATCAGGTGTCTTCTTTTGCAGCGTGCTTTCATTTGAGGGGGAAAAAAAAGCTTTGCTAATAGTATTAATCTAGGGTCCTACTTAGAGGTCTGTGTTTTGATTTATTGGATCATAAGCTGCAACCAAAAACTTTGTGACGACTTGCAGATTTACCATTAAGTGGTTGTGTAAAGGACCCAGCTGACATTTAAGCTGTGTGCTTAAATTTTTTTAATGCCTAGCACAATTTCAAAGGAGAAATTCCTAAGTTTCAAATTCCTAAACAATTTCAAAGCAGAAATTTCGATAACATTCTTGCAATGGTAGACAAAGAAAAGGAGAACTGTGACCTCCCTTGGAGTATGTCAGCTTTTATTCCTAAAGTTACGGGAAAAGGATACTGCTCTAGTGTCTGCCAAGTGTGGTACATGTATCAGTGACTGGGGAGGGAGGCCGTATTTCAAAATCCTTTGAAGGGTTTTTCAAATTATTATCTGCCCCTCTTTCTCTCAAAAATTAGCTTTACTGAAGTATAATTTACGTACAATAAAATTCAGTAATTTCAAATGTACAGTCTATTGAGTTTTGATATTCATTCATTCAGTCACTCAGTCATGTCTGACTCTTTGCAACCCCATGAATCGCAGCACGACAGGCCTCCCTGTCCATCACCAACTCCCGGAGTTCACTCAGACTCACGTTCATCGAGTCCGTGATACCATCCAGCCATCTCATCCTCTGTCTTCCCCTTATCCTCCTGCCCCCAATCCCTCCCAGCATCAGTCTTTTCCCATGAGTCAACTCTTTGCATGAGGTGACCAAAGTACTGGAGTTTCCGCTTCAGCATCATTCCCTCCAAAGAAATCCCAAGGCTGATCTCCTTCAGAATGGACTGGTTGGATCTCCTTGCAGTCCAAGGGACTCTCAAGAGTCTTTTCCAACACCACAGTTCAAAAGCATCAATTTTTCGGCACTCAGCCTTCTTCACAGTCCAACCCTCACATCCATACATGACCATTGGAAAAACCATAGCCTTGACTAGATGGACCTTTGTTGGCAAAGTAATGTCTCTGCTTTTCAACATGCTATCTAGGTTGGTTGTAACTTTTCTTCCAAGAAGTAAGCGTCTTTTAATTTCATGGCTGCAATCACCATCTGCAGTGATTTTGGACCCCTAGAAAATAAAGTCTGACACTGTTTCCACTGTTTCCACTTTTTCCCCATCTATTTCCCATGAAGTGATGGGACCGGATGCCATGATCTTCATTTTCTGAATGTTGAGCTTTAAGCCAACTTTTTCACTCTCCACTTTCACTTTCATCAAGAGGCTTTTAGTTCCTTTTCACTTTCTGCCATAAGGGTGGTGTCATCTGCATATCTGAGGTTATTGATATTTCTCCCGGCATTCTTGATTCCAGCTTGTGCTTCGTCCAGCCCAGCATTTCTCATGATGTACTCTGCATAGAAGTGAAATAAGCAAGGTGACAGTATACAGCTTTGACGTATTCCTTTTCCTGTTTGGAACCAGTCTGTTGTTCCACGTCCAGTTCTAACTGTTGCTTCCTGACCTGCATACAGGTTTCTCAAGAGGCAGGTCAGGTGGTCTGGTATTCCCATCTTTTGCACAGTTTTCCACAGTTGATTGTGATCCACACAGTCAAAGGCTTTTGCATAGTCAATAAAGCAGAAATAGATGTTTTTCTGGAACTCTCTTCCTTTTTCCATGATCCAGTGGATGTTGGCAATTTAATTTCTGTTTCCTCTGAGTTTTGATAAGTATATACAATTGTGTATCCACCAAAAAAATACAAATATAAAACATTTTTATCACAGCAAAAGATTCCTCATTTCCCTTTTGTTTTCAGTCTCCTCTTGTTTCACCTCCCTGGTAACTTTTTTTTTTTATGACAATGACTTAATTTTTAAAATTTTATTAAAAAATGTTTTTTCTAGGAGGGAGGCGATATATATATATATGTATATATATATATATATACACTTACAGCTGATTCATATTGTTGTATAGCAGAAAGCACAACTTTGTAAAACAATTATCCCATTAAAAAAGATAAAACCAAATAAAAAATGATCATTTAATCCAATAACAATGTTTTTTCTAGCTTCTGTGAGATGTAATTGTCATAAAACATTTATAAGTTTAAGGTATACAGTGTGATGATTTGATACCAATACACATTGTGAAATGACTACCACAGAAAGGATAGTTGAGACATCTCTGACCCTGGTAACTGTTGATCGTCTTGCCTTGTTGTTGTTCAATTGCTAACTTCTGTCCAACTCTTGGCAACCTCATGGACTGCAGCACACCAGGCCTCCCTGTCCCTCACTTACCTCCCAGAGTTTGCCCATGTTCATGTCCATTGAATTGGTGATGCTCCCTAACCATCTGTTACCGTTTTGCCTTTTCTAGAGTTTCATATAAATGGAACCATGTAGTCTTTTGTGTTTGGCTTCTTTGATTTAGTATGATGATTTTGAGAGTCATCCTTGTTCTTGTAGGGATCTGTAGTTCATTTCTCCTTACTGCCAAGTATACTGTTGATATAAAGTATGTGTGTGCTCATTTACTCAGTCCTGTCCACTCTTTGCTGCCCTTTGGACTATAACCCTGGGCCAGACTGTCCATGGGATTTCCCAGGCAAGAATATTGGAGTGCCATTGGAGTGCCATTTTCTCCTCCAGGGGATTTTCCCATGTCTCCTGCGTCTCTTGCATTGCAAGTGAATTCTTTACTGCTGAGACACTGGGGAAGATCTGATACACTGTATGGTTATTCCCAATCTGTTTTGTCATTCCCCAGGGCTTCCGCAGTGGCTCAGTGGTAAAGAATCCACCTGCAGTACGGGAGAGTGGGTTACATTTTTGGGTTGGGAAGAGCCCCTTAAGAAGGAAATGACAAGTCGCTCCAGTATTCTTGCCTGAGAAATCCCATGGACAGAGGAACCTGGCAGGCTGCAGTCCATGGGGTTGCAAAAGTATCAGACACGACTAAGTTATTATCTCTAAATTTTTATTTTTTCACAGGCAGTTATTTAGGATTGAGGGAGTAAAAAGTGTCTTTTTTGGACCAGATTTCATCACTGTCACAAAGGTAAGCATAGAATTATATAAAACAAGATGTGATGTATTTCTGTTTTTTTCTGAGTCCAGTGGTGCTGTCCAGAATATCCATGCTTAATGTGTTTTATACATACTGTTATTAAAAATCTCAAGTTGACTTATATTTCTCAAGATAATTATTTAATAGAATTCTCAAGTTGAAATTAACTTCCAGATTCCTTGTTTTTCAAAAAAAAAAACAAGCTTCAGAGAGTTAAATGCAGTGTCTAACCTTGAAAGAACGTGAAAGTGAAGTCGCTCAGTTGTGTCTGACTCTTTGCGACCCCATGGACTGTAGCCTATCAGGCTCCTCCATCCATGGGATTTTCCAGGCAAGAGTGCTAGAGTGGATTGCCATTTCCTTCTCCAGGGGATCTTCCTGACCCAGGAATCGAACCCAGGTCTCCCGCATTGCAGGCAGACGCTTTACTGTCTGAGCCACCACCTTGGCAGGACTAAAATTTAGGCTTCCAAGTATTGTTTTTACTAACTCTTAGCTTACATTGATAGAGTACAAAGAGAAGCAAATAAATGATCAAATATATATATATATATATGACCAACAGAATGATTGAATATTTGTCTTCTTTCACAGTGAGCATTTATAAAATGGCACCTGGCACATTTTTGTGTCAGCCTGCCATCCCACAATGACACTGTAGAGCTTCACAGATGAGAGCAGTGGGTTGTGTACTTCTGCAACACTTGGATAATCTCTTAATGTCAAAAAGTCAAGCTAAATATGCTATATCCATCCAGTATCTGAGATCATATTTGCTATAAAAGACTTTTCATTTTTAAGTGTACTAGATTAATGAGAAACGAATTACTTAAATTTAAACTGCGTATTCTTTTAAATCTATAATTGATATATATGTGCTGAACTTAATCTGTTGTCCAGTTTTGCATCAAAATCAAAAGTATTTAATGAACTCCTCTTAAGCAGTTTGGAAGGATTACTCTTATTGATTTACTTATTTTTATTTTTCACTGCACTGGGTCTTCGTTGGTTCGGTGGGCTTTCTCTAGTTGCAGCGAGCAGCGGCCACTCTTCCTTGTGGTGTGTGGGCTTCAGTAGTTGCAGTACATGAGTTCAGTACTTACAGCTCGTGGACTGTAGAGCACAGGCTCAGTAGTTTGTGGCTCATAGGTTTAGTTGCTGCAAGGCACATGGAATCTTCCTGGACCAGGGTTGTACCGATGTCCCCTGCCCTGGTAGGCAGATTTCTATCCACTGCCCACCAGGGAAGACTATGGATTATTTCTTAAGGATACCAGTCTTGTTGACAGTCCACAAGTCCTCTAGCACAATAGCCATAGATGAGACGTGTTATAGTTTGGGATCGACAGTTATGTCTTCGATGCTGTGAAGTAATGTACATAGGTTGAATTTTTTAAATAGTCATAGGATATCCTGTATAGTTCATCAAGAAGTTATATCCTATTTTATTAAAAGAATGGGAAGTCCAACTCTTTTTACCTTATCAAAGAGTATCATTTAGTCATTTTGATATCCCCTCAATGGAGCATGTACACACACCACACTTAATACAGGTTTGATGAATGATTGAATGGGATATGTTCTAAGATTGTATCTTCTAAAAGTCATTATAAGCCAGCTCCTCAATAGTAACTGACATATTTTCTAGAAATGAGTGCTATTGCATGTTATAGAATATAAATAGGGAAAGAGTCCTAAAAGATTCAAATTATTGTTTTGTATTTGTCTTTGCTCTTGGATGAAAATGTAATGTTTTCCTTCAAATATTTACAGGAGAATGAAGAATTAGACTGGAATTTACTGAAACCAGATATCTATGCTACAATTATGGATTTCTTTGCCTCTGGCTTACCTTTAGTTACTGAGGAAACACCTTCAGGAGAAGCAGGTAATGTGTTGGGAATTAATATTTAGCGTTTTTAAAAAATTGTTCTGGTTTCTTCACATTTGTCTTGATTTCTGAAAGCATGGGAAACAGATTTTTGTCATTATACTTTATTGAACTCTGGAACCAATTCCAGAGGGGATAAAACCTCATGTACACTAGTTTTACCGATCATTTTATAAAATGTGTGTTTACATGGAATATATTATAAAAAACTAAAAATTTCAAACTATTATTATTTGTTATAATATTTATAATATTATAGTATCAGTTCAGTTCAGTTCAGTCACTCAGTCATGTCCGACTCTTCGCGATCCCATAAATTGCAGCACGCCAGGCCTCCCTGTCCATCACCATCTCCCAGAGTTCACTCAGACTCATGTTCATCGAGTCCGTGATGCCATCCAGCCATCTCAACCTCTGTTGTCCCCTTCTCCTCCTGCCCCCAATCCCTCCCAGCATTAGAGTCTTTTCCAATGAGTCAACTCTTCACATCAGGAGGCCAAAGTACTGGAGTTTCAGCTTTAGCATCATTCCTTCCAAAGAAATCCCAGGATTGATCTCCTTCAGAATGGACTGGTTGGATCTCCTTGCAGTCCAGGGGACTCTCAAGAGTCTTCTCCAACACCACAGTTCAAAAGCATCAATTCTTCGGCACTCAGCCTTCTTCACAGTCCAACTCTCACATCCATACATGACCACAGGAAAAACCATAGCCTTGACTAGACGGACCTTAGTCAGCAAAGTAACGTCTCTGCTTTTGAATATACTATCTAGGTTGGTCATAACTTTTCTTCCAAGAACTAAGCGTCTTTTAATTTCCTGGCTGCAGTCACCATCTGCAGTGATTGTGGAGCCCCCAAAAATAAAGTCTGACACTGTTTCTCCATCTATTTCCCATGAAGTGATGGGACCGGCTGCCATGATCTTCGTTTTCTGAATGTTGAGCTTTAAGCCAACTTTTTCACTTTCCTTTTTCAAAACTTTTATCAAGAGGCTCTTTAATTCTTCTTCACTTTCTGCCATAAGGGTGGTATCATCTGCATATCTGAGGTTATTGATATTTCTCCTGGCAATCTTGATTCCAGCTTGTGTTTCTTCCAGTCCAGCGTTTCTCATGATGTACTCTGCATATAAGTTAAATAAACAGGGTGATAGTATACAGCCTTGATGTACTCCTTTTCCTATTTGGACCCAATCTTTTGTTATAATATAATTTATATTGTTTGCAAAATAATATACTGCTCACCAGTTTGCCCTTCTCTCAGATTTAACAGAAGTTAATTTTCAGCCTCAATTTAGAATCATTTCTAAGCACACTATTAAAGATAATAACTACCCCAGTTTTCTTGCCTGGAGAATCCCATGGACAGAGGAGCCTGAGGGGTTGCAGTCCATGGGGCTGCAAAGAGTCGGACATGACTGAGTGACTAAGCATGCATGTGTGCACATATGTTTACACACACACAAACATTTGTATAATCACCTTTAAATGATACAATTTAACTTCTAGATAAATACTCTAAATGAGTCTGATAAATGTACACAAGACAACATGTGGAAGCATATTTCAACATATTTCAAACATATTTCAACGTGTTCATTGAAATATTTAAAAAATATATTAGCAGGTAAAAGGAGTGAGCTTGATTAGGAGATACCAATATGAAAAGATATAAAAAATATTAAGTGGTAAAAGAAGACTGAAGTGTTTATTTACAGATTCTTATAAATATATCATTTATACAAATTTTAAATAATACATGGAATAGTTACATGTGTTCTTGATAAGATATATATGTAAAACTGATATATCATTTTGAGAGCCTTTGACTACCTCTGCCAAAATGTAAAAATACACAAGGCTGTTGACCCAGCACTGGAAATTTACCTCATAGATATATTTTCAAAAGTACACTGATGAATACTTTACACACATAAGTAGCAGGATTGTTAGAAATAGCAGCAAGCTGGAAACAAATGATTTAAAAACTAGCCAAAAGAAGACAAATTCATACAAAAATTACTATGCACTTATTGTGAAAATAGAGCCACATCTTTATATGCTAATATGGAAAAACCTTTTAAATCTATATTAAATAAAAAGCAAGATATATAACAGTGAATGTAAATATAGACCTATAAATGTAAACATGTACTAGAAGGAGGATATATACAAAACAGGCCTTACAAATAGCTGTGAAAAGAAGAGAGGTAAAAAGCAAAGGAGGAAAGGAAATATATAAGCATCTGAATGCAGAGTTCCAAAGAATAACAAGAAGAGATAAGAAAGCCTTCTTCAGCGATCAGTGCAAAGAAATAGAGGAAAACAACAGAATGGGAAAGACTAGAGATCTCTTCAAGAAAATTAGAGCTACCAAGGGAACATTTCATGCAAAGATGGGCTCAATAAAGGACAGAAATGGTATGGACCTAACAGAAGCAGAAGATATTAAGAAGAGGTGGCAAGAATACACAGAAGAACTGTACAAAAAAGATCTTCATGACCCAGATAATCATGATGATGTGATCACTAATCTAGAGCCAGATATCTTGGAATGTGAAGTCAAGTGGGCCTTAGAAAGCATCACTACGAACAAAGCTAGTGGCGGTGATGGAATTCCAGTAGAGCTGTTTCAAATCCTGAAAGATAATGCTGTGAAAGTGCTTTACTCAATACACCAGCAAATTTGGAAAACTCAGCAGTGGCCACAGGACTGGAAAAGGTCAGTTTTCATTCCAATTCCAAAGAAAGGTAATGCTGAAGGATGCTCAAACTACCGCACAATTGCACTCATCTCACATGCTAGTAAAGTAATGCTCAAGATTCTTCAAGCCAGGCTTCAGCAATACATGAACCATGAACTCCCTGATGTTCAAGCTGGTTTTAGAAAAGGCAGAGGAACCAGAGATCAAATTGCCAACATCTGCTGGATCATGGAAAAAGCAAGAGAGTTCCAGAAAAACATCTATTTCTGCTTTATTGACTACGCCAAAGCCTTTGACTGTTTGAATCACAATAAACTGTGAAAACTCTGAAAGAGATGGGAATACCAGACCACCTGACCTGCCTCTTGAGAAATCTGTATGCAGGCCAGGAAGCAACAGTTAGAATTGGACATGGAACAACAGACTGGTTCCAAATAGGAAAAGGAGTACGTCAAGGCTGTATATTGTCACCCTGCTTATTTAACTTCTATGCAGAGTACACCATGAGAAACGCTGGACTGGATGAAGCACAAGCTGGAATCAAGAATGCCGGGAGAAACATCAATAACCTCAGATATGCAGATGATACCACCCTTATAGCAGAAAGTGAAGAGGAGCTAAAAAACCTCTTGATGAAAGTGAAAGAGGAAAGTGAAAAAGTTGGCTTAAAGTTCAACATTCAGAAAACGAAGATCATGGCAGCCGGTCCCATCACTTCGTGGGAAATAGATGGAGAAACAGTGGAAACAGTGTCAGACTTTATTTTTTTGGGCGCCACAATCACTGCAGATGGTGACTGCAGCCATGAAATTAGAAGACGCTGACTCCTTGGAAGAAAAGTTATGACCAACCTAGATAGTATATTCAAAAGCAAGGACATTACTTTGCTGACTAAGGTCCGTCTAGTCAAGGCTATGGCTTTTCCTGTGGTCATGTATGGATGTGAGAGTTGGACTGTGAAGAAGGCTGAGTGCCAAAGAATTGATGCTTTTGAACTGTGGTGTTGGAGAAGACTCTTGAGAGTCCCTTGGACTACAAGGAGATCCAACCAGTCCATTCTGAAGGAGATCAATCCTGGGATTTCTTTGGAAGGAATGATGCTAAAGCTGAAACTCCAGTACTTTGGCCACCTCATGAGAAGAGTTGACTCATTGGAAAAGACTCTGATGCTGGGAGGGATTGGGGGCAGGAGGAGAAGGGGACGACTGAGGATGAGATGGCTGGATGGCATCACGGACTCGATGGACGTGAGTCTGAGTGAACTCCGAGAGATAGTAATGAACAGGGAGGCCTGGTGTGCTGCGATTCATGGGGTCGCGAAGAGTTAGAC
Source organism: Litocranius walleri (assembly GCA_006410535.1). NCBI lineage: Eukaryota > Metazoa > Chordata > Mammalia > Artiodactyla > Bovidae > Litocranius > Litocranius walleri. Next base: position 672,748 of record SJYG01000537.1, on the reverse strand, counting down.
ATGACTGAGTGAATGAACTTGAACTTGAATGATAGTGGTTGCCTATAGAAGTGATGATGGCAAAAGGAACTTAGGTTTGCTGATGTAGGAGAATTTTAATTATACTCTGTTTATTTTATTTAAAAAATCAATGTTGATATAGTTTAATATTAATATGTTGGTATTTATATTGCTGCCAGAATCCTAGTGTTTTTCATAATGTAGTTTGAACTGGCTGCATTTTTAGTTTTCCCAATGATAAAGAGATTTTTTTCCAAATAAATGTAAAACCCATAAAAATAGACATATGTGAAGATCTGTATATAATCTTACAAAGTAAAAAGGAAAACAAAAATGGACTTTCCTGGTGGTCCAGTGATTAAGAATCAGCCTGCCAATGCAGAGAATGTGGGTTTGATCACTTGACTGGGAAGATTCCACGTGTCTTGGAGCAGCTAAGCCCCTGCACCACAGCTACTGAGCCCATGTATGCTAAAGGCCATGCTCCAAAACAAGAGAAGCCATGGCAATGAGAAACTCGTGCAGCACAACTGGATAGTAGCGCCTGCTCCCTGCAACCAGAGAAAGCCCACGTGCAGCAATGAAGACCCAGTGTAGCTAAAAATAAAAAATTAAATAAATTTTTTCAAAAAGAAAAAAAATGAAACAAAATGAAAAAACCAGGTTTTTGTTCAGATTTGTAGAACATTTTAGAATTTCCATAAGGCTTATATGTGTACTTCGTATGATTGTCATCATGAAAACCACAAAATGAGAGGTTAAAAATTTAACTTAAAAGCAGTTAGAAAAAACTTAAAAAGTGCCTTTTTGTCTCAAAGTTTTCATCAGGATCTTTTCTTTTCTTTGCTCCTTTTCAATCTTCGAGAAGGATGAAAGTTTACAAATATATTGGCCAAAAAATTAAAACCCTAACATCATTAGTAGATCACGTTATTTCAGTATATTCACAGTTATCACCAAATGTTGATCAGTGCGCCTTAGTTTTTCTTCAGAGAATCAAATAGAATGATCCTTCCATTTCTCCCGTATCACTTATTTCACTATACCAAGTTATATGTTCTATGCTTCTATTTTTTTATGAGACATTAAGTTAAAATCACTTTATTTTAATATTTGTACTTGCATGGGCATAAAATTTCTTTTGTTGATATATTTCACTTGTAATTGTTTCTAGGATCTGAAGATGACGATGAAGTTGTGGCAATGATCAAGGAATTGTTAGATACTAGAATACGGTATGTGTTCGTCTTTCTACCTGAGATCAGATACACTGCAGTGTAGCAATAAATTTTTGGTTGTCTCTGAGGTTGTAGTAGAGTTCCAAAACAAGTATAAGTTATTGTAAACAAGATAGGTAACCATAGAAATTGAATTTTAAAGTCTGCAGTTTCTTTACCATCTGAGCCACCAGGAAAGATCTCTCCAAAATTTATAACACTCTGTCTAAATATAATAAGTAATTTATGTAATTTATCTTTCATGGTCACTGTTTGGATTTGATATTATTATAATGCCAAATTTCTTAGAAAGAAGAAAATGACTTAACAGTATTTGGGAGAACTGTGAGGAGAGAAGGGGTACCTCTTTTCAGGCTGCCTCCTCACTTTTGTAAACCAATGGTACTTAACCATTGGTTCCAAAAAAATCTAGGTAAAATACACAGAAAGTTTGTTGTTGAACAGTATGATATAGCTGCCAAAGCAAATAAGATTCTGTAGAGAGGGAAAGCATACTGAAGCTTCTCTTGGGGTATTTACTCATTCTTGGTGTGAGGTTAGATACGAGAAGGTGGGCAAAGAGCAGCCATTGAGAAACAGAGAAACTGTGTTAACTTTCAGCAAATTTGTTGAGATTTGGAAGAATGAAGCTTTGACTTTAAGGAGCAAGACCCCAGAGGAAAGAAAAATGTAAGCCTTAGCACTCAGAGCTTCTTCCCACAAGGCACTTACTTGTTTTTGGCTGGGAAAGGGAAGAGACTAAGAAGTAAAACAAAAGACAGTTGAAAACTTGAGCAGAATTTTGGCAGTTTTATGGTGCTGGGAGTGATAAAAGTTGGAGTTTAGGATCTGTCAAGGAGGGTGGGGCCTCAGAGAACATCCAGGCTGTTAGTTGGGTTCTCTAGAGGACTATACCCTTGAAAGAGAGAAGCCAGAGGTAGACCAAGCCTTATGAAAATATAGGCCAGTATTAAATGAACTTAATTCCACAGAGGGTTAAGCTGCTGCCACAAGATAGGATGAACCCTTTCTAGTATAATATAATGCCAAGTCACTTTAGTTCTTCATATATGTTGTCCATCATTTATTGCCCCCAAAATTACTAGGCATAGAATTTGGAAACTGAACCAACAGAAAATAAAACAAATCCATTGATAACCTAGATGTGAGAATTATCAGACATGATCTTTAAAATGATTGTGAATAAAATGTTAGAGAAAACAGAAAGTCAGATGAATTTCATCAGAAGACTGGAATCTATAAGAAAAAGTAATTCTGAAAATAAAATATACAGTAGCTAAACTTAAGGACTCATTAGGTTAGTTGAATGTCACACTGGATACTGTTGGAGAGAAGATTAATGTACTGGACTGTTTTAATAGGGCAGTAGAAAATATCCAGCTAAAGCACAGAAGAGAGAATGGAAAATACAGCAAAAAAAAAAAAAAAAAGATAGACATAGAATATGTGACAAAAAAAGTCTCACAATATCCTGTAGACTTTTTAATATATGTAGAATTTAAATACGTGACAAAAATGTATAAGGTGCTAAGTATAAGAGTAAGTGTTCTTCATTCTTGGCATTATCTGGGAATTAATAAAAGTATAATTTATTTTGCTGTGCTGTGTGTGCTCAGTTGTGTCCAACTCTTTGAGACCCTGTGGACTGTAGTCCGCCAGGCTCCTCTATCCATGGGATTTCCCTGGCAAAGAATACTGAATTGAGTTGCCATTTCCTTCTCCAGTGGATCATCCCAACCCAGGATCAAAGTCGCATCTTCTGCCTTGGCAGGCGAATTTTTTACCACTGAGCCACCTGGGAAGTCTGCACTAATCTATATTAAAGTCTAAGAAATCAAGAAACAGGTATCTTATAAACAATCAATAGTAAAGACCACATAACGAAAATTCAATAGAGGGATAAAGTAGAATAATAATAAAGTAATACTTGTTTAATTGAAAATAATGCAAAATGATAAGAAATAAAATGGTCATATAAACCCAAATATATTAGTAATTATATTTTAATGTTTATAGGTTAATTAGCAAGAAATAAAATTGTCAGATTGCCTGTTGAAAAAAAGCTATATATACTGCCTGTAAGAGATACATACCTTAACTATAAGGACAAAGAAAGGTTGAAAGTAGAAAGATGGAGAAATACATAGCATGCAAAGAATGGATAAGAGAAAGCTGATATAGTTGTACAGATATCAGACAAAATATACTTTATAGCTAAAGACATTACTAGCAATAAAGAGAAATCTTTCATAATAATAAAAAGGTAATTTCTGTGAGGAATATACACTGATTTTATACGCATCTAATAAAAGCTTCAGAATAGATGAAGAATATTTTAAAAAACTAAAATGAGAAATAGATAATCCATAATTATGGTGGAAGACCAACACATCTCTCTGTGTAACAAGTAGAGCAAACACATAAAATGATGAGTAAAGATATGAGAGTTGTATACACATGCTTAACAAACGACTAAATTGACACACATGAAACATTACACCCAACAAGAACAAAGTACTTATTTTTTTTCAAGTGTACATGGGAGATTTACTAAACGGGATTATATTCTAAATCATAAAGCAACCTTGAACAAATTTTCTGGATTGAAATCATTGAAAATATTATTTTCTATAGTTAGATTAAGCTAGATGTCAATTACCAAAAGGTATCTACACAATCTATTTATATTTGGAAACTAAACAGTACTCTTCAAAAACACCAATGGTCGACAAAGAAATCACAAAGGAAATTTAAAAGAATATTTGCCTGACCTTTGGATAGGCAAAAATTTTTTTATAAGACATAAAACTTAAGAGAAAGACATATAACGTAGCCTATAATAAAAATAAGACTTCATCAAAAGATATCACCATGAAGAAGCAAAGCACAAATTAGAAGACATTTCTAATATGTATGTCAGAATATATTTAAAATCTCTTACATAATGTTAAGAAAAAGACAATCAAATAGAGACTGGAGCAGTCTCTTCACAAAAGCACTGGAGTAGCAATTCATGAAAAAGACAATAACCAAATGACAGTAAACATGAAAAAGTAATCAACCTCATTATAGATATTCAGATTAAAACTGTAATGAAATATCACTGCAGATCCACTGGAATGATTAAAATTATTAAAACTGACAACACCAATTGTTGGCAAGTTTGTGGGGCAACCAGAACTCTCGTGTACTGCTGGTGGGAATATAAGTTTAAATGACTTTGGGAAACTGTTTGGCAGTAGCTACTAAATCTGGACATAAACGTATTCTTGATGAGCAGTTTCACTCTTGGGTAGATTCTCAGTTCTAGTTTATTAGTATGGCATATGGAGAAGGCAATGGCAACCCGCTCCAGTACTCTTGCCTGGCAAATCCCATGGATGGAGGAGCCTGGTGGGTTGCAGTCCATGGGGTCGCTAGGAGTCTGACACGACTGAGCGACTTCACTTTCACTTTTCACTTTCATGCATTGGAGAAGGAAATGGCACCCCACTCCAGTGTTCTTGCCTGGAGAATCCCAGGGATGGAGGAGCCTGGTGGGCTGCCTTCTGTGGGGTCGCACAAGGTCGTACACGACTGAAGCGACTTAGCAGCAGCAGCAGTATGCCATAGGACATTTGCAAGAATCTCCATAGCTGTGCCATTTGTAAAAGCCAAAAGCTGGTATTAACTCAGATGTCCATCAGCAATAGAATGAGTCCTTCTCTGGTGGTCCAGTGGCTAAGGTCCACACTCCCAATGCAGGGGGCCCAGGTTCAATCCCCAGTCAGGGAACTAGATCCTACATGCTACAGCTAAGATCCAGAGCAGCCAAAGAGATAAATAAGTAAAAAATAGATATTAAAAAAAGAATGGATAAATTCTGGCATATTCACTTAGTGAAATACTCTGCAGCAGTGAGATTGTATGAACTATTACTATATGCCACAATGTGGACGAATCTTGCAAAGAGAAAAAGAAGCCAGATTTTAAAAGTTAATACTTTGTGCTTTTTAAACGGAATTTATGTTTATAAACTATCAAGTTAAAAAGCAGGCAGAATTGGTCAGTGGTGATAGCAGTTGAGATAATGGCTACCTTTGGTTGGGAGGAGTGGTAAAAAGGAAGAATAGGGTGGACTTCTGGGGTTCCAGTGTTCTGTTTCTTGGTCTAGAACATATGTATTTTCAGTTTGTTAAAATATACTGAATTGATCATATGTGATTTGTGCATTTTTTTGAATTACGTATATTTCAATGAAAAGTTTTAACTGGAAAAAAAAAGCCAGCACATGTCAGTCTCCCTCCATTTACTTAAAAGAAGTGAATGAGTATATCTTAGTAATCAGTATAATTATTAGGAAATTTGAAATCTTAAATGATAAACAAGATTAAAATGCAATAAGCAGATAAAGTTCTTGTATGAATGAATTGGCATTTTATCTGAAAGTTACAAATGAGACTAGCTACTAACTGTTGTTCTTGTTTATAAAAGTGGCTCTAACTTTGTGAATTTATTAATATAAAATCTAAGCTCTATGTTGTATTAAGTTTTTTCAATAAAAACATTATTTTAAATATATTGCAAATATTCTGTGTCTACAGGCCAACTGTGCAGGAAGATGGAGGAGATGTAATCTATAAAGGCTTTGAAGATGGCATCGTACAGCTGAAACTCCAAGGTTCTTGTACCAGCTGCCCCAGTTCAATCATTACTCTGAAAAATGGAATTCAGAACATGCTGCAGTTTTATATTCCAGAAGTAGAAGGCGTAGAACAGGTATGCTAATATTGTATGACAGTTTAGATTTAATATTAAAATGAATTTTTTGGAAAGAAAAGAAATTCATGACCTGACATTTTCTTCAACTGCTATATCATTGTGTAACCATCATTATCAGGCTCCTTCTTTGAGAATTATCTTTAGTGTTAATAATTCCCTGCAATGTGCTCAGCAGTTTTCCAAATATTACCTTATTTATTTTCTAACAACACAGTTTGTTAAAATTAAATAAGTCACTTTCATTTTGTACTTGGGAACTAGAGGGCATATTGCTGTTCTGGCTGTAGAAAAATTATGAAAGGGAAACATCATGGAATTTTATAGATGACATTTACAAGTCTTTAGTGGAAGAGCTCTACTACTTCATTTTTTTTAAATTAATTGATTAATATTTGGTTGCACTGAGTCTTTGTTGCTGTGTGCGGGCTTTCTCTAGTTGAAATGAGCAAGGGCCACTCTGCATTATGGTGCACAGGCTTCTCATTGCGGTGGCTTCTCTTGTCGCAAAGCATGGGCTCTTGGGCGTGCAAGCTGCCGTAGTTGGAGCTCGTAGGCTCCAGAGCACAGGCTCAGTAGTTGTGGCGCACAGATTTAGTTGCTTCATGGCATGTGGGATCCTCGCGGATCAGGAATTGAACCTGTGTCCCCTGCATTGGCAGGTGGATTCTCATCCACTGTACCACGAGGGGAGCCCCTCCACTACTTCACATTTAAATACTTCTTGTTCTTAAACATGCAGGCAAGAAGCCCTTCAAAGGATCATACTTTGTTGTACAAAGTACAGTTATAGATAGAGTTTTAGAGCTTTATTTATAACCTGATGGCGACATTTTCTTCCTGCCCAAAGATATCTAAGGAACATAGTACCAGTATTTTTCTCAGCGGTAATAGTGACCTTCACTCCAGTAATTCTCAACCAAGAGACAAAGCCTCTGGAGAGCGATTATCAAGGAAGGAAAGAGTATATGGAAGTTAAAAATTTGAAAAAACGCTTCAGGTAATTCTGTGCCTTTAAGGAGAGGGCATCATCTCTCAGCTCCTGTGAGACTCACTCTTTTCTGGGCAGTACTTAAACCTGTCCTGTGGTACAACACACGCCATCTCCTCTTCGAGGTTCTTAATAGTTCTTTAGTTGGAGTTAAGCTCTTCTTTGGTGCAAAGCTTCTGTGTGTCTGTTTCAGCTTTCTGGTAATGGATAAGTTCCTTGAGAGATTTATAATCGTACCTAGGTCTCTGTGTTCTTCTGTAACACCTAGCCTTGTGTGTTGTACATGTTGTTTACATAGTTTTTGTTAAATATTTAGAAACATTATTCCAAATTTAGGAATATTTTGCCTAAAATAGAAGTTGATTGACAAAATTTTTTTGATTGGATGTTGCTGAGATTGCGTATAAAAATATCAGTTCCTTGAAAGTAAATATCCATTTTTTATTCAGCCCAAAAGAAACTATGAGGGAATTGATTATCTCAGATCAGAACCAGATTCATCTAGATTTTAAAAAAAATTAATTTTGGCCCCATTATCCTCTGTATGCCTTTTAAAAAAAATAGTTAACACTTTGCTAGATTGACAAAGGAAGGTTTTTATTCACTTGTCCAGGGTTGGGTGATGAATTGGCAGTAGGATTATAAACCTGAGTTGGTTTTAATTATAGTAGGTGTGGTTAAGAGAAAAAATAGTCTTAGGTTTATATAACCCTTTTCTTTTCCAGAGGAGTTGGTTTTTATTATCTGAGTAATATATTAACTCATGAAAAGATACTAATCCTTTTATTTTTTCCTTCGAGTATTCATTAGTAACTTACTTGAAATGAAAATATTCATATTTTTCTAAGGTTTAAAATGAACTTTTATCTGAGTAAGACCAATGTAATTAATTGCTAGTATATTTTCTAGCAACAATAAAGGTATAGTTTCTTTACCGTTTTTAGGGATTCATTTTTCTAAGATGTATTTTTGCAATAACAATTTGGTATATTTCCCTAGGACTATGCTTAAGGAAATAAGATGCTTTTGAAATAAAAACAAAAAAAGTCAATTCTATATATTAGTCATAGAGCTAGGAAATACTAGTTCATTATAATAGTCCTCTATGTCCACCTGAGACTCTGCTTTTAGAAACCTCCTTTGGAACAAGGAACAGAGACCAATGTTTTAATTAACTTGCTGCCCAATATGCTACTGGAAATCAGTGGAGAAATAACTCCAGAAAGAATGAAGGGATGGAGTTAAAGCAAAAACAAGACCCAGTTGTGGATGGGACTAGTGATAGAAGCAAGGTCCAATGCTATAAAGAGCAATATTGCATAGGAAGCTGGAATGTTAGGTCCATGAATCCAGGCAAATTGGATTTGGTCAAAAAGGAGATGGCAAGAGTAAATATCGACATTCTAGGAATCAGCAAACTAAGATGGACTGGAATGGGTGAATTTAACTCAGATGACCATATCTGCTACTATGGGCAGGAATTCCTTAGAAGAAATGGAGTAGCCATCATAGTCAACAAAAGAGTCCGAAATGCAGTACTTGGATGTAATCTCAAAAATGACAGAATGATTTCTGTTCATTTACAAGGCAAACCATTCAATATCATGGTAATCCAGGTCTATGCCCTGACCAGTAACACTGAAGAAGCTGAAGTTGAATGGTTTTATGAAGACCTACAAGACCTTTTAGAACACCCAAAAAAGATGTCCTTTTCATTATAGGGGACTGGAATGCAAAAGTAGGAAGTCAAGAAATACCTGTAGTAGCAGGCAAATTTGGCCTTGGAGTACAGAATGAAGTAGGGCAAAGGTTAATAGAGTTTTGCCAAGATAATGCACAGGTCATAGCAAACGCCCTCTTCCAACAACATAAGAGAAGACTCTTTACATAAACGTCACCAGATGGTCAACACCGAAATCAGATAGATTATATTCTTTGCAGCCAAAGATGGAGAAGCTCTATACAGTCAGCGAAAACAAGACCAGGAGCTGACTGTGGCTCAGATCATGAACTCCAAATTCAGCCTTAAATGGAAGAAAGTGGGGAAAACCACTAGACCATTCAGGTATGACCTAAATAAAATTCCTTATGACTATACAGTGGAAGTGAGAAATAGATTTAAGGGACTAGATCTGATAGATAGAGTGCCTGATCAACTATGGACGGAGGTTCCTGACATTGTTCAGGAAACAAGAATCAAGACCATCCCCAAGAAAAAGAAATGCAAAAAAGCAAAATGGCTGTCTGAGGAGGCCTTACAAATAGCTGTGAGAAGAGAAGTGAAAAGCAGAGGAGAAAAGTAAAGATATACCCATTGAATGCAGAGTTCCAAAAAATAGCAAGGAGAGGTAAGAAAGCTTTCCTCAGTGATTAATGCAAAGAAATAGAGGAAAACAATAGAATGGGAAAGACTAAAGATCTCTTCAAAAAAATTAGAGATACCAAGGGAACATTTCATGCAAAGATGGGCTCAGTAAAGGACAGAAATGGTATGGACCTAACAGAAGCAGAAGATATTAAGAAGAGGTGGCAAGAATACACAGAAGAACTGTACAAAAAAGATCTTCATGACCCAGATAATCATGATGATGTGATCACTCACACTTACCTAGAGCCAGACATCCTGGAATGTGAAGTCAAATGGGCCTTAGAAAGCGTCACTACAAACAAAGCTAGTGCAGGTGATGGAATTCCAGTTGAGCTATTTCAAATCCTGAAAGATGATGCTGTGAAA
>SJYG01000537.1:625007-660617 GCA_006410535.1 Litocranius walleri | reverse complement strand
TGAACTTCCAGATGTTCAAGCTGGTTTTAGAAAAGGCAGAGGAACCAGAGATCAAATTGCCAACATCTGCTGGATCATGGAAAAAGCAAGAGAGTTCCAGAAAAACATCTATTTCTGCTTTATTGACTATACCAAAACCTTTGACCGTGTGGATCACAATAAACTGTGGAAAATTCTGAAGGAGATGGGAATACCAGACCACCTGACCTGCCTCTTGAGAAACCTATATGCAAGTCAGGAAGCAACAGTTAGAACTGGACATGGAACAACAGACTGGTTCCAAACAGGAAAAAGAGTACGTCAAGGCTGTATATTGTCATCCTGCTTATTTAACTTATATGCAGAGTACATCATGAGAAATGCTGGGCTGGACGAAGTACAAGCCGGAATCAAGATTGCCGGGAGAAATATCAATAACCTCAGATATGCAGATGATACCACCCTTATGGCAAAAAGTGAAGAAGAACTAAAGAGCCTCTTGATGAAAGTGAAAGAGGAGAGTGAAAAAGTTAGCTTAAGGCTTAACATTCAGAAAACTAAGATCATGGCATCCAGTCCCGTCACTTCATGGCAAGTAGATGGGGAAACCATGGAAACAGTGTCAGACTTTATTTTTTTGGGTTCCAAGATCCCTGCAAATGGTTGATTGCTGCCATGAAATTAAAAGACGCTTACTCCTTGGAAGGAAAATTATGACCCACCTAGACAGCATATTCAAAAGCAGAGGCACTACTTTGTCAACAAAGGTCCGTATAGTCAAGGCATTTGTTTTCCAGTGGTCATGTATGGATGTGAGAGTTGGACTATAAAGAAAGCTGAGTGCCAAAGAATTGATGCTTTTGAACTGTGGTTTTGGAGAAGACTCTTGAGAGTCCCTTGAACTGCAAGGAGATCCAACCAGTGCATCCTAAAGGAAATCAGTCCTGGGTGTTCATTGGAAGGACTGATGTTGAAGCTGAAACTCCAATACTTTGGCCACCTGATGTGAAGAGCTGACTCATTTAAAAAGACCCTGGTGGTGGGAAAGATTGACAGAAGGAGAATGGGACAACAGAGGATGAGATGGTTGGATGGCATCACTGACTCAGTGGACATGGGTTTGGGTAGATTCCGGCAGTTGGTGATGGACAAGGAGGCCTGGCATATAGCGGTTCATGGGGTTGGAAAGAGTTGGACACGACTGAGTGACTGAACTGAACCAAATATTCAGTTTGCTTTTATGTTGCTAGAATATCAGATTTTGATATAAACCTTGTGCTTTGGGGCTGTTGATAGATGTATTCTTACTGTATTGTATGCATTGTTGCAGAGTATTTTATGTAAGCAAGTAATGTTAAAATTATGAAAATAGCAATTTCTACTCCTTAATTCTGTATTCTCTTTTTTGTTTGTTTTAGGTTATGGATGATGAATCAGATGAAAAAGAAGCAAACTCACCTTAAACTCATTTGAGTTTTCTGTGGGCCCTGCAGTTGGACTTGTTAATAATATGTACTAAGCTTTTATTATTAATCTGCTAAGCAACTTGAGGATTAATAAAATATGTCCTTTCTTCAGAGAATGAAATATAAATATTGCATGTTTGCTTTACCTCATATGAGTTATTTATAACATTCTGAATCATCTTCTGTACACATGGATTTTATCCAGGGATATTTTTATTTTGTTCTTCATTTCTCATGGTTCCTTCTTTGCATAATGTGTGAAGCAGTTTAAAATACATTCCCTACCCCCAATCTGATTTATTTACTCTAAATACAGAAGTAAATAGGGAGAATCTTAAGATATTCTAAAATGGCTTCACTTTTTATGAGGTGTTTTAAACTATTTTTACTGAACTTTTACCTTGCTAAACAGTAAACAATTTTAGTTTTAAAATGGTATCTAGTGACTTCCCTGGTGCTCCAGTGATTAAGAATCCACCTTGCAATGTAGGGGACGCAGTTGGATACCTGATCAGAGAACTAAGGCCCCACGTGCCACAGAGCACTTGAGCCTGCATGCCACAGTGAAAGTTCCCAAGTCCTGTGACCAAGACCAATACAGCCAAATAAATAAAATATTTTTAAAAAATGGTATCTGTCTAGTAGCTCCCAACGTAGTATCATGTAACTTCGCCCTGAAAGACCAAAAAAAAAAAAAAATCATAATGCTGAAAACTGATAAAGAACTAAGTCCTAGAATGTAGATAAAATTTCTATTGATTACAAGAGAGGAGGCTGAATTGAGAAAAACTGCCTTAGTGTGTGCCATGCCAGAAATTTCGACAGTTATCTTTCTATTAACATAATGCAAAGAGCCAACTCATTGGAAAAGACCCTGATGCTGGGAAAGATTGAAGGCGAAAGGAGAAGGGGGCAGCAGAGGATGAGATGGTTAGACAGCATCACCAACTCAATGGACATGAATTTCAGCAAACTCCGGGAGATAGTGAAGGACAGGGAAGCCTGCCGTACTGCAGTCCATGGGGTTGTAGTGAGTCAGACACAACTTAGCAACTGAACAACAACAACTTTCTGCCATAGGGTTAACTTTTTTCAGATGACCCAAATAGCAAATTACACATCTCTCTTGTTTCTGATGGTGTTTACCTGGTGGCTCAGATGGTAAAGAATCTGCCTGCAATGAGGGAGACCTGGGTTTATTCCTGAGTTGGGAAGATGCCCTGGAGAAGGGAACAGCTACCTTTTCCAGTATTCTTGCCTAGAGAATTCCATGGACAGAGGAGCCTGGCAGGCTATGGTCCATGGAGTCACAGAGGCAGACAGGACTGAGTGACTTTCACTTTCACCTTCTTATTTTTCTATAGGAATTCAGAGAGCAGTTCATAGTATCAGGAAAGGAAACATAAGTACATTGGATCTTTGGAACTTTCTCCCCCAAAAGTATGGAGATTAACATAGGGGTGGAAACAAAAAGAACTCCAGCAGTTGTGAGTGCTGGAAAGAGAAGTTTTTATTTTTGTTCTTTTGGTTCATAGAACTGGGCATTGCTGATGGAGAATTTGTTTTCTGAGCCATTATAGATGAATTTATGTTAGACTTACTTTGGAAATTACTTTGTAAGCTAGGCACAGTAACCTGCCCTTTAGCTGAAGCTACAGGAAATTGAGATTGTGGAGGAGATGCAGTTAATCAGTCTTGGGTCTGGCCACAAAATAAGTGGCTGAGTAGGGGTGGGAGATTCAGTTACTGGAATATAGGAACTCACAGAACTGAGAGGCCAAGTTACTGGAAAGATTCTCTACAAAACGGAGCAGCCATGAAGAACAAAGAGGAAAGGTGGAGAACATTCTCAGCACACAAAGTGTTGTAATCAGAATCTGGAAGTTGTGAAATGTATTTGGGAACTGCAGGAAGCTAAGTAGGACTTGAGTGTGAAGTGGAAGGCCTTAGCTGGAATGGGGCAGAGGTGGGCAGTGCTTTGTGTGGATAGTGTTGTAGAAGTTCTTGGCTGCCCACCCTTCTTTTACCCAAAGAGTTTATGCTGAGGCTTTCTTCTCACTGAGAGGTCTTCTCAGTTACCATTTGCTTGCCTTGTGCCCAGGGAAGATAGGTCTCCACTCAGTCCCAGGGGATAAATTATGACTAGTCTAACTCAGTACATCTTAACTCCTTTTTTCTTTGCCAGTCATTAGTCTAAGTATGGACACAGTCATGTCCGACTCTTTGTGACCCCATGGACTATGCAGTTCATGGAATTCTCCAGGCCAGAATACTGGAGTGGTTAGCCAGTTCTTTCTCCAGGGGGTCTTCCCAACCCAGGGATTGAACTCAGGTCTCTCTCATTGCAAGTGGATTCTTTACCAGCTGAGCCACCAGAGAAGCCTCTTAAGTATGGATACATGACCCAACTCTGTCTGTGAACTGAAAGAGAAAGTCTATTAGAAAGTTCTGGAAAGACTGTCTTCCTTGATTGAGAGAGAAGGAAGTTTATATGTAAAGAAGGCTCTTTGCCTCTCCATTCCATTCCTCCCTGCTAGGTACACTGTAATATGAAGACTTGATGTCCAAGGCTCTGACAGCTTGTGATCATGAAAAGCCAGTTTGCTAAGAATGGCAAAGAAGAAGCGGGGAAAAAAAAAGGAGACCTGGATATTTGAGGACTCTATTGACCTTTGAGCTAGCCCAGGAACCACCCATTTTCAGAGTATCATGTGAGATAAAAGGTTTTCTTGTTAAAGCTGCTGTTATCAGTTACTCTCTCATTTGAAGCTGGTTGCTTTCTAACAAAGAACCTGGTAAATCATGGAGAACTTTGTAAGTAATTTTACTGCTTAATTATTTGTGGCAGACTGTGCCTAATGTTGATCCTAAAATGACAACAAATTTACATTTTTAACAGCCATTTTTTCAAATATTTTTTCAATCAAATATTAATTTAGGTATAGATTAATCAGGTCATAGTTTTTCACTTTGAATGTTTAAGTTGTATTTAATTTCCTCATCCCGGACAGCCCCAAAGAAAGTAATCATTAGTTAGTTGTTTTTCACTAAAACAAAAATAAAAATTAACCCCTCAAAATGTATAAATTTTTGTTACATGAAATATTCTTGAAAGCACTTTATGGGACATTTCAGTATGTATTTGAGACAGATTATTGGCCAAAAGTAAAGAGAGCACCTGGAGGATTTTTTACTAAACAAAATTAGGGTGAAGCCTATCATGGAAGGAGTAATTTTCCCCTCCACCTCGCTTGAGTTCTTATGAGTGGACACATAATTAAATTGATACGAGATAGAGTAGCTGGAGAAAAAGAAAAAAATTTAATTCTTATAGGAGTCTCATAGCAATGCAACCTAAGAAGTGATATTTTCAGACAAAATACAGAACAAAGAAATTTAAGTTTAGGTGCTTAATTAGTAGGACTTCCCAGGTGGCTCAGTGTAAAGAATGTGCCTGCCAATGCAGGAGAGATGCAGGAAATTGGATTCAGTCCTTGAGTTGGGAAGAGTCCCTGGAGGAGGAAATGGCAACTCACCCCAGTATCCTTGCCTGTAAAATCCCACGGACAAAGGAGCCTGGTAAGCTGCAGTCCATTGCATTGCATTGAACCAGACATGACTGAGCACACAGGCTCAATTAGTAAGGAAGAAGTTTGGACTTGGGTAGTAAGGTAGAAAGGAAGTGACAAGGTTTGTTTAGATAACCTCCTGGTCTGAATTCCCTATCTCTACAGTTAAGGATGTCTTCTTACCTCCTAGTATAGGAAGGGTACCTGTCACATGGAAAATTTATTTCCTGCTTTCAGGGAGACTAGAGGGTCAAAGAGTCCCTCTTGTAATGGCTATTTCTTAAGTAACTTGAATGCAAAATAATATGTATTTGAGGCATATTTTGGGGTGCCTGCCTTGAGCCTCAACAAACCCTAAACAGAATGATGAGCATAAAAGTAGCAAACTTCCATTGCACATTCACTGTGTGACACCGTTGTAAGCACCTTGTATTTATGAAGTCATTTAATCCTATGAGATCGGTAGCTATTATTGTTTCTGTGAGGCACAGAGAAGTACATATTCCATTGCTATAGAACTTAAGGGGAAAAGCCAGGAACATGACCCCTGGGCATTCTGGTTGCAGAGCCTTTGCATAATACTGTACTATTTTGCCTTTAGGGAATTAAACCCATGTACCTTTCCTGAGTATTCGTATCTCAGGGAAGGGAAAAAGCATCTCTTGTCTCCATAGCTGCTGCTTTCTAGTGGACAAACGTCTTTTCCATCTGTTACTTGCTCCAGACCATTATGGGCCAAAGCAGTGCCTATGGTGGACAGTTTTTAATGCAGGAATATGAAGCTATCTGCTCTCCAATCCAGTGGGAATTTACATCCCTTTGTGAGGGTAAATTTACACTCCCAGCCTTATGCTCTGCTTCTCCACATCAGAATTATCAATGACAATTCCACAGGGTGCTTACAGTCTGCAGAATCCACTTTTGGAAGAAACTCCAGAAAACAGTATTTTTTGTCACTGTACATTTCTAGCTATCTTTCAGCTCTAGGCAGCTCCCTAGAATGGTCCACTTTTATTTTGGCTCTGGTCACATCCTAGAGGACAGAAATAGTAGACAGGACTGGTTAATCTCATGGTGTCCAATTTGTTGACAATTTCTTGGCAGTAGAATGAGTTTCTTTCTAGCAGAGGTAGAAAACTTGCCTCAGGTTCTGCCTACTGGGGAAATTTGGGGCCATGCTAGAGGGGAGTATTGGGAAGTGTGTTCATTGTTCATTCTAGTTGGAGTCAGTACCTCAAGTTTGTCCTCAAACCTGAGGAGTGGACATCTTTTGACTGTGTATCTTTGGTGTCCCCTCATTCTTTCCATCCTTTCCTTTGAAGACCTTCTACATCTTCTTGACGCCATGTGGCTCTGTCCAATCACCATGTCCTGCCTTCCTTACAGTGGAAGTGGGGCGTGTGACTCACACTAGAACCATCAGAATCCTTGCCTAGAATATAAAAAATGAGGATGGAGAATTAACCTCTGTCCCTTTGGACTGCAAGCTGGAAATATGTGATTTCAGAGCTGTGGGGGGTCTTTTCCTTTTCCATGAGGTCACAGAGAGAGACAAAGAGTTCTGACATAATTTGTGTCCCTGGATATAGATGTACTTGAAACTGTGTATCTCTGTCCTTCCAATTATGTTAGCCAATAAATCCCCTTCTTCAGCTAGTTTGAGTTTTCTCTAGAAATTTAAAATAAATACATATATTCACACTGAGGAACTCAGTAAGATCAACCTTGGATGTATTAGGGTTCTCTACAGCCATGAAATTAGACGATGCTTAGTCCTTGGAAGAAAAGTTATGACCAACCTAGATAGTATATTCAAAAGCAGAGACATTACTTTGCCAACTAAGGTCTGTCTAGTCAAGGCTATTGTTTTTCCAGTAGTCATGTATGGATGTGAGAGTTGGACTGTGAAGAAAGCTGAGCACCAAAGAATTGATGCTTTTGAACTGTGGTGTTGGAGAAGACTCTTGAGAGTCCCTTGGACTGCAAGGAGTTCCAACCAGTCCATTCTAAAGATCAGCCCTGGGATTTCTTTGGAAGGAATGATGCTAAAGCTGAAACTCCAGTACTTTGGCCACCTCATGAGAAGAGTTGACTCATTGGAAAAGACTCTGATGCTGAGAGGGATTGGGGGCAGGAGGAAAAGGGGACGACTGAGGATGAGATGGCTGGATGGCATCACGGACTCGATGGACGTGAGTCTGAGTGAACTCTGAGAGATGGTAATGAACAGGGAGGCCTGGCATGCTGCGATTCATGGGGTCGCAAACAGTTGGACACGACTGAGTGACTGAACTGAACTGAACTGAGAAAAACAGAGCTATTAGGACAGACAGGGAGAGAGTGAGGGAGGCAGAAGGAGAGACGGAGGGGAAAAGAGAGAAACAGAACTAATAGGAGTGATAGGAGGAGAGAAAGGGAGAGAGGGAAGAAGGGAAAGAGAGTGAAATTCATTTTAAGGAATTGGCTCATGCAGTCATGGAGGCTAGCGAGTCCAAAGCATGCAGGATGGGTTCCAGGCTGGAGAAAGGGAAAAGCTGATGTTGCAATCCAACTCCATTTCCACTGGGGAATTCTTTCTAGCTCTTGGAGGCGGGAGTGTCAGTGTTCTGTTCAAACTTTTAGCTAGCTGGATGAGGCCCATCTAGGTAATGGAAGGCAGTGTGCCTTACTCAAAGTCCACTGAATATAAACACCCAGAATATAATATTTTACCAAATACCAGGGCACTCTAGTGCAACCAAATTGACACATAAAATCAACCACCACGGTGGGTAAAGTTTGCCTTCATCTCCAACTTCTTTCTGATTCCTCTTCCATATCTCAGCCTCCTCTCTCCGGCATTACCATACCTAATTCCACATGCCCTTATGTTTTCCCTTTCTTGCCCAGTGTGGTAATTTGTCTGGGTGTTCTTGCCTGGAGAATCCCAGGGATGGGGGAGCCTGGTGGGCTGCCATCTGTGGGGTCGCATAGGGTCGGAAACGACTGAAGTGATTTAGCAGCGACAGCAGCCTTCCTTCTAATTTTACAATTATCTTCACTTTATCCCCATCATAACTTTTATTTCATCCGGGGATTTCTTCACACTTGGTATCCAAATGAAAATAATCCCATATTTTCACTCTAAAGTGTAATGGATGCTAATGTCTTAATGTAGATCTCCTTGGGGAGTGAGTAGTGAGTAGTGCTCCACATTAAATATATATGTACAGGTAGAGTTCAGGAAATGTGATAGGGAAGAAGTGAAGGTAATTTTGCACAGGGAACTTGCTGATCCTCTTATAATCTTATTTGTGAGTAATTGTCTAGTTCTCTATCAGTTCAGTCAGTTCAGCCGCTCAGTCGTGTCTAACTATTTGTGACCCCATGAATCGCAGCACACCAGGCCTCCCTGTCCATCACCAACTCCTGGAGTTCACCCAAACCCATGTCCATTGAGTCTGTGATGCCATCCAGCCATCTCATCCTCAGTCGTCCCCTTCTCCTCCTGCCCCCAATCCCTCCCAGCATCAGAGTCTTTTCCAATGAGTCAACTCTTTGCATGAGGTGGCCAAAGTACTGGAGTTTCAGCTTTAGCATCATTCCTTCCAAAGAAATCCCAGGGCTGATCTTTAGAATGGACTGGTTGGAACTCCTTGCAGTCCAAGGGACTCTCAAGAGTCTTCTCCAACACCACAGTTCAAAAGCATCAATTCTTTGGTGCTCAGCTTTCTTCACAGTCCAACTCTCACATCCATACATGACTACTGGAAAAACCATAGCTTTGACTAGACGGACCTTAGTCTGCAAAGTAATTGTCTCTGCTTTTTAATATGATTTCTAGGTTGGTCATAACTTTTCTACCAAGGAGTAAGCGTCTTTTAATTTCATGGCTGCAGTCACCATCTGCAGTGATTTTGGAGCCCACAAAATAAATTCTGACATTGTTTCCACTGTTTCCCCATCCATTTCCCATGAAGTGATGGGACCAGATGCCATGATCTTCGTTTTCTGAATGTTGAGCTTTAAGCCAACTTTTTCACTCTCCTCTTTCACTTGCATTAGAGGCTTTTTAGTTCCTTTTCACTTCCTGCCGTTAAGGGTGGTGTCATGTGCATATCTGAGGTTCTTGATATTTCTCCCGGCAATGTTGATTCCAGCTTGTGCTTCCAGCCCAGCATTTCTCATGATGTACTTTGCATAGAAGTTAAATAAGCAGGGTGACAATATACAGCCTTGACATACTCCTTTTCCTATTTGGAACCAGTCTGTTGTTCCATGTCCAGTTCTAACTGTTGCTTCCTGACCTGCATATAGGTTTCTCAAGAGGGGTTAAGTCCTAACTACTTAATATTTGGAGAAGGCAATGGCACCCCACTCCAGTACTCTTGCCTGGAAAATCCCATGGACCGAGGAGCCTGGTGGGCTGCAGTCCATGGGGTCGCTAAGAGTCGGACACAACTGAGCGACTCACTTTCACTTTTCACTTTCATGCATTGGAGAAGGAGATGACAACCCACTCCAGTGTTCTTGCCTGGAGAATCCCAGGGATGGGGGAGCCTGGTGGGCCGCCGTCTATGGGGTTGCACAGAGTCGGACACGACTGAAGTGACTTAGCAGCAGCAGCAGCACTTAATATTTGGTTACCTTCTTAATGCTTCTTTTTTAAAAAGGGAAAATGCAAAGATGAAAAAGTTTAGGATTCTTCTTTAGGGAACTGCCAATAGATTGAATATAGCTAGACCATAAGATGCTTGAATAGAATGGTGGGAGATGATGCTAATAAAACCGACAAGAGCGAGATCTGAATAACAAATGGTGTGTGCATAGGAGTCTGGACTTAACCCTGCAGGTGAAGGATACCCACTGAATTGGAAGCAGAGAGAAACAGGATCTGATGTATATTTTTGAAAGATCACTCTGGTGTGAAGGTGTATAGGATGAACTGGGGTAGTGGTGGAACCAAAGGGGTTCACTAGAGGATCTTTCTGAGGCCACGACTGGTGCCTTCTGTTCTTGTTTGTTGCTTTCTTCTCAGAGGCCTTTGTGGCTCAGCCTACTTATTTTTCCTTTGATACTTGCTACCATCTTCTCTGTTCACTGGAGTACACTTCTCCACATAACTCCAGAAAAAGTGGGCTATACATGTCCTTGCTTCCTGTATTCTTTTAATGCACAGACCTTTTAAAATATTGAGACAGGGGCTTCTCTGGTGGTCCAGTGGTTAACAATCTGCATGCCAATGCAGGGGACACGTGCTCCATCCCTGTTCCAGGAAGATCCCACATGATGAGGAGCAATAAGCCCATGGGCCACAGTTACTGAGCCTGTGCTCTGCAGCAATAGAAGCCACCGCAATGAGAAGTCCATGCACCACAGTGAAGAGTAGCCCCTGCTTGCTGCAACTAAAGAAAGCTTGTGTGCAGCAACAAAGATCCAGTGCAGCCAACAATAAAATTAATTAAAAATATTGGGATAAAATTGACATATATTGGTTTCAGGTGTATACAATTATTAATTTGTACTTATTACAAATGATCAGCACAATAAGTCTAGGTAACATCCATCACCATACAGTTATAATTTTTGTCCCTGGGGATGAGAACTTTTAATATCTTAACAACTTTCAAATATACAATATGGTCTCATTAATTATAGTCACCATCCTGTACACTGCATCCCCAGGACTTACTTATCTTATAACTAGAATTTTGTACCCAGGTCTTTTTAATTTAGTAACTTATTGCTACTTATTGTTATAATCCAGATGAGGGATAATAAAAATCACAAACATGGGGCCATTTAAAAATCTTATAAAGCCATGTCAATTATGGTTCTTTGTTTCATTAGCAAAGACAATGAAATCTCTAATGGCCTTCAGCCCATCAGTTAGCATGGCAAGGAGAAGGCTGAGAAGCATCACATTCAACAGGATCAGGGAAATGGATTTACATAAAAAGAAAATGAATTACACCTTGTTACCAACATTACTTTTTTTTGGAGGGTGGTTCAGTTAGTTCAGAACTTTCATTCAGGAAAGAAAATCTTTTCCATTTCCTCAGATGTTTGAATTAGACCCAGATGTCCTGTTTCTTTCATAGATCATTTATTTTCTTCTCCTCCAGCCCTTATCCCCAAAGGTCCAGCTATGGCAAAGCTCTGTAGAGATGGGGGTCAGACAAAGTTCTTCTGTATCAGTGTCTTTTGACTGATGTTACAAAGGCTCTTTGTTGCAGTGGGTGGGTGAGCTTGTTCAAGGTTGGGCTGGGAAAATATTGACCTTCAAAGTTTCTTCCTGGCAACTGATGCATAAGCACCTTCCAAAATAGCTGTAGAACGGACAAGACAAACTGATAGTCAGGATAGATGAGCAAGCAAACAAGGAAAGCCAGGGTCTGACAGATAATTAGTTTGAGCATGAGAACTTTGGTGACACTGGGTAATATTTTCTTTGTGGCATCAATGAGGTTTCTGGTGATGCACACACTTTGGAATCATACCTTCAGTCATCACTCCTTGCTAATATCACTGGGATTCTGCCAGAACCTCTTAGATGATGGTTCTGAGGCTAATATGTACATGCATAGAGACTTTTTTGCCTCTTGAGTTAAAAAATGTGTAGTCTATTAACAAACAGCAAACACCTCACTGTGTTTTAACTTTGCTATGGGTATTTAAGGAACCTATTTCAGGGTCTGAAATATTAAACAGCTTTCAGGTGAGAAGTACTTTAATTAGTTAAATGTGACATTTTCCTGTCTTCCTTTGAGAACAGTGATAAAAGGGCATCTTTTTCCTTTTTTGGTGGCTCAGAGGTTAAAGCGTCTACCTCCAATGCGGGAGACCTGGGTTCGATACGNATATTAAACAGCTTTCAGGTGAGAAGTACTTTAATTAGTTAAATGTGACATTTTCCTGTCTTCCTTTGAGAACAGTGATAAAAGGGCATCTTTTTCCTTTTTTGGTGGCTCAGAGGTTAAAGCGTCTACCTCCAATGCGGGAGACCTGGGTTCGATACGTGGGTTGGGAAGATCCCCTGGAGAAGGAAATGGCAATCCATTCCAGTATTCTTGCCTGGAGAATCCCATGGACGGAGAAGCCTAGTAGGTTACAGTCCATGGGGTCGCAAAGAGTCGGACACGACTGAGCGACTTCACCTCACCTCATAGTTGATTTAGTGTTGGGTTAGTTTCAGGTGTACAGCAAAGTGATTCACTTACATATATATATATATTCAGTTACATATTGTTTTTCACATTCTTTTCTATTATAGGTTATTATAAGATGTTGAATGTATTAATAGTTTCCTGTGCCATACAATATGTCCTTGTTGGTTATCTATTTTATATATAGTAGAGTGTATATGTTAACCCCCAAATTCTAATTTATCCCTCCTCCCTTTCCTTTTTGGTAACCAAAAGTTTGTTTTCTATGTCTGTGAGTCTATTTCAGTTTTTTAAATAAGTTCATTTGTATAATTTTTTAGATTCCACATATAACTGATATCCTGTGATATTTATGTTTCTCTGATTTACTTCACTTAGTTTGATAATCTCTAGGACCATCCATGTTGCTATAAATGGCATTATTTCATTCTTTTTATGGCTGAATAAAATTCCATCATATATATATATATGTAATGGAATATAATGCACCTTCTTTATCCATGCATCTGTCGACAGACATTTAGATTTCTTCCATGCTTTGGCTACTGTAAATAGTGCTGAACATTGGAGTGCACCATATCTTTTTGAATTAGTGTTTTCATCTTTTACAGATACATGCTAAAAGGACATCTTTTTTCCTCTAAGAAAAACTGGAAAGCCTTTTGCACTTGATTAGATAACCAACCATAGAAAGTCAATTCTGCTAAGAACATAGGACTTTTCCCACTCATTCAGAAAAATTTTTGATCTCTTACTTTGTGCTAGGGTATAGTAGGTGCTGAGCATGCAAAGACTTGTTCTACTCTCAAGAAACTTAGCTTTGCAGGAAAATATACAAAAAATCATAAAATATAGACGCATATTGCTTTAAAGGCAGCAGCTCAAAGAATGAGAGGTTAATAAATAGGCTTAAGTCTCTCTGGGGAAGACAAAAAGGGTTTTCCCCAAGAAGCAGTACTTAGCCAGAGATGGGCTGGGGACTCCCTGAAGGTTAACTAATACATGCAAAAGATGGAGAATGTTGAGAAACTGCCCAGCTGAGAAACTAGCTGTTCAGAGTGTAAAGGACTGAAAGGTCGAGTAGTAAGACATCAGTCGTGTGAGAGACGTGGGGTCAGAAGATCATGCAGTATTCTGTATATAACAAATTTTACTTGATTCTAGTCTTGGGCCATTAATTGAGTTATGATAGCGCTCTACATTTGATTAAAGATAGCATTTAAATCTTAAAGCAAATGCTCAGGTAGTAAATTTTCAGAAACATCATCTCTCTCTGATTAAGTCTCTCTTGGCAGGAATGGTGCATTAATTCATAAAATTAATCATTCATGAGCCCAAGCTAAGATTGTCAAATCTAAGCAGTTCATACACCACTCTTCTCCTGTTGGCCATCCGAAGTCTGGGCCAGTAGAGTTTCTTAAGCCCGAGAGCCTAGTATTGGATAGTTGAACCTCACAGTCTGACCCTCCGCCTCTGCAAAAAACGAGGGTTATGCGGTGGGGATGGGGTGCAGAGGTTTTAGAGACCACGCATATGATTTAGAGCCTAAGCTGGGACCTGAATCTCCTGTCACCAGAAAGACTGGCCGAACCTAAAGACTGCCTTTCTCCCCTCCCCTCACTCAATCCTTTCCAATTTCTCATCAATCTTCTGTCCTTTTCCCTCCCTGACATGTTGGTCCCCCAGGATAAGGCCTCCTGTTCTGTTCCTCCTCCTCCGCTCGATGGGGTGCTGGGGCTTGGGGCCTTGGGCTACACGAGGCGGATGACGCACGCTATTTGCTTTCCTAACAAGTCCATTCTCTTTACTGATCCTTTTGTCGTTCCCTGCCAGCCGCCGTGTTCGCTATTCCCCGTAGGGTAGTGCCTCGCGCTGCTCGCCCCCGAGGCGGGCGTCTCCAGGAACCTCAAGCGGATACGGCCACGAACCGGTGCCACGTCTCCGCCGCCAGCAGGCCAGGGCCTGCGTGGGCTCGGGGGCGGGGCGGGGCGGGGCGGCGGGGGCGGGGCGGCGCAGCGCGGAGCGGGCCGGGGCAGCCCTCGCCCTCGCCCGCCGCAGGGCTGCTGCCCTGCCCCTCGAGGCCCTCGCAGAGGGGCGCTCCGCATGCCCGCGCGCTCCCGGAGCCGCTCTTCCCTAGCCTCCCCCAGGCCCTGGTCGGCACCTGGCATGATGAGGTCTGCTCTCTGTGCCCCGTGCCTGGCAGTCCCACAAGCCAGGCTTTCTCTCTGTTGCTCCTGGCCACGAGCCCAGCCGCTGGCGCGGCCCCAGCATACAGGAAGTGCTCAATGAAGACTTTTGAATGCGTGAACTGTGGCAGCATATCCCGTCCAAAGAGCCACTAGAGATCAAAGTCCATTGCCCGCAAATGGATAGTGATCTCACTGGCAGCAGACTTCTCCTCAGCACCGCTGCGCAGCAGCTCCAGAGGCTGAGAGGAAAGAGCATGCGGCTGGAGTCCTGTGCCCCGCCAAGGGGCCATTCAGGACCAGCCAGGGGGCGCCTGTTCCCTGCATGCAAGGGTTCCAAAAGTTTATGCTCAAGCTCCCTGAAAGAATCGTTAAAGCAAAAAGAAAACCAAATCTTGGATACAAGGAGCAACGACGAGCACAAAAATTGCTGATGTTTACAGCTGCGTTTAAGAGCACATTAGTGAGCTGGAGGGTTTTAAAAATAAAGTCTTAATTATCTATGCCTTTAAAAATGATGATTTTGATTTTAATAATGATAATGATTATACATGGTATCAACACAGAAGGGGCACGTGGGCAGAGGTCCTGCAGGCAGCCCCACGTGCACAGAAAGCGCCTGTGAGCAGTGCACCCCCGGAGCGCCCTGCGGCGCTGAGCCGAAGGCATGTGGGACAGTGCCCACCCGCAGACTTCTCTACCCCTGGCATCTCCGGCTGGGGCCGGGGGCATCTCAACCAGCTCTGACGCACAGTTCTGGAGGAAGATGGATCTGCTGAGGAAGGGAGAGGCCCTCTGGCATGTTGGCCCCCAGCCAGGTATTGGGGGGTGGATTGCACCCAGCACTGAGATATGCTGATGTTCTAAGCTCCAGGTACTCAGGCCGTGACCTGGAGACAGGGTCATCGCAGATACAGTTAAGATGAAGTCACACCAGGACAGGGTGGGCCCTTGGTCCAACATGAGCAGTGCCCTTACAGGAAGGCAAGAAAGACAGGATCACATGTGGTGCTGGAGGCGGAGGCTGGAGTCCGCTGCGTTTATCCAAGGAACCCCTAGGACTCTCCGAAGGTGGAGGAGGCAGGAAGGACCCTACCTGGGTCCCTGAGGAAGGAGTGCAGCCCTGAGGCCGCCTTGAGCTCTAGCCTCTGCCCCCCACCCCCGGACTGCAGGACAATCAGCCTCTGTTGTCAGAAGCCACCTGGCTCGTGGGTTCACTGTTATGCTCCCCGCATGCGGTGCCCTGGACTTGCGGAAGCAAGCCTGAACCCTCCAGCCCGCGTGCAGTAAGCCCATCACGGCCCCCCTCGCGGGGAAGGAGAGTGCAGCGTTTGTGGTTGGGCGCCCAGAGCCCGCCCAGGGGCGCGGGCAGCCTGGGGGTAGGGGCTGCAGGCTGCCCGCTGAGCCTCTGCAGGTTCTCGCATTGGCTGTGGGTGAGGCAACCGGGAGACGTTTCCGGAATCTCAGAGATCAGTTTTCCCGTTCCAAGTGGCCTGGGGTCTGCGGTGCATTTCCTGGTCGGCAGGGTGTGTCACGTCTCCCACTGGCTTGGGGGTTCAGTGTAGGCATGACTGCTCAGAGACAGGGCTCAGGATGCTAACTGCAGCCTTGGAGGAAGAACCTGAGGTCCTCGGCTTCATGCCCAAACTGCTCTTATTTTGTCTTGTTGACTGTTTTCGTTTCTGCATTTTGTCACTTCAGTTAAATTTGCTCTTTGAAATCCAAGGTAGGCCTAGGAGGCTGAAGTTTGTCTGTAAACAAGAGGCAGGCTGGGGACGTGGCCCCCCCAAGGCCCAGCAGGACCCTGCTTGGTTACGCCAGGGAACCAGCACGCCAGTTCAAGACGGTTTTCTCTCAAGAGTTTTGAATCAATGAAATGGTACAGAAGAACACTTAGCCGTGAGAAAGGGGCTCCTGGCGGGCCTTCTGCGGGCCCTGGCTCCCGAAGGGCCTGCGGTCCTGCCCAGCAGCAGGCTCCACAACCGCGGCCCCCAGGGCTGCCCGAGCTCTTCAAATCTGCTCAGATAGTGCTGCTCTTAATAAAGAATAATGCAATCTTATGATAGCAACCCAGGAAATTGAGAAGTGCCAAACTTCCAAAAGCAGCTGCCAGCTCCTTACCCGGCATCCACCTCTCACCTAGTGAGGGTCCTTTTGGACGGCACTTCCAGATGTTCAAGCTGGTTTCAGAAAAGGCAGAAGAACCAGAGATCAAATTGTCAACATCGGCTGGATCATGGAAAAAGCAAGAGAGTTCCAGAAAAACATCTATTTCTGTTTTATTGACTATGCCAAAGCCTTTGACTATGTGGATCGCAATAAACTGTGGAAAATTCTGAAAGAGATGGGAATACCAGACCACCAGACCTGCCCCTTGAGGAACCTGTATGCAGGTCAGGAAGCAACAGTTAGAAGTTGACATGGAAAAACAGACTGGTTCCAAATAAGAAAAAGAGTACGTCAAGGCTGTAAACTGTCACTCTGCGTATTTAACTTCTATGCAGAGTACATCATGAGAAACGCTGGGCTGGAAGAAGCACAAGCTGGAATCAAGATTGCCGGGAGAAATAGCAATCACTTCAGATATGCAGATGACACCACCCTTATGGCAGAAAGTGAAGGGGAACTAAAAAGCCTCTTGATGAAAGTGAAAGAGGAGAGTGAAAAAGTTGGCTTAAAACTCAACATTCAGAAAACAAAGATCATGGCATCCGGTCCCATCACTTCACCGGAAATAGATGGGGAAACAGTGGAAACAGTGTCAGACTTTATTTTTGTGCTCCAAACTCACTGCAGATGGTGGCTGCAGCCATGAAATTAGAAGACGCTTACTCCTTGGAAGGAAAGTTATGACCAACCCAGACAGCATATTGGAAAGCAGAGACATTACTTTGCCAACTAAGGTCCGTCTAGTCAAGGCTATGGTTTTTCCAGTGGTCATGCATGGATCTGAGAGTTGGGCTGTGAAGAAGGCTGAGCGCCGAAGAATTGATGCTTTTGACCGGAGGTCGAGGCCCCCAGCGGCTCCGGCGCAGCCCTTCCTGCCCTCTGGCTTCCAGGTGCCTAGCGGCCTGGGCCGGTCCTGGGCTGGCCGCCACGGCCTTGCTCTCTCTGCCTCCCTCACCAGGTGGCTTCTCTGCGTCTGCGTCCACGTTCCCTTCTGCTCATAAGGCCGTCTGCCAGCGTGGCTCGAGCCCACCTAAGGACCTCGCTTCAACTTGCCATCTGCAGAAACTCCCGCTTCCACAGCAGGCTGCACCCGCCAGAGGGCGCAGGGTGGAACACGCCCCCGGCAGGACGCGGGTCCCTGCGCACCGGTCATTCTGGGTCCCTCTCAGGGCGCGCTCCCGGTGTGAGCCCGGGCCCTCCGCGGCCTGGAGCCCGCCCCGCCCCGTCACCCCCGCCCCCGCCCGCGGTCCGCGCTCTTTCTCAGTTGCCTGCGCCTGTGCTGCCCCCCGCCACGTGGCCGCTCTCTGCCTTGGGTTCTGTGCCTGAGGGTTTGCACCACAGTCTGCTCCCGAAGACTCCTGGGCCCGGAGATCCTGAGCGGATCCAGGCCTGCAGGGCCGCCCTGCGGCCCGGGGGAGAACCGGCTTCCCGCCCCCGGTGGGTCTGGGGGTTCCGGGGCCACCTGTGCTGGGAGAGGAGCTCTGCTCACTGAGCCGAAGCCCTGGCTCTGAGCAGGCCCCGCTTCGGCTGCCACCGCCCAGTTCTCGGCAAACACCACCTCACTGGGAAGCGCAGTCTTTCTTTCCCTGCGGATGAGCCCTGCCCGAGGAGGCCCAGCTGTTGCTGTGGGAACAGTGCTTGCTCTTCTGCCCTGCAGGCAGGACCGTCCGGAGTCAACTGTCTTCAGGGCCTCAGTGCTCATACCCCCGACTCCTGTCACAGAGGGAGGGAGAGGAGAAGGAGGCCGGAAGGTGGGAGGCAGAGGGGGAGGAGGGTGGCAGGAGGGGACATATTTAGCATGATTTTTGTAAAAAGTAAAAACAGAGTAGCTATGGTCCAGGTGGGGGGAGGAAATGGCAACCCGCTGCAGTGTTCTTGCCTGGAGAATCCCATGGACAGAGGAGCCTGGCGGGCTGCAGTCCACGGAGTCACAAAGAGTCAGACACGACTGAAACGTCTGGGCACAGCCAGGCCCAGGGCCCAGGTGCCCACAGCGCAGCCAGGAGGCCCGTGTGGGCATTCTTCAGACACTTCTGCATCGCTGAGTGCTTGCAGTTCTCTGAACTGCATCAAACTCAAGGACCCCACCAGCCCTTGTCAAAACGACACCCGTGAGCAGCGGCCAGCTGCAACCTTGGGCTTCACAGTCCCCCACCCACACTCACTTAGCTTCTTCCAGCTCCGACCTGGATCCTGGGGAAGCATTTTCCGTCAGCAAGCCACGTGCTGCCTCGCTAAGCCCGCATCTTGTAGGCTGCAGCTCACAGTTCCAGTGCTTTGGACCTGGGCTGCAAACCCCAAACCAACCCCAAATAAATGCCTTGGGTACCAGAGGGAAGAAACAAGCAACTGTTAGGGCTTTCGGTCCTGGGGGCTGACAGCTCTGGCTCCGTCCTGCCTTGCTTTCGGCTCTGGGCTCTTTGCCATGGACATGTGTGACCCTGGGTGGGGTTGAGATTTGGTGTCAGGTGATGGAGGAAGTGCATCAGAGAGGCCCCTCCTCCCCTTCGCACCCGGACCCTGGCCCCGGGAGTACCCCATGGTCCACACACTTGTGATCTGTGACAAAAACAACCTGTGGGGGTGGGGGTGGGGGCAGGACTAAGCAGGAGCACAGTTTTGTAAGCTATTGAGACTGTGCATCTTACCTCAGACTAGAGTATTATGAATTAACATGTTACTTGTGATGCACGGAACAGCCGAGAAGATAATAAAAAATGTATGTCTATATTCCCTCCTCCCCAGACCAAAACTACGTAATACAAACAGAAAACAAGTAGCAAAGTAGGCGGAAGGCAGTCCTTGTTTATCAGTAATTACACTAAATACAAGTGTGCTGAATTCTCTAATAAAATAAGCCCCCAAAGTGGAAACCACTCAAATGTCTATCAACTGAGGAAGATAAAATGTACATCTACACAACAGAATTTTATCTAGCCAAAAAAAAGGAATGATGCACTGACGTGTGCTACGACACGGATGAGCCGTGAGCACATCCTGCTAAGTGAGAAGAAACAGACGCAAAGAGCTAGGCACTGCGTGACTCCATTCAGACAAGGTATTTCACAGGCCACGAAAACCATAACGCCTGGATTCGGTGTTGGGCCATAAAGAAGGCTGAGCACCAAAGAACTGATGCTTTTGAACTGTGGTGTTGGAGAAGACTCTCGAGAGTCCCTTGGACTGCAAGGAGATCCAACCAGTCCTTCCTAAAGGAGATCAGTCCTGAATATCCACTGGTAGGACTGATGCTGAAGCTGAAGCTCCAGTACTTTGGGTACCTCATTCGAAGAGCCAGCTCACTAGAAAAGACCGTGATGCTGGGAAAGATTGAGGGCAAGAGGAGAAGGGGACGACAGAGGATGAGATGGTTGGATGGCATCAGCAACTCGACGGATATGAGTTTCACCAAGGTCTGGGAGATGGTGAAGGACAGGGAAGCCTGGTGTGCTGCAGTCCACGGGGTCCCAAAGGCCACGGAACCCTGGGGTCAGACACAGTTGAGTGAACAACATCATCGTCGCTGTAGGCAAATTCACGGAGATACTCACCTGCAGAGTGGTCTGAAGTCGCCAGGGTCTGCGAGCCGGGGAGAGTGTGGAGAGCCTGCTAAACGGACACAGGGCTCCTTATCAGCTCAGTTCAGTTGCTCAGTCATGTCCGACTCCTGGCAACCCCGTGGACTGCAGCACGCCATGCTCCCTTGCCTCTCACCAGCTCCCGGAGCTTGCACAGAGTCATGTCCACTGAGTCGCAGATGCCATGCAGCCACCTCCTCCTGCCTGCAGTCTTTCCCAGCTTCAGGCTCTTTCCTCATGGGTCAGCTCTTCACATCAAGTGGCCAAGGCTTTGGAGCTTCAGCTTCAGCATCAATGCTTCCAATGAATATTCAGGACTGATTTCCTTTAGGATGGACTGGTTGGATCTCCTTGCAGCCCAGGGGACTCTCAAGAGTCTTCTCCAGCACCACAGCTCACAAGCATCAGCTTCTCAGACGGACGTGTCTGACACCAGGGGAAGCACCACAGTTGTGTGGCCCCTTCCTCCACCTGCTGGCTCTCCGTCCTCACCCTGTGCTCACCCCCTGGCTTATGCTAATCACACTAACAAAAATTAAACCCAAAGAAAGAATATTAAAAGCAGCAAGAGAAAAGCAACAAGTAACATACAAGGGAAACCCCTTACAATTAACAGCTGATGTTTCAGCAGAAACTCTGCAGGCCAGAAGAGAATGGCAGGATATATTTAAATACTGAAAGGGGAAAACCTACAACCAGGATTACTCTACCTGGCAAGGATTTCATTCAAAATTCATGGAGAATTCAAAAGCTTTTCAGACAAGCAAAAGTTAAGAGAGTTCAGCAGCACCAAACCAGCTTTACAACAAATGTTAAAGGGACTTATATAGTCAGGAGACACAACAGAAGAAAAAGACCTACAAAAACAAGCGCAAAACCATTAAGAAAGCTGCAATACGAACACATATATTAATAAACACTTTAAATGTAAATGGATTAAATGCTCCAACCAAAATACACAGACTGGCTGAAGATATACAAAAACAAGGCCCAAATATATGCCATCTATAAGAACCCACTTTAGACCTAAAGATGCATATAGGCCAAAAGTGAGAGGATGGAAAAATGTATTCCATGCAAATGGAAAGCAAAAGAAAGCTGGAGAAGCAATCCTCATATCAGGCAAAATAGACCTTAAAATAAAGACTATTACAAGAGATAAAAACGGACACTACATAATGATCAAGGGATCAATTCAAAAGGAAGACATAACAACTGTAAAGATCTATGCACCAGGTCACGGCATCTGGCCCCATCACTTCATGGCAAGTAGATGAGGAAACAGTGAAAACAGTGGCAGGCTTTATTTTGGGGGGCTTCCAAATCACTGCAGTTGGTGCCTGCAGCCATGAAATTAAAAGACGCTTATTCCTTGGGAGAAAATTTATGACCAACCTAGACAGCATACTAAAAAGCAGAGACATCACTTTGCCAACAAAGTTCTATCTAGTCAAGGCTATGATTTTTTTCCAGTGGTCATGTATGGATGTGAGATTTGGACTATAAAGAAAGCTGAGCGCCAAAGAATTGATGCTTTTGAACTGTGGTGTTGGAGAAGACTCTTGAGAGTCACTTGGACTGCAAGGCGGTCCAACCAGTCCATCCTAAAGGAGATCAGCCCTGAATATTCACTGGAAAGACTGATGTTGAAGCTGAAACTCCAATACTTTGGCCACCTAATGCGAAGAACTGAGTTATTGTAAAAGGCTCTGATGCCGGGAAAGACTGAAGGCAGGAGGAGGGGACAACAGCGGATGAGATGGCTGGATGGCATCACCAACTCAATGGACATGAGTTTGAGTAAACTCTGGGAGTTGGTGATGGACAGGGAGGCCTGGTGTGCTGCGGTTCATGGGGCCGCAAAGAGTTGGACACGACTGAGCGACTGAACTGAACTGGACTGGACTGAACTGAGCGGACACAGGAGTAACTGAGCGCCGCCGCCGCTGCCCCTGCTGCTCCTGCTCCTGCTGTTGTTGCCGCCGCTGCTCCTGAGTTGCTTCAATCGCGTCCGACTCTGTGCGACCCCATAGACGGCAGCCCACCAGGCTCCCCCATCCCTGGGATTCTCCAGGCAGGAACACTGGAGTGGGTTGCCATTTCCTTCCTACAATAATAGTAGGAGACTCTAACATCCCACTCACACCAATGGACAGATCATCAAAGCAAAATTACTAAGGGAAAACAAGTCTTAAATGATACATTCGATGAGACGGATCTCATCGATATCTTCAAGACTTTCCATCCAAATGCAAAAGAATACACCTTCTTCTCAAGTGCACATGGAACATTCTTCAGGATAGACCACACTTGGGTCACAAATCAAACCTTAGTAAATTTAAGAAAATTGAAATAGTATCAAGCATCTTTTCTGACCACAATGCTTTTGCATTGTGCAAAATTGAAATAGTATCGATACATCTTTCCTGACCACTTTTGATATCAATTACAAGAAAAAAACTGTAAAACAAAACCACGTGGAGATTAAATAATACATTTCTAAATAACAACCAGGTTACTGAAAAAAATCAAAAGAACAATCAAAAAATGCCTAGAAACACATGACAAGGAAAACACAAGTCAAAACCTATGGGACGCAGCTTACAGTAATACAATCCTACCTTTATTTTATTTTTTTTTGCTTCTTAATCAAGGAGTGCTATAATATAATTTCAAGGCATCTTAATATAATTCATTTAATTCATTTAACCCTAAAGCAATTGTGCAATAAGCAAATTATTATAAATGAAAAACAAAGTTAACTTCCTACAGGGCCAATAGACAGAGTATCTTGCAGCACAGCAATTAACCTTCACATACTGGAGTCTTGTTTAAAAGGCCATCAAACAACTCAGATTCCTGAAAATCACAAATGTCACCAACAAAAGGAATGTTGATTAAACAGAGTCAAAAAACTTCCTGAAGGGCTGCCTTCTTTGAAGGGATTTCAGACTTGCTAGCATAGGTTGGTTAAGCCAAATCTCACTGACGGCTCCATTAGAGAATGAGAATGCCCCAGTCAGTGCTGTTTGAAAAATGTAAAACACTGGGAGGGGGAAAAAAACAAAACAATCTACTGTTCCCTAATGTATATGGCTTAGCACCCAAAGAAAGCCTCTGCCCCGGAAAGACACTTTCTACATAGGGCTAAGCTTCATTAAGTGAGGTGTACCCTTTCCTTTTCAGGCCATGTCTTTTCTTGCAAGGTCTTTAGAGGCAGAAGTTCCACTTGGATTCTAATACACATCTCTGTGCACTCAGCCTCCTGAAAACACACACCTGCCGGGTGCCAGGTTCTCCCTTGCCAGTGACTGGATTCACCACTTCACAGCCACCAGGAGCGCACACACTATTAACATGGTGAAAAATACAGCTACCGCTGCAAGTTCGGCGTAAGTGGAACGCATGTTCAAGTACTTCGCATCCTGGCGGTATTTCTTGGACAGACTGGACAAACTGTTAGCCTTCGAATCCAATGCTGAGAGTGCTTCTCCCCGTTGTAACACTTCTTCAATATTCGCAACCGTGATTCTCTGCACATCGTGCAGTTCAGTGTTGATGGAGCCTAGGTTTCTCCGAGCACGACTGTCAATGTAAAGCTTCTTGGTTTTCTGAATGTAGGTACCAAACTCAATAAAGGAATAGGATCTAGACACAGTTGGCACCTTCTTCCCATGCTGTTCATCAAATTCTGAGTGTAAATCTTCTAGGTAGGCAAAAGCCAGCTTCTTAGGGAAGGCAGCTTTCACACAGAACCAAATAACATACTCCCTGTTCAATAATGTAATGAAAAGTCATGGCACCAGCTTCCAAGGTGCATCTGGTAGGGGATTGTTCATTCAACTTTCGAAAGAGCTACTTAGCCTGACTCTGGTACTGCTGAAGGTCCCGGCCAGACTGTTCGTCCTCCTGCATCGAGGCGGCCAACGGGAGCCCGTCCGCCACTCGGGCGATCATTGTGAGCAACACCATCTTTACAGGCTACGGAGACCCAACACTGGCCCAGACGGCCGCAGATGTGTCTTGACTTGCTCCGCCGGGACAACAGTTAAACCTCTACCTCAGCTGCCAAATACCCAGCTACTCGCGTCTCCGCTTCCCGCTGAGGTGGCCAGAAACAAGCTCCACAATCCTACCTTTAGAAACAAGAAAAACGTCAAACTGACAAGCTAACTTTACACCTAAAACAACTGGTAAAAGAAGAGCAAACGCCCCCAAAAATTAGCAGAAGGAAAGAAATCATAAAGATCTGAGCAGAAATAAATGAAAAAGAAATGAAAGAAACAATAGTTAAGATTAATAAAACTAAAAGCTGGTTCTTCGAGAAGGTAAACAAAATTGACAAACCTTTAGCCAGACTCATCCAGTAAAAATGAGAAGAATCAAATCAACAAAATTAGAAATTAAAAAGGAGAGGTTAGACAGACAATGCAGACATGCAAAGGGTTATAAGAGACTATTGTGAACAACTATACGACAATAAAATGGATAACCTGGCAGAAATGGACAGATTCTTAGGGAAGTGCAGTCTTCCGTGACTGAACCAGGAAGAAATTATGAACAACCCAATTACTAGCACTGAAATAAAAACTGTGATAAAAAATCTCCCCAAGAACAAAAGCCCAGGACATGATGGCTTCACAGTTGAATTCTATCAAACATTTAGAGAAGATCTAATGCCTATTCTTCTGAGACTCTTTCAAAAAATTGCAGAGGAAGGAACACTTCCAAACTCATTCTACAAGGCCACCATCACTCTGATACCGAAACCAGACAAAGATAACACACAAAAAAGGAACCTACAGGCCAATATCACCGATGAACATAGATGCAAAAGTCCTCAACAAAATTCTAGCAGACAGAATTCAACAACACATTAAAAAGCTCATATACCATGACCAAGTTGGGTTTATTCCAGGGATGCAAGGATTCTTCAATATATGCAAATCAATCAATGTGATACATCATATTAACAAATTGAAAGATTAAAACCAAATGATAATCTCAATAGACGCAGAAAAAGCCTTTGATAAAATTCAGCACTCATTTTTGATTAAAACTCTTCAAAAAATGGGCATAGAGGGAACCTACGGACACAGTAAAGGCCATACATGATAAGCCCGCAGCAAACACTATTCTCAATAGTGCAAAACTGAAAGCAGCCCCCCTAAGGCCAGGAACAAGACAAGACCGTCCACTCTCACCACTCTTATTCCACAGAGCTTCGCAAGTCCTAGCTACAGCATTCAGAGAAGAAAAAGAAATAAAAGGAAACTAGGCTGGAAAAGAAAAAGTAAAGTTCTCACTGTTTGCAGATGACATGGTACTATACATAGAACACCCTAAGGACATCATCAGAAAATTACTAGAGCTAATCAGTGAATTTAGCAAAGTCACAGGATGCAAAACTGATACACAGAAATCACTTGCACTGCTGTATACGAACAAGGAAAAATCAGAAAGAGAAATTAAAGAAGCAATCCTGTTCACCACTGCAACAAAAAGAATAAAATATCTAGGAATAAACCCACCGAAGGAGACAAAAGGACCGTGCACAGAAAATTATGACCCTGCTCAAAGCAACGAAAGGCAAGATAAACAGATGGAGAGAGACTCTGTGTTCCTGGGCAGGAAGAGTCAACACTGTGAAAGTGACTGTGCTACCAGACGCAGTGCGCAGGCGCAACGCGACCCCTATCAAATTACCAGTGGCACTTTTCACAGAGCTAGAACAAAGAATTTCGCAGTTCATGTGGAAACACAAAAGACCCTGAACAGCCAAAGTAGTGTTGAGAAAGAACGGAGCTGGAGGAAGCACCCTCCTGACTTCAGATTCTACTACAAAGCTACAGGCATCAGGACAGTACGGTGCTGGCACAAAACAGAAATAGAGACCAACAGAGTCAGACAGAGCCCAGGAAGAGACCCACGCACCGATGGGCACCTTATTTTTGACAAAGGAGGCAAGAATATAAAATGGGGCAAAGACAGCCTCTCCAATAAGTAGTGCCTGGAAAACTGGACAGCCACATGTGAAAGAATGAGACCAAAGCTCTTCCTAACGCCGCACACAGGCAGACTAATTGGACTAGCAACCTAAATGTAAGACCAGAGACTATAAAACTCGTAAAGGGAAACAGGCAGAACACTTGATGACATAAAGCAAAGCAAGATCCTCTGCGACCCGCCTCCTAGAGGAAGGGAAACAAAAGCAAAAGTAAGCAAGTGGGGCCTGAGTAGACTTAAAAGCTTTTGCACAGCAAAGGAAACTATAAGGAAGGTGAAAAGACAACCCTCAGAATGGGAGAAAATAATAGCAATTGAAACAACTGACAAAGGGTTAATCTCCAAAATATACAAGCAGCTCATACAACTCAATACCAGAAAAACAGAAAACCCAATCAAAAGTGGGGAAAAGACATTTCTCCAAAGAAGACACACGGATGGCTAACAGACATCTGAAAAGATGCTCAGCATCACTCGTTATCAGAGAAGTGCAAATCAAAACTACCATGAGATATCACTTCACAGGGGTTAAAACCAGCTCAGTTCAGGTCACTCGCTCAGTCACGTCCGACTCTTTGCGACCCCATGAATCGCAGCACACCAGGCCTCCCTGTCCATCACCAACTCCTGGAGTTCACTCAGACTCACGTCCATCAAGTCGGTGATGCCATCCAGCCATCTCATCCTCTGCCGTCCCCTTCTCCTCCTGGTCAGAATGGCCATCATCAAAAAGTCTACAAACAATAAATGCTGGAGAGGTTGTGGAGAAAAAAGAACCCTCTTTCACTGTTGGTGGCAATGTAAATTGATACAACCACTATGAAGACGGGATGGAGCTTCCTTCAAAAGCTAGGAATAAACCACTCTATGACCCAGCAGCACCCCCCCAAGGCACACATCCCGAGGAAGCCAACGGGGAAGGAGCATGTGCCCCAGTGTCCACTGCAGCTGTATTTGCAATCGCTAGAATGTCGAAGCAACCTAGATGTCCGCTGACAGGTGAATGGATAGAGAAGTTTCGGTACATATGCACAATGGAATATTACTCAGCCATAGAAGAAACACGCTGGAGTCAGTTCTAATGAGGTGGATGAACCTAGAGCCCATTATACAGAATGAAGTAAGTCAGAAAGAGTGAGATGGATATCGCATACTAACGCATATATGTGAATCTAGAAAGATGGTACCGAAGAATTTATTTGCAGGGCAGCACTGGAGAGAACAGACTTATGGACACACGGAGAGGGCAGGAGAGGGTGAGCTGTATGGACAGAGTAACACAGAAGCTCACGCCACCACGTGTAAAATAGACAGCCGATGGGAATTTGCTGCATGTCTTAGGGAACTCAAACAGGGGCTCTATATCAACCTAGAGGGGTGGGATGGGGAGGGAGCTGGGAGGGAAGTTCAAGAGGGAGGGGACATATCTATGGCTGATTCATGTTGAGGTTTGACAGAAAACAACAAAATTCTATTAAGCAGTTATCCTTCAATTAAAAAACAAATCAATTTTTTAAAAAAGCAACAACTCTTCAGCTCTCAGCTTTCTTTATGGTCCAACTCTCACCTCCGTACATGACTACTGGAAAAACCATAGCTTTGACCATATGGACTTTGTTGGCAAAGTGGCATCTCTGCTTTTTAACCTGCTGTCTAGATCGGCCATAGCTGCTCTCTCCAGGAGCAGGCGTCTTCTAATTTCATGGCTGCAGTCACTGTCACCAGTGATTTTGGAGCCCAAGAAAAGAAAGTCAGCCACTGTTTCCACTGTTTCCCCGTCTATTTGCCATGAAGTGATGGGACTGGATGCCATGATCTTCGTTTTCTGAATGTTGAGCTTTAAGCCAACTTTTTCACTCTCCTCCCTCACTTTCATCAAGAGGCTCTTCAGATCTTCTTTGCTTTCTGCCATAAGGGTGGTGTCATCTGTATATCTGAGGTTATTGATATTTCTTCCAGCAATCTTGACTTCAGCTTGTACTTCATTCAGCCTGGCATTTCATATGATGTACTCTGCATAGAAGTTAAATAAGCAGGGTGACAGTATATAGCCCTCCTTTCCCAGTTTGGAACCAGTCCATTGTTCCATGTCAGATTCTGACTGTTGCTTCTTGATCTGCATACAGGTTTGTCAGGAGGCAGGTAAGGTGGTCTGGTGTTCCCTTCTCTTGAAGAATTTTCCACAATTTGTTGTGACTCACACAGTCAAAGGTTTTGGTGTAGTCAATGAAGCAGGTTGTTTTTCTGGAACTCTCTTGCTTTTTCTATGATCCAATGGATGTTGGCAATTTGATCTCTGGTTCCTCTGCCTTTTCTAAATCCAGCTTGAACATCTGGAAGTTCTCGGTTCACATACTGTTAAAGCCTAGCTTGGAGAATTTTGAGCATTGCTTTGCTAGCGTGTGAGATTAGTGCAATTGTGTGGTGGTTTGAGCATTCTTTGGCATTGCCTTTATTTGGGATTGGAATGAAAGGTGACCTTTTCCAGTCCTGTGGCCACTGCTGAGTTTTCCAAATTTGCTGGCATGTTGAGTGCAGCACTTTCACAGCATCATCTTTTTGGATTTGAAATAGCTCAGCTGGAATTCCATCACCTCCACTAGCCTTGTTCGTAGTGATGGTTCCTAAAGCCGACTTGACTTCACACTCCAGGGTGTCTGGCTCTGGGTGACTGATCGTGCCGTCGTGGTTACCTGGGTCACTGAGATCTTTTGTGTATCGTTCTGTGTATTCTTGCCGTCTCTTCTTTCTGTCTTCTGCTTCTTTTCAGTCCTGTTTCTGCGCTTTATTGTGCCCATTTTTGTGTGAAGTGTTCCCTTGGTATCTCTAATTTTCTTGAAGAGATCTCTAGTCTTTCCCATTCTGTTGTTTGATTGCTCTTTCTGTGCACTGATTTCTCATCTCTCTGTGCTCTGCTTTGGAACCCTGCATTGAGATGGGCATATCTGTCCTTTTCTCCTTTGCCTTATGCTTCTCTTCTTTTCTCAGCTATTTATTAAGGCCTCCTCAGAAAACCATTTTGCTTTTTTTGCATTTCTTTTTCTTGGGATGGTTTTGGTCACCACCTCCTGTACAATGTTATGAATGTCCACCCATAATTTTTCACACACTCTGTCTACCAGATCTAATTCCTTGAATCTATTTCTCATTCCACTGTATAATCATACGGGATTTGATTTAGGTCATACCTGAATCATCGAGTGGTTTTCCCTCCTTTCTTCCATTCAAGGCTGAATTTTGCGATGAGGAGTTCATGATCTGAGCCACTGTCAGCTCTCAGGGGGTGATGACAATGGTCTAGAATTGTATAGTGTGATGGTTGCATGGCACCAAATGCACTAGAAGCTACTGAATTGTCCACTTCAAAATGACTGAATTTCCTATTACGTGGATTTCCTCTTCATGGAAAAAAAATGTTTGTTAGGTTTTATGAACGTTTCTTGCATTTATTGTGATGATTTAGTGAAAATTTTTCATTCATTGTTAACGGGTTCAATGTTAATATGTTTTCTAATGATACATCACTCTTACTTCCCTGAAATAAACTTAATTTGGTACAATTATTTTTGATACATATTGACAGATTTTATTTGTTAATGTTTTATTTGATAATCTCATATTTCTATTTCTCAATATGACTAGTCTGTATTCTTTGAAATTTCATTGTAACATCTGGATTTGATGTCTCAAGATTATTTGGGTAGCCTTCCTACTTCTGAATTACCTGAAATACTTTTATGAGATTTGGATTACCTGCTTGTTAAATATTTGATAGAACTTTTCTTTAAGCCATCTGTACTTCTGGATGGGGTAGCTCTTTAAACTGGTAATTCACTTTCTTTGCCGTTACTGGGCCATTTGGGCATTCTACTGTTTCTTGAGTGAGTTTTCTGCTTTGTTTGTGTTAGTGATTTTCTGGCCTCATGGCTTGCAAGATCTTACCTCCTCAACCAGGGAGAGGACCCACACCCCGTGTTGGAAGTTTGCAGTCTTGAATCACTGGACCGCCGGGGAATCCCCTGAGGGAGTTTTGATAAGTTTAATTTTTAAGAGAATATTTTGTGTTTGATTTAAGCTTCGAATGTGTTGGAGAAGTCGGTTGCAGTGTCTCCTTTTGATTTTAAAATTGGGTCTGTCTGTGGTTGCGTCTCACTGCCCATGCCTAGTGCTGTTTAGCGCAGGCTTCTTGCCTCATTTCTCTGCAGTCTTGCCACACTCTGACTTTCGTAGCCTCATATCAGTTGTCAATTGTTGTGTAACAAGGTTACATCCAAACTCAGTGACAGAAAATCAGCAGCTGGGGTCAGGAAACAGCTGGACTTGGTTTTCTTCATCCGCTCTGGCAAGTGATTTTTAAAAAGTGGCCAATTTTCTGTTTAATTTTAATGTGATTATTGCTTGCTCTTGTTCAGTCCCTTAGTCATGTCTTTTTGCGACCCAGTGGACCGCAGCACACCATGCTTCCCTGTCCTTCACCATCTCCCAGAGTTTGCTTAAACTCATGTCTGTGTAGTCAATGAGCCCATCCAGCCATCTCGTCCTCTGCCATCCCCTTCTCCTGTCCTCAGTCTTTCCCGGAAGCAGGGTCCTTCGCAGTGAGTCAGCTCTGCGCACCAGATGGCCAGAGGACTGGGGCTCCAGTCGCTGTGTCAGCTCCTCCAGTGGACGGTCAGTGTGAGTTTCCTTTAGCGTTGACTAGCTGGGTCTCCTTGCAGTCCAAGGAACTCTCAAGTCTTCTCCAGCGCTACAGTTCGAAAGCATCAATTCTTCAGCACTCAGCCCTCTTTACGGCCCAACTGCAATAGTCCAACTCGCTCAGCGGGACACGGGCCTCCTGCTCCGTGTTCCTCCAGAGGGTGTCCCCCGCGTGGGCCCTTGTCTCAGGTGGGCCAGTGTGGGTGTCAAGACCGACACGCTGAGGTTCTGAGGGCAGCTTTCCCGGCCTGTGGCGGCTTCCTCATGAGTCGGCTCCAGGTTTTGTCTCTGCAGGCTCTGCGGCAGCAGGTCTGGGGCAGCTCGCCACGAGCAACGCCAGCGCTGCAAGTTTCCTTGGTTCTGCTTCTGAGATCACTCTCTGGTCTCATCCTCAGTACGCTCACCGTTCCCCTCTGTATTGGCTTTCTAGCATTGCCATATCAAAACACCGCAGACTGGCTGGCTTACAGAACAGACGTTTCGTGGCTCAGTTCTTGAGGCCAAGGGGCAGCAGGGGGGTGCCTACTGAGCTGTGAGCAGGGGCGTCTGTCCTGGTTTCTCCCTTCACCCTGAGGGATGCTGGAAGCCCTTAGCCTCACTGACCTCTGCCCACATCCTCAGTGTCTTCTCCTGGGACATCTGTCTGGTAGCTCCATCCTCTCCTCTTACGAGGATACCGGTCTCGGTTAGGGCCCACTTTGCTGACCTCACCTCTCTCCAGATAAGGAAACACTTGGTGGTGTACGGGGTTGGGACCACAGCATGTGACCAGCAGGGCTGGGGCACAGTTCCATCCATAAGTGTCCCTGTTATCCGGACTCAGCAGATAACTCACGAGTTCCAGGCTTTTGCTGAACTTGCCCACGGAACGCATCCCAAGAGGACCTGCACGGCAGGACCCCTTCTCCCTCACGACCCAAGACGGCATCCCCACACTCAAGGAGAGCCTCCTCAGCCAGGAGCTGGGCAGGGGGCTTGCTGTGTGTGGGCCCTCCACACGCCTTGCACACCAGGGCGTTAGAAGCAGCTTTGGGGCAACATGCCATGTTTCATGGAGTCCTAGCCAGCCGGCCAGATCGCCGACATTTACCCCGCTTATGATCGAGGAGATAGGACCTGGTCTGGCAGGGGAGAGCACCACCCCGTGGCCGCAGCCCCCGTCCGCCCCCTTGGTGCCCCCCACAGCCGGCAGCCCCGATGGGAGGTGTCACGAGCCTCCTCCTCTCATGCCTCCTCTCACAGCCGAAGCCCCGAGGCTCGCACACAAGCTCTGGGGTGCTCTTCAGGCTGGATCACGAGGGCCGCGGCATCTGTCCGCTTCTGCTTCCAGTGCACCTGCGGCGGCTCTGCAGACCTGGCCGGCCTCTGGCTCGCAGCCTGGTGCTCCCCTCCAGCAGCTCATCGCAGCTTCCAGGCCCTGCGTCAGTGGACCACGAGTGATGCTGAGGTGAGGGGACCAAGACACCTGAAGCTAGGGGTGCAGGGCCGGGCCCTGGGGGAGGCGCTGGCCTCGGGAGGCTGTTCAGGCAGTGGGAGCGAGGGTGCGAGGCCGCTCCCGGCTGGTTCCAGTGCGAAGTGACCCGGAAGGGAGTGTGGCTCCCACACACGCCCGGTGCGAGCATTTGAGCCGAGTTCAAGGTGTGGACACGTCCACGACGACCATGAGGTCCACCTGGGCCCCGTGATCGCAGCTCTGGGCACACGCAGTGGGGAGCCTGAGGCTTCGGGGCCGGAGCCCCGGTGGAAGGAGAGGTGCTCGGGACAGAGGGATGGGGTCAGGAACGCACTCTTGGGTGCAGGACATGTGGAGCGACACGCGCCCCATCTCAGCTGGACCTGGTCCCTGGCGCTGGAGCACGGAACCATGGTGGAAGGGCCCCTCCTGCAGGAGCCCAAAGTCCACTCAGGCTGTGGGGGCCTCTGCTCTCTGCCGCCCTCTCCCCACTGCACGTCCAGGGGCTGCGGTTTCTCCCACACTGACCTGCTGGCCCTCCAGCTTCCGGTGGCGGGAGACGGCCGCCCGACCCCGGGGTCGCAGCCCCAAGTCCTCCAGGCCCCGCCACCTGCAGCTGTGGCCAGCCTCTCCCACTGCTCTGGCCTTCTCCTGGAGGGCCGGGAGGTGCCCCTGCCCTGTGCATTGCCCCTCCTGTCCAGGAGCAGGAGCCGGACCCAGGCACCTGCCCTTGCAAGCCACGATTTCCTGCCTCTCCCAGCCATGCCCTGCCTCCTTTTCTGCACTGCCTTCCCAAGATCCCTGCAGGGCTGCCCCTTCCCTGCCTCAGATGCCACACCTGTCCCCTCCTCCCACTTGCCACAACCCTCTGCACGGCTGTTTCTGGTGGCTGCCCGCGCCCAAGCAGACCCTCAGGCACACTGACCTCAGTGGTGGTGAAAGTGGGGAGCGGCCCACGTGCCCTGATGCCAGCGAGAGCAGCCAGAGCCACTCCTGTTCAGCCAGAAGCTGCATCTGAGGCTGCCTTTCAGGCCTGCCGGGGACACAG
Organism: Litocranius walleri; assembly: GCA_006410535.1. Classification (NCBI taxonomy): domain Eukaryota; kingdom Metazoa; phylum Chordata; class Mammalia; order Artiodactyla; family Bovidae; genus Litocranius; species Litocranius walleri. The sequence goes on along the minus strand of SJYG01000537.1, from coordinate 627,323 downwards.
CTTTCCTGGGGGGCGCCCACAACGTGCCTGCAAGGACAGCTGAGCCCAGGGAGAGTGGACGGCCCACAGCAACGACAGACTCGGGGCACATGGCTGGTGTCCACACTGCTCACTGTTTCAGAAATTAGCAGGATCTGAACAACATTCAGAGTGACTCAGAGAGGACCTTTTCTTGTTCACAGAGAGAAAAGTAAAATATTAACTTTTGCCGTTAGAGAAATTCTAGCATTCCTTAAGAAGCCTGGACTGCAAGGGCAGCCCCTCTGGAGACCTGGTGCGGGAGGGGGTGGGGGGAGGGTCTGGTTTCTTCCCGAAAGAACCAACACATTCCAGTCTTCTTAGGCCCATCTCTGTAGAGGGCTCAGTTAGGGAGGCAGAGCAGAAGCCCCAGGACGTCGACTGGTCGACTGGGTACACATGCAGGCCCAGCTGAAGGGCTGGGGCTCCTCCCGGGCCCTCCTTCCAGGGGGTGAGTCCTCCTGGGAGGGGGCTTCACCAGGAGGCGACAGCAGAGCTGGCTAGGTGGGGTGGGTGCTCTGTCCTAAGTCCAGGCTCGCCCTGCGCTGTGGGGAGACAGGGGTGAGCTTCTCCCGGCCTCCTTGCCCGCCACCCTGGCCTTGGTCTGCAGGGCATTTCTCTGCAGGCGATTCTGGGTCCTTAGGGCCATGGTCGAAGGTGGGGACGGGTGAGGGGCATTGGCGCATCGGAGGCGGGAGCCTGCAGCCTGGGTGCCCTGGGCTGGTCCTGAGGATGCAGGGAATACGTGTGGGACGGGCACGTGTGGAGGGCTGGTCAGTTCCTCCCGCGCCTCCATCCAGCTGTCTCCCACCTCGAATGCAGAAGGGCGGGGCTGCAGACCCCCTGTCCTCAGGGCACTCACAGGGCAGCGAGAAGGAGGGTCAGACAAAGCTGAGTCCGACAGCAGGCATGGGATGTGGAGGAGAAACCAACCACAGGAAGTGGGGGACGGGAAGGCTATCAGAAACAGCAGATGCGGCAGAAGGGAGGAGGACGCCAGTTTGGAGCACGGGGTAGGCGCGGAAGGAAGGCTGGGGGAGAGGCAGGCGGCGGCCCGGGGCTCTCTGACCCGCCCACTGCGATGAGAAGCCTGCACGGCGGCGGGCGGAATCAGATTTCCGTTCTCACGCTCACTGCGCAGCTTGCTGGGCTGGAGAGGGGCAGGTGACCTTGGGCCAGGGGCCGGGCAGGAAAGGAGAACCCTGGTCCCCGACGGCAGGGGCTGGAGGAGCCGCCTCAGGGACCCCACCCTCTTAACTAAGAGCGAGAGGGGTGTGTGGGCCAGACGGGTGCCCAGGTCTGGGGGTCCGGGCTTTCCCTTGTGAGTGGTTTTGTGTCTGTGTTCAGGAAACTTCTCTCAGAGACTTGCTCAATGTTCATTTAACCCTGTTTTCTCGTTTCCCCTAATTAACCCAATTTGGGAGGTAATCTCACAGGTGAGTACCAACCGCGAGTTTAAAAGCATCTGTTCTGTGGCTAGAACCCAGTTCCCCTATCGACGCTTACCAAGCCCAGCCACACTTTCTCACTGGCTTCTAGATCTGCGGGATGTAGAGGCCAGCTGCGCTCAGCAAGGTTCCTCACGTCTCACCAGCCCACTGCTGTCCTGCTCAGTGTGCTTCTCACCTGTGAAGACAGGGGCACTGCCCGTCTTCAAGGCCACCTGCCAGCATTCCCCTGCCAGGACACCCCTGCTCTAGACATCACGGTCTCCCAGGGTCAGCCTCTGTCCTTGCCCATGACCGGAGCACCTTGACCTTGGGGCCTGGCGACCTCCCACCCTGGAGAGCCCTCCTGACGCTCCAGTGCCAGGCCCCCTCGGGAGCTCTGGAACGAAGCGCAGGTCGCTCGCTGGGGCTGGGGGTGGGGTGGGGTGCGGGAGTTCGGATTTACACCGACTTCGGCCACACACCTAGCCGCTTCCCAGGGACCACCTCCACTGCCCCGGTTCCGGGGGAGCTGCCCCGCCCAGGCCTGTGCCCTCCTCGATCCCCGGATCTCAAGCACAAGGGCCGGTGGGAACCCTCCGGGGGCGGCGCCGCTGCCTCCCTCGACCTTGTGGCCCCAAGGAGCCCAAAGGACCCTTAAAACCCCGGTTCGCAGACGCCGCTCGCTCGGCGGCCGGCGCGTGGGTGCGGGATGGGAGCACGCGGGAAGGTGCACGAGGGGCTCAGCGGGCTCCAAGCCGGGGGGCCGCCGCAAGAGCAGGCGCGGGGCCTGCGGGGCGCCCGGCAGGTGCGGCCGGCGGGGCGGGGCGGGGCGCCGGGCCCGGGGGGCGGGCGGGGCGGGCGGGCGCGG
>SJYG01000537.1:610271-622391 GCA_006410535.1 Litocranius walleri | reverse complement strand
CGCCGGGGGCCGGGGGCCGGGGCCGCGGGGATCGCCGTGCGCATGCGCGGGCTGCTGCGTGCGAGTGCGCCGCTCCCCCGCCCGTGGGTGGTGCCGTGCGCGTGCTGCTGCGTACGTGTGCGCGCCGGCGTCCGGGGGGGCGGGGCCGGGGTCAGGGCCGCGGGTCGCCGTGCGCGTGCGCGGCCTGCTGTACCCGAGTGCGCGTGCGCCGCCGCCCCGCCCGCCCGCGCAGGTGACACAAAGGGGTGCGGGGCCCTCAGGACCGTCGCGGCCGCGACTCCGCGCCCGAGGCGGGGGCCCTGCCGGCCTGTCCGCCCTGCGGTCCCAGCTGGCGGGGTTCCTGCCGGCGGGGCCTCGCAGGGAGGCCGGGCGCACCGGTGGCCCCCAGTCCTCTGGGGCTGGGCCTTCCGAGGCTTTGCGCCCCGCGCATTGCGGACCCGCTGCGGAAACGTCTGACGGGGCGCGGCGGCGGGGGGCGCCGTGCCGGTCACCGGCGGAGGTGACACCCGTCCCGGGCCCGTGTCCGCCCGAGTGACCGGACGGTTGTGGCCGCGTCCGTCTCACCCTGTCCCCTCCTTGCTCTGTCAAGTGTGGGCAGCAGGCACCCTCCGTGCCCGGGCGGCGCCCCGAGCCTGCGACCGGGGGCGGCCCGCGGTGGTGCTTTGCTGGCCGCCGCGCTCCGCCCCCGTCGGGCCGGCCCGTGTCCACCTGTCGCCCCCCCCCGAGCAGGCCCAGCTCCCCTGGCTGGGGCCCCCTCGCGGCGGGTGCGCGTCGGTCGGTTGCGGAGGGGCCGCCCCCGCAGCTTCCCGGGAGCCCGCAGACCGGGCCCCGGGCTCCGAGGTCTGTGGACGCAGGAGCGGCCGTGGGTTCGGGCGGGGCTCCCTCTGGCCGGTGCCTGCCCGCCGCGGAGGGCCCCCCCGGCCCTGGGCTTGCCGGGAAGGCGGCCTGTGGCGGGCAGCCTCCTTTCCGGTGATGCTCTTCTCTGTGGTTGGTTAGGACAGGCTCGCTGTTGGGGCGTGCGATGGGATTGGTTTTCTTCCGAGTCCGCCCCGAGGAGTGATTCTACCCCTCCCGCTTCTCTGGATGACTGGACAGTTGGGTCGCACATGAGGGGTCCAGAGTGGGGTCTGCAGGTCTTATCCCTTGGGAGCACCTTCTCCCTCTCCAGGATCCCCCCACCCAAGTCTCAAATGTATGTACGCGGAGACAGACAGATACTCAGGAGAAAGCTTGTCTCCAGCAGTGTGGACGCGTGGGGTGCCCTGTGGGCTAGCGTCTCCTGTCCATTCTTGCAGGGGCAGCGTCTCTGAGCCTCTGGACGCGTGGCCGCAGCAGGCAAGAGCACGGGCCTGGCCCTCAGGGAGCCCAGGCTGAGCCCCTGCCTGGTGCGTGGCCGTGGATTCCTTGTTCTCTTTGTGTCGTGGCTGTAGAGTGGGGATGGAGCGTGAGAAGTGGGGTCACGTGACTGAGCCGGTGCCACCTGTCCGATGGAGGGGCAGGGCGGGGGATGGGGGGGCAGGGGCGAGGCTCAGGGCAGGGTCCCTGTGCAGACGGTCTCTCCGGAAGGCAGGAAGGCAGCCTGCAGGGTCACGGTCTGCATCGCAATGAGCCTGCCCCTCTCTGTGTCCCTTGATCTGGATGAAGTGCTTCCTGGGACTCTGAGCATCGTGAAGGTAGCAGGACGTGCACACAGGTGGGCGCGAGTGAAGACAGTGGAAGACATGAACTCGCGTGGGGAAGAGTCTTCATGACACTCATGCCTCTCGTCACGGCTTTTCCCTAGCACATGTGCGGGCGCCTTTTGGTTTCTGAGGAGCTGAGAGACACTGCGGCGTGAGGCTGACTCTTGGTGGGGGGTCCTGCTGCGGGTGCTCTGAAGCCCTGCGTGCCTGGGGGAGCCCCCCGGCCTTGCCTACAGGGGCTCAGCATCTGCCACAGCCAGACCCGCCCTGTCAGTGTGGCCAGACCCCTGCTCGGAGGGCTGTGCTGGGGGCGGGGCTGAGCTGGAGAAGGCGAGGCTGCTGCCGGCTCTTCGACAGAGTGACATGGGGGTGGGCAGGGGGCCTTGGTGTGTTAGAGCTGTGACTGGTGGTCAGCCAAAGGGCACATCCTGACCGATGGGCTGGCTTTGCAGAGGAGGATGGGAAGTACCTTCCAGGGGCAGTGACGCATGTGTTTCCTGCTGACGAGGCGTGTGCAAGGGACTGCGGTGGCCAGGGAGCTGCAGTGTGCAGGCCAGAAGCCTGCTGGAGTGGGGGGCGTGGGGCCGGGGGGGGTGGCTGCAGGGCTGGACGTGGGGTCAGGGGCCCTGTTCGTGGCTGCAGAGTTTGGAGCTTGAGATTGAGGAGGCAGTTCCTGGGGCTGGAGAGGAAGCAGAGGCTGTTTGGCGGTGAGCTCTGGGTGTGTTCATTTTGCGATGCTCCATGGCCCTCCACCAGGAGGCGTGAGCCAGCCCGTGCCCCTGACCCAGTGCTGTGGGTTCAGTGAGGCCTAGGGCCGGGCTCTCAGGAACCCTGGGCGTCCTGCAGATGCAGGGATGCGCTGTAATCAGTCTGGGGGCTCAGCGACTCTGGTGACCCTGAAGTCTGCCAGCCACAGCCCCGGTCTCTCCTAGAGCAGCCCCACCTGGGGAGCTGTGCCTGAGGATGCAGCCCAGGCGCGTGGTGGCCGGGGTGGCGCGGGGCCGCGTGCCCAGTGTGTGGCACGGGCGGGAGTGAGCGCGAGACGGTGCGGAGTGTCTGTCCCCGATGCAGCTCCCCGCTGCCGGCAGCACCCCTCAGCGTGGCTGTTAAGTCGCAGCCCGTGTCCCCAGCCGCCCCCTTTGGTCCCTTCCGTCCCCGCTTGCTGCTATGTGGCGCCACTCCAGGGTGCCATCTGCCTGTCCCGGGGTCTGGGAGGGGTGTTGACGCGGGTGCCTGTTGGGCCTTCGCCAGTGCCCTCCGTCCTGGTGGGCCAGAACTAGGCAGCGGCTGGCGTGGGCGTCCGCTTTGTCCCTGCAGGCCCAGTCATCGCTCTCTCCCAGCATTTTCCTGGGAGCCGGGGGAGCTCAGGGCTGTGTCCAGCTCTCATAGGGCCTTCCTCTCTCACCGGCCGCTGCGTCCCCCTCACTGTGCCGCTGGATGCAGGCGTGCACGCTGCGCACTGCCCCCCGTGATTGGCTCCTGGGTCCCGTGGCCACGCAGCCCGTGGCACCTGTCCTCTGTTGTGGGCCAGCGTGGTCCCTGTGTCAGGCTGCTCATCAGAAGTCCCTGCCTCCCCATGTGCTCACCGAGTGCCCCCAGAAGCCCAGCCCGGCAGAGCCTGTGTCCTGGTCTCAGGGCCCCAAAGGTCGACTGGCACCCATGTCGATCCCTGAGCAAAACCAGAGAGGGCAGGAGGGGACCAGGGAGGCTGGTGGGGGGTGAGACTGGGAGGAAAAGGAGAGTGAAGTCTAGTGGGGAGGCTGCAGTCCAGCAGGTGCGGCTCCCCCAGCAGGTGCAGCCCCTCCCCCAGCAGTTGTGGCCCTCCCCCTCCAGCAGGTGCGGCCCCTCCCTCCAGCAGGTGCAGCCCCCCAGCAGGTGCGGCCCCTCCCTCCAGCAGGTGCAGCCCCTCCCTCCAGCAGGTGCAGCCCCTCCCTCCAGCAGGTGCAGCCCCACCCTCCAGCAGGTGCGGCCCCTCCCCCTCCAGCAGCCCCTCCCCCAGCAGGTGTGGCCCTCCCCCTCCAGCAGGTGCGGCCCCTCCCTCCAGCAGGTGCAGCCCCCCAGCAGGTGCGGCCCCTCCCTCCAGCAGGTGCAGCCCCTCCCTCCAGCAGGTGCAGCCCCTCCCTCCAGCAGGTGCAGCCCCACCCTCCAGCAGGTGCGGCCCCTCCCCCTCCAGCAGCCCCTCCCCCAGCAGGTGTGGCCCTCCCCCTCCAGCAGGTGCGGCCCCTCCCTCCAGCAGGTGCAGCCCCCCAGCAGGTGCGGCCCCTCCCTCCAGCAGGTGCAGCCCCTCCCTCCAGCAGGTGCAGCCCCTCCCTCCAGCAGGTGCAGCCCCACCCTCCAGCAGGTGCGGCCCCTCCCCCTCCAGCAGCCCCTCCCCCAGCAGGTGTGGCCCTCCCCCTCCAGCAGGTGCGGCCCCTCCCTCCAGCAGGTGCAGCCCCCCAGCAGGTGCGGCCCCTCCCTCCAGCAGGTGCAGCCCCTCCCTCCAGCAGGTGCAGCCCCTCCCTCCAGCAGGTGCAGCCCCACCCTCCAGCAGGTGCGGCCCCTCCCCCTCCAGCAGCCCCTCCCCCAGCAGGTGTGGCCCTCCCCCTCCAGCAGGTGCGGCCCCTCCCTCCAGCAGGTGCAGCCCCCCAGCAGGTGCGGCCCCTCCCTCCAGCAGGTGCAGCCCCTCCCTCCAGCAGGTGCAGCCCCTCCCTCCAGCAGGTGCAGCCCCACCCTCCAGCAGGTGCGGCCCCTCCCCCTCCAGCAGCCCCTCCCCCAGCAGGTGTGGCCCTCCCCCTCCAGCAGGTGCGGCCCCTCCCTCCAGCAGGTGCAGCCCCCCAGCAGGTGCGGCCCCTCCCTCCAGCAGGTGCAGCCCCTCCCTCCAGCAGGTGCAGCCCCTCCCTCCAGCAGGTGCAGCCCCACCCTCCAGCAGGTGCGGCCCCTCCCCCTCCAGCAGCCCCTCCCCCAGCAGGTGTGGCCCTCCCCCTCCAGCAGGTGCGGCCCCTCCCTCCAGCAGGTGCAGCCCCCCAGCAGGTGCGGCCCCTCCCTCCAGCAGGTGCAGCCCCTCCCTCCAGCAGGTGCAGCCCCTCCCTCCAGCAGTCCCTGAGCGCCCACAGCACCTCCATGGGGTCAGCAGCTGCAGGGAGGGACAGGAGGGGGCCAGGTGCCTCTGCCCAGAGCCCTGGGTCTGGAGCTGACCAGGACAGCATGTGGTACCTGGGAACCTGGGGCTGTCAGGAGGTGACCCACCCGCTCCTCGCTGCCCTGCCACTGAGGGGACGGAGCCTCTGCCCTGGCAGGTGCCCTGACTGTCAGCCACCTGCCTCCAAGATGGGCCCTCCCCACGGTCACTGGAGTCACCCAGGGGCCAGGGGGATCCCCATCGCCTCTGTCCCCAGAGTTTCTTTGCAGGGAGCCAGCCATGCGTCACCTCCAGACAGGACCCAGTTTCTGGAGTGGGTGAGGGGCAGGTGTGTCTGCATTCTGCAGGGTGAGGGGCCTCTGGCCACGACCCCTCCTCCCCTGTCACTCCCACCCCTGCTCCCCTGGGGGGAGGAGCACAGACCCCCGTGTCTCCCCTGAGACGGGTGGTTCGAGGGCAGGAGCTCCTGAGCCTCGTCCAGTCAGGGTGGGGTCGGGGGTCCAGCAGGACAGCCCTGTACCCACAGTGGGCATGGGACATGTCTGGGTGCCACCATGGGGCCACACCTGCTGGCCAGGGGCCTCGGTCCCTGTGGGCGTCCTCCACCCTCCATAAAGGGGCGCCATTTGCCCGGAGGCTGGGAGGCACCTGGCAGGGTGTGCAGGGCGGGGATGGCATGGGGCCCTGAGCTAACTGTCAGTCCACCCTGTGCATGACCACAACCCCCCAGGCTGTCCCTGCGGCCCTGTGTCGGGCTCTGCCATAGGTATGCTGAGCAGTGAGGTCACTTACCGGCTGCTCTTTGCCTGTTTCTAGAAGTCAGGCAGGGCTTAGCATTTTCACCCGAGTGTGCCCAGTACTAGCCTGGAAGTTTCTCGACCGTGGTCTTGCATTATCTCCAGCACGACTGGATTGTCGAATCCCCAAGTCTTGGCCGCTGGACCCTGCTGTCCTGCCCACAGGGCCCTGGGACCAGCACAGAGCGGACTCACGGGGTTCATCTGCCATGCCCGCCAGAGGGTGCCTCCAATCTGTGCATTGGGCTACCGGGCCCTCCGCCTGTCCAGACTGGCGCCGGAGCCTCTAGGCCCACAGAAGGTGGGCACTCTCTGCCCCGCGGGGAGAGATGTGCCGGTCCCTCCAGGTTGCTCAGCATGGCAGGGCTTTCTTTTGAGGCCCTTTTCACAGTGGGTGGTCTGGCAGTGGGCACAAGAGCCCAGGGTCCTGGCTGCTGTACCAGGGCCGGGAGGGCGTGGCATGGGGCCTCACTTGAGGGGCGGACCCCGGCCCTAGGCCGGCAGGGCGCTGGTGCCTGGGGGCCCGTGAGTGACTGCATAGGTCCATCAGGCGCCCCCCCACCCACTTCCTGTTTCTCTGGGGTTTAGGGAGGAGGCTGGGGGAAGCCTCCTGCCAGAAGGCCGGCTGTAACTCCTCTGGAGCCCTGTCACCTGCCCACGTGGGTCTCCGTGGGCAGAGGGCCGCACACAGGCTGGCCCCACTCGGCCATGCGGAGGTGCCTGCTGCGGCCTACCCCCTGCTGCCCCTGCAGCCTGGGCAGTCTGAGTGCCCTCTCCTGGCCCTGCCCGTTGGGGCACAGGGGTGGGCCAGGGGGCCATCGTAGTCAGCAGAACACCCGCACCCCTGGTTATGATACGTTGTTGGGCGTGAAGCTGGGGCCCCAAGGCAGCTCTGCTGAGCCAGGGAGACCCCAATGGGGGCCAGAGTCCCTGGCGGCTGTCTCGCCACCCGGCCGGGCATCCCCCGCCCATCAGTGTCCCCAAGCACCTTCTGAGAGGCTGAGGCCTGGGGACTGGCGGTGAGGTTGCTGCGGTTCGGTGGGGTGACGGCCTGTCCCGGGGCCATGTCTGCGGTGTTGGGGGGATACCTGCTGTCTTGACGGCAAGTTGAGGATGTTTTTCATGAGTGATGTTAAGGCAGAGGAGCGTCGCTGTTGGCACCATGGAAACGTCGGTTTCCCACGTTTTGTGGTTTCAGAGAGGAGCTCAGCTGTTCTGTATGAGGGGAACCCGGTGTGTCTCGGGCTCAGGTAGCACAGCTCTGGGGCACCGAGTCCTTTCACAACGGGGCTGCCGTCCACGGTGCGGGGACTGGGGCCCAAGGCGTCATGACCCCCGCTCATGGGCCTGTGGAAGGTGGCAAGCAAGACCCAGATGCCGGGGGCTTCAGCCCTCACGGCCATGTGGGGGTGACCCTCAGGCCACATGGGAGCTGGTGATGGGATCGGATTGGGTGCTGGCCGCCCGTTGGGTGGTGGCCCTGGAGGGGAGCAGCCTGCTGATGGAGGGGCTGTTGGAAGTGGGCTGCCCCTGCCCCATGTCCTGGGTTCGTGGCCTGATCCTGGTCTGCTGGCCAAGACTTCTTGGAAGGGGCCGGATCAGGAAGAACTTGGGCAACCCAAGGTGTGGGTCGTGGCTGGGTCGTCCTGCCCTCGGAAGGGCTGTGCGCAGATGGGAGTTGGGGCGGGGGGCCTCTGGACGTCACTGTCCATGGGACCCAGGAGTCTGTGGGGCCAGCCTCCTGCAGCCCGACACAGCTGTGCACCCCAGGGTAGGGTGAGAAGGAGGCCTGCTTGGTGCTCTCTGTGGACACAAGCCCTTTTCCTGGCAGCCGTTGAGAGGGGGACAGGGCACCTGGGCCTTGGGAGACCCCTGCCCTGTGGCAGGTGCCCATGGTCTGCCCTGAGATGGTGAACTGGGCGCTCGGGATGGGGGCTGGGCGTCTGTGCTCACCCCCAGCCCCCGACCCTTAGTCCACGTCCCTGATGGTGTGTGACCCGCGTGAGGGCCCTGTGGTGGCCCGGCCACTGTCCAGGGTCGTCCTGCTCCTTGGAGCTGTTTGGGGAAGACCGCCTCTAAATCTAGCCCCGGCCATAGGATGCTGCCCAAGGGCGCCAATGTGTGCGCTGGCCTGGGGAGCCCCCACCTCCAGGCCTGCGAGGGGATGTCCAGGTTGGGGTCTGCATTCTGGGGCTCTCTCCCCAGCAGCCTCCACAGAAGCCCAGTCTCTTTGCCCCGTCCCAGGCCCAGGAAGCAACGGGCTCCACAGACGTGTTCCCTGAGCCATCCACCGTCCACCCCTCCCAGCTCACACACAGGGTGGCACCTGGGGGGTCCCGGGCATGTGAGTGTGACCTTCTGGGTGAGCCTCTAGCCTCTGAGTCATGGCATGGCCTGGCCAGTCACCGCCACACCAGGCGCCGCCCGGCGGCCGTGGGTTGAGGACGCAGGAGCCTGGGCTTGGGAGTCCAGTCGGCCCTTGGTGGCGTTTAACTTGTCTCTTGTGTTTTTTAGTCAGACTTTGACCCGGCGTGGGCTTCCATGGTCGCCGTGGACGGGCGCCTAGGAGCTTTGGTTCAAGACAATTAAAGACGTGGGATGAGGACGCAGTGACAGGCCGCGGTTCTGCCGGGGGATTCTGAAGATAGCCGCTTTGAACAGTTGAATTCATGGTCCTGGGAGCCGCGCCCATACTGAGAGATGGCAGGTTGGTTTGGGCTCGGGAACACGAGGCTGCCCGAGGAGGAGAGCCGTCTGGTCCCCGAGCACGTGGGTCAGGCCAGGGACGCCCCAGGGCCCTTCACCTTGGCCCTGGGCTTTGCTTCTGGAGAGGGTCCCGGGGGAGGTGCCGGCCAGGCTGCAGGAGGTAGCAGGCTTCTCTGGACCTCCCTGCAGACTCGCTATGGCCGGGGGTCACTGCTGCCCCGGCGCTGCCTGGTGGTGTCCTCTGATGGGGCTCCCGTCTTTGCCCCCTGATTAGTGTCCTCTGGCGGGGCCCCGTGCACGTGCCCCCCTGGTCGGTGTCTGTTGGGGCCCTGGTCCGCGTGCCCCGCTGGCTGGTTCACTTAAGGCTCCATGAGTGCCTTCTGGCTGAGAGGCCCCTGCACCCGAGGGTGTAGTTCTCAGGGCTGCGTGGGTCGAGGTTTGCGAAGTTGAAGCTGAGTGCAGCCGTGGGTGGGCGTGTGCCACGCTGATGCAGGTGCTGTCCCCAAGTGAGACGCCCTGTTCTTGTGGGGAGAGCTGGAGAGACCAGGGCGACAGTGACCGTGTCCCCTGCAGACGGAGGGGCCCCCGCGGACGGAGGGGCCTGGCGCTCTGCTGGGGGCCCAGGGCCGGGGTCCAATGCAGGCCATGGAAGCGGCCGCCTCATGTGTCTTCTCGCCCTCCCATGTCCGCCTGGGCCTCAGGAGGAAGGAGGGAGTTTCTGACAGCCCTTCCCGGTCTTGTTTCCAGAAGTGAGGGGCTCAGGCCGCCTTCCCGCGTCGCAACACTGCTGCCTCTGCTGTTTTCCTGCTCATCAGACCTGTGGGCAGAGGTGGTTCTGGCTGCAGCCGGCTGGGTCCCTGTCGGGTTCGGGGCAGCGATGCTGCAGCCTGGTCTGAGAGAGAAACGTGAGGCACACCCGTGAGCCCCCATGTTCCGGGCTGCGTGTCTGACGCCAGCTGCAGTGCAGGGGCCTGGGGCTCTGTGTCCCCAAGGCCCTGATTTGTGGCGGGGGCGTCAGTGCCGTCAGTGGTCCCTCAGGTGGCAATGAGCTGTACCAACCGCCCCTGGCTTTTTTAAGTTTATTTTTGACAAAAGATCCCGGTGCCTGGACACACGGAGCTGGAAGTCCTCGGGTGAGCTGCACAAGGTCTGCGGCGGGTGGGCTGAGGTCCCGGCAGGGAGCTAAGTGTCTGGTCCTGTCGTTGCAGGCGTCCGACCCCCGATCATGAACGGGCCCATGCACCCCCGGCCCCTGGTGGCGCTGCTGGACGGCCGGGACTGCACGGTGGAGATGCCCATCCTGAAGGACGTGGCCACCGTAGCCTTCTGTGACGCTCAGTCCACACAGGAGATCCACGAGAAGGTACGTGGGGGTGCCTGCTGGCCTGCAGGGAGGCCCGGGGGCGTCTCCTTTGTAACCAGGTCTTCCCCAGAAAGTGGCACCTCGGACTCAGCTGCGCTGGACGGTGCTGGCAGAGGGCAGGCGGTCCCCTCCCCCAGCCCGCACTGACGACAGCGGTGGCGGTCGCCAGGGTGCCCCGATCCTGTGCCGCGTGGTTGCAGCTCTCACGACTTGCGTCCCGGAAGCTCCGGGCTCTGCGGGACGGGAGTACGTGAACCTGGTTTCTGTCTATAGTCACAGCCAGCTAGACTTCAGACCACCTTTCCCGAGTCAGTTGAGGAAGCTGGACGAAAGTTTATAAAGCCTCAGCACTTTGGAGAGCCCGCAGGGCTGGGAGAGGCCGGGGCGCTGCAGGGTGAATGGAGGCGATGCCCAGGCCACGCCTGCCGGGCTGGCACACCTGCTGGGCTGACAGCAGCGGCTGAGAGCTGGGCAGCCTTGGCACCTCGTGGGCCAGTGAGCATGGTGCCCTGCTGGACCCCGGCTCTGGGCTGGGCCAGACCTGCCCTCACGTGCCCACGTCTGGCCTGGACCACCCACAGCCTTGAACATGGGTGACTGAGGCCCCCGCCCTGTGCCTGGGAGGCTGGCAGGAGGAAGGGGACGGGTCTCTGTGCGGAGAGGCTGTCAGCCTGGGCCCCAAGTCATCGTGCAGATCACACCTAGTACAACGCCCAGCGCGCAGACGAAGACAACTGGGCCTCGGGCAGGGAGAAGTGAGTGAGGGCGTCCCTGTGGCTCAGACGGGAAGGGACCGCCTGCAACGTGGGAGGCCTGGGCCCGATCCCTAGGCCAGGAAGAGCCCCGGAGAAGGGCACAGCAGCCCACTCCAGTGTTCCTGCCTGGAGAATCCCGTGGGCAGAGGAGCCTGCGGGGCCACAGTCCATGGGGTCGCAGGGTCAGACAGGACTGAGCGACTAACACTTCCACTTTCACTGTTTCGGCTTCCCAGATGGCGTCAATGGTAAAGAATCCGCCTGCCAGTGCAGGAGGCATTAGGAGACACGGGTTTAATCCTTGGGTCAGGAAGAGCCCTGGAGAAGGGCGTGGCTGCCCACTCCGGTGTTCCTGCCTGGAGAATCCCGTGGGCAGAGGCTGCAGCCCGTTGGGTTGCAAAGAATCAGACACAACTGAGCGAATTAAAACTAAACAAAACTGAGTGAGAGAGACAGTCACGAGGTGGCCCCCGGCCAGTGGGGGCCTGCTGCCACAGCCACGATGTGGGAACCACCCGAGAATCCAGGAGGAGCTGAGGGCAGGGACGGCATCGGGAAGATCTGGAGCAGACAGCAGCGCTGCCGTGAGAGAGTGGAGCAGACGCACCGGCTGCGCGGGCGGCCGCCGGGGGAAGGCGGCGGCTCGGGCAGGGGCTCCGGGTGAGGGCCCGAGGCGGGAGCCAGCCTCCTGCGGGAACCTCAGGGACCCAGGGCGGAGATGGGCCAGGAGCAGAGCTGACGGAGGGGCCGGAGCCCGGTGCTGACCGGGGCGCGGACTGCCGGTGAGAGAAGCTCAGCGGCCCCCGGACCCCAGGTGGGTGGGCCCCCAAGCCGAGCAGGCCTGGGCTGCCCACCCGGCGAGCTCCCAGCCAGTGTTTCTCCTCGAGAAGCAAGCCCCACGGCCCCCCTAACCTGCCTGAGAGCCCCCAGCGGCTTCACGCCTCGTGGCTGGAACCAGAGGGAGCCCAGCTGCCCGCGGCCCGGGCCTGCAGCATCTGCTCGGCCAGCATAAGGAAGAGCAAGCCAGGCACTGGCCTCGGCCGGCAGGGGCGGCCAGTGATCACCCTGGCCCGTCTCTGTGACCGGGAGGCCAGGGTGCTGGGTTCACATGCTGACGGGAGGGCGTTTCTCTGTGGCGACGGCAGTCCTGCATGGAGAGGCAGCTCCTCCGATAGAACGTGACCCGTGGGCAGCTTCCGGTGAGCCTTCACTTGTTTCAGGCTGAAAAGATCCGTTTAGAAAAACCAGTAGAGGTAAAAGAGAGACAGTACAGGGAGTCTTTAAAAGTCAGGAGCAGGTCTTCCCTGGCGGTTCAGTGGTTAGGGACTGCCTGCCAGTACGGGGACACAGGTTCAGCCCCTGGTTTGGGAAGGTTCCATGTGCCCTGGAGCCCACGCGCCGCTCCTGGAGAGCAGCCTGCTTGCTGCCGCCAGAGGAGGCCCACACGCAGTGCCGGAGCCCCGGCACAGCCACAACGGGGCCACCCCGTCAAAAAAATTAACATTTTTAAGCAATATTAAAATAAGTTTTGCCAACGAATTAGAAAACTAAGATAAAACATGTCTTCTGAAATTGTAAGTTACCAAAACTATTTCAGCCGGTTACTATAAAACCCAAATAAGCTACTCAGTAGGCCCCTGGGCAGGGGCAGGGCCCTTGGCTTTGCAGCAAGCTCTGCCCACCCCCCCCACCCCCACCT
>SJYG01000537.1:582720-602595 GCA_006410535.1 Litocranius walleri | reverse complement strand
CCCCGTCTCTCATCCCCATGGAGTGGCCCCCCCCCCAGTCTCCTGTCCTCCTGGCGTCCATCCCGCCCTCTCCTGTCCCTGCGCAGCGTCCACCCCACTGCTGCCTGGCAGGCTGGGTGCTTTCTGAGCTGGCGTGTCCCTGGGCCTCGTGCCTGCTGATGGAGCTGGTCCTCTCTGCCTTTCGATTTCACCAGCTGGGACTGCGTCCTTCTTGCAGGGATGTCTGGCTGTGCCTGGTGGTCCTCCCCTCCGAAGCCCCGCAGGGCCTGGTCTCTGTTGGGCACTGCCTTGTTTCCGAGTCTGACAGGGACTCCAGCTCCTCCTGCTCAATTTCCCGTGCACGGCTCCCCCCGACCCCTCCTCCCTTGTGCTGAGGGGCGGGGGAGGCTGCTGCTTGGGGAAGAGTGGCCGAGACTCGTTCCAGAAAGGTCCAGTGGCCGGTGGTCCAGGGCAGGGGCAGGCAACCTGCCTTGATCTCCTGGCCTCCAGGCCAGGACGTGTCCCTGGGCCTGTCCCAGGTGCCGCCCAAGACCATCCCTGTGCCCGCCCCGCGTGTCTCTCATCTCCAGGCATTGCCGTCTGCAACGTGCCGGCCGCGTCCGTGGAGGAGACCGCCGACTCCACCCTGTGCCACATCCTCAACCTGTACCGCAGGACCACGTGGCTGCACCAGGCACTGCGCGAGGGCACGCGCGTCCAGAGCGTCGAGCAGATCCGGGAGGTGGCCTCCGGAGCCGCCAGGATCCGAGGGGAGACCCTGGGCGTCATCGGACTAGGTGCGCTGACCTCCGCTGCAGGCGCCTGTGGACGGAGAGGCCGGCCGGGCCAGGCTGTTGGCAGGCCCCGACCTGGGACGGCTGTCCAGCCACGGAGCAGCACTGGGTGGCCGGGCCTCTTAGCTGCCCCAGGAACAGCAGGCGGGCCGCACTCCCACCCGGGTGCTAAGTGCCCTTAGGGTCGAGCATGCCCCGTGGGCGGGGTCACGTGTGCTCTCTGGGCGGGTCTCTTGCCCTATGGGCGGGGTCACATCTCTGTGGGCGGGGTCATGCATGGCCTGTGGGCGTCCACGCTTGTGCCCTCTCAACCTGCCAAACACTCAGGGCTGTCAGGTGGGGGCGAGGGGGCTGCCCTGAGTCCTGTCTGGGGTGGAGGGAGGCTGCTCGCTGTCCCCCTCGCTTGCTCTCATGCCCTGCAGGCCAGGGCCCTGGGCTCAGGTAGCAAGCCAGGGAGCAGAGGCATGCTGGGGGCAGAGGTACTGGAGTGGGTCGGGCCTTGGGGTTGAGGAAGCAGGGGAGGGAGAGTGTGGACCGAGTAGCCTGCCCTGCCTGGGGGCATAGCTCCTGTGCCCCCATCTGTGATCCCCAGGGCTCTCCACGGCAGAGGCCCCATTTCTGCAGCTGTGGGGGAGCTGCAGGGCAGAGACGCACCTGCGTTAGCTCAGGTCAGGACCACGGACGTCTGAAGATGTGGGGACGTCCCACTCCCGATGTGACTTGCTGTCCTGCTGGACTGCTCACACAGACACTGGGGCTGGTCAGAGCCCCATAGCCATGCAAGCACCCTACCCTCAGCAACGGGGTCCCTGTGCCCGGAACCAGCCAGAGGGGGTCCACTTGGTGTGATGGAGGAGGAGGAAGGGGTGTGGGGGTATGTCCCTGGCGGGTGGGTTTGGGGCCACATCCCATCTAGGCAGTGTTGGTGCAGACACTGCGGGGTGGTCAGGCCCTGGAGGCCGCATCCTGGTCGTCCTTGGAGGCCGTCAGACCTGCCCTGGGGACCACGGCCCTGGCTGTCTGCTCTGGCCCTCCCTGCGCCCCGATAGAGGCCCCCAGGGCCTGTGTCCCGGTCCGATTCCCTTGGCCCGAAAGCAGTGGTGGCCCGGCGGTGAGAGCTGAGGCGGGGCCTCGGTGCCTCTGCCGCTTGCAGAGCCCAGGGGCGCAGCCGCGGCGGCTCCACACTGAGGCACTGTGCGCAGCTCCCGAGGACCCAAGACCTGTGCGCTGGCAGCTGCCGGATACACAGTTCCCCTTTCCACGTTTGTTGGCAGAAACGGAAGTCCTCTTTGGGCTTCCCTGGGTCTGAGGAGCCGGGTGCCGCAGTGCAGTGGCCGAGCGGGGGCTCCTGGCCTGCATCGCCCGCCCGCAGAGCCAGTGGCTGCTCTAGCCCCCGCGGTGCTGCCCGTGGCAGGCCCGCTGGACCGCTGGGTGCCCCTGCTCCCGGGGCCCCGGCCCTTCTCCCTGAAACCTCGTTCCCCACGCGCCCACTGCCTGGCCTCTGGGGGCAGGCGCCCGGGGTGACGCCCGTCTCCCCCCAGGGCGCGTGGGGCAGGCGGTGGCGCTGCGGGCCAAGGCCTTCGGCTTCAACGTGCTTTTCTATGACCCCTACCTGGCGGACGGCACGGAGCGAGCGCTGGGGCTGCAGCGGGTCAGCACACTGCAGGACCTGCTCTTCCACAGCGACTGCGTGACCCTGCACTGCGGCCTCAACGAGCACAACCACCACCTCATCAACGACTTCACCGTCAAGCAGGTCTGCGCCTGCGGGACCGCAGCGGGCGGGGCGAGGCCAGGCGGGGGGGGGGGTTGGGGGGGGGGTTGGGGGGGGGGGTGGGGTGCGGGCCCCTCCTGCCTCCCGGGCCTTTCAAGTGACTGTGCACACAGGCTTCTGTGTTGTGAGCACGCGCAGTGCACACACCTGGGTGTGGGCAAGTTTGAGTACAGTGGCCCTCCACGTGTGTGCACGTGGGTTGTATAGATGTGTGTGTGTGTCTATGTTTCTAGGCTTGTGTCTGTCCTCGCGTGTATACACACACACACACACACACATATGCACACATGGTTGGGCTTCCCTTGTGGCTCAGCGGGTAGAGAATCCGCCTGCAATGTGGGAGACCTGGTCCCTGGGTTGGAAAGATCCCCTGGAGAAGGGAAAGGCTACCCACTCCAGTGTTCTGGTCTGGAGAATTCCATGGACTACAGTCCATGGGGTCAAAAAGTGTCAGACACGACTGAGCGACTTTCACACACGTATGCAGACAGGTGCACGTGTGGTTACACATACTCCTGTGTGTGCACACCTGTGTGCATGGGAATGCCTGCACATTCTTGTGTGCACACGTGGAGCCGTGACTGTTGTCTGACCCACGCCCCCAGCCCTGTGGAGGGTGAGGCCGGACACCATTGCCACGCGCTGGGCTGGCCTCTGGGGGTCGGGGGATTGGTCAGGCCATGCCATCCGTGAGAACCAGTTAGACCTGGACAGACAGGAGCCTACCAGGGAAGAGCCCTGTGCCCACGGATGGCTGCCTGAGCCCATCAGTGGTGAAACCGGCGTCACAGGCAGTGCCCATCTCGGAGCAGGGGGCGCCTCCTTCACAGAACCAGCGAGGGGGCGTCTTCAGGCCCACTGTCTGTCCTTCCCAGATGAGACAAGGCGCCTTCCTGGTGAACACGGCCCGGGGAGGCCTGGTCGACGAGAAGGCGCTGGCCCAGGCCCTGAAGGAGGGGCGGATCCGCGGCGCGGCCCTGGACGTGCACGAGTCGGAGCCCTTCAGGTGCTCCCCACGCTCCTGGGGCCCCAGCGTGGGGCCCGCCCGGCTCCTGCGCTCCACCAGCCTGGGCTAGCCTGGTGGGGGTGGGGCCGTGCCCACACGCGGCCTCCCGGCCCTGTCTCTGGGCAGCCTGAGCTTGGCCTAGGGTAGACCTTCCTCCAGGGCCAGGCCAGGCCTCAGCGGGAGGGGGGCTCAGCTCTGCAGCCGGGACAGCCCTGGGCCCTGCACCTAGGGGGGCCGCTGAGACCAGGGCCCCCTGCCAAGTGTCCAAGGCCGCTGGCCCCCAGCTGGCCGTGTGTAGACGCCCCGGCCAAGAGGCTGTCGGGCAGCAGGGCCTGGGGCGTCCTCACCCGTGGAGCCTGCAGGGGTATTCAGGGGCCCCAAGTCTGAGAGCTCAAGTCACCTGCAGGGGGCTGGGCGTGTCCCCAGCTGAGACCCTCCCCACTGTGGTCAGGGAGAGGCTGGGCAGATCTGACAGGTGGGGGTGGGCTGCGGCCAGGGTCAGGCTCTGACCTTTAGCCTCTGACCACTCTGCAGCTTTAGCCAGGGCCCCTTGAAGGACGCGCCCAACCTGATCTGCACCCCGCATGCAGCCTGGTACAGCGAGCAGGCCTCCATCGAGATGCGTGAGGAGGCGGCCAGGGAGATCCGGAGAGCCATCACAGGTAGGCGGGGTGGGGGGATGGGGGGCATGGGAGGAGGGGTGCCCAGGCTCCTGTGGGGGCGGGGCCGTGGGCCTGGGGGGCGGGGCGCGGGGTGGGCACAGGTTGGGCGCGGAAGGAGACCAGACCCACCGGGGCCTGACGTTTCTGCCGCAGCCCCTGAACGCAGGGGCTCTTGGCGTCGCGTCTCTGATGCGCCTTCACTGTCCTGGTGGTGTCAGCTCGTGTGTCTTTCTCGCACCTTTGAGGAAGTCTGTGTGTGTGAGCTTCCTGGGCTGGCCTATCAGCTCTGAAGCCTCTGGTCTGAGCAGGCACCAGTGAGCTGAGATCTCCTGCCTGAGCCTGGGGGTCCCTGAGCTTCGAGGGGGACCCTGCCTAGACAGGCGGGGCCCGCTCCGCCTGAGGGCTGTGCGCCCGCGGGGCGGCCCCGTCCCGGTCAGAGCCCCACCGAGCCCTGGCGGCTTCGGGACGCAGGCCCCATCCTTCGCTCCCCCGCGTTTCCCAGGCCGGATCCCTGACAGCCTGAAGAACTGCGTCAACAAGGACCACCTGGCAGCCGCCACCCACTGGGCCAGCGTGGACCCCGCCGTGGTGCACCCCGAGCTCAATGGGGCCGCCTACAGGTAAGCGGGGCTCTGGGCCAGACGTGAGCTCGCTGGGCCCCCCGAGGCCCTGGGCAGCTGGGGCACACGCGCCCCAGCGGGCGGCAGCCTTCGGGGTGGTGGATGGGGCACCGTCCTGGGTCTCGGCTGCGCGGAGCGGGGCGGGACCGGACGGGGCGTCCCCGGGCTCATGCGCTGCCTCCTCCCCCAGCAGGTACCCGCCGGGCGTGGTGGGCGTGGCGCCCAGTGGCATCCCGGCCGCCGTGGAGGGCATCGTCCCCAGCGCGATGTCCCTGTCCCACGGCCTGCCCCCCGTCTCCCACCCTCCCCACGCCCCTTCTCCCGGCCAAACCGTCAAACCCGAGGCGGATAGAGACCACGCGAGCGACCAGTTGTAGCCGGGGCGGAGCTCTGCAGCCGGGGCGCCGCCGAGCCCTGGACGGGCGTGCGCAGGCGCGGTGCCTGCGGTGGCCGGGTCTCCGGAGGCGGCCGGGCGCCGGGGCTGAGCTGGCGCCGCTGCCCGCGCCGACCGTAGTTGCCCCGTCCCGAGGGCCGGCCGCGCCCCGCGCCCTCCGCGTCCTCGTTAAGCAGCAGAAGTTAGTAGTGCACTCTCCCCGAACGTCCTCGTCTGTGTGCAGTCTCCAGAGCAGCGCAGGTGTGTTTGCTTGCTGTCGGCAGGAGGCCCGGGCGGCCGCGGCCCCTCCTGCGTGTGGAGCGCCCCGCACGGGCGGCTGGCAGACTTCTCAGGACACTGATCCTCCCATTTTCTTTTTACGCCACACAGCGCATTGTTTTTTCTACCTGCTTGTCTTATTTTTAGAATAATTTAGAAACCAGAACCAAGGCTGTCTTTCCTAACTTTGGCATGAACCCCTTGTTTCCAACGAAGACGGCATCGCGAGGCAGCCGGGTGGGAGCGCGCGGCCTCCCTCCAGCCGCGGGGGCAGCGCCCGGCCCGCGGTGCCGTCCTGCTGATGTGGTAGGCTAGCAATATTTTGGTTAAAATCATGTTTGTGACTGTAACCATTTGTATGAATTATTTTAAAGAAATAAAAGTCCCAGAAAGAGCCGGCACGCCCCGCCTCTGTTTCAGCGGCTTTCTCTCACGGGCTCACTGGTGAGGCCAGTCCTCTTCTCTGCCAGCGCCGGCGGCCTCGGAGCTGGCCGGGTGGCTCCGGGGTCCGTGCTGGGCTCCGCTTCCTCTGGCTTCCGGAGCTGCCTGCCCTTTGTGTCCTCGCTGGAACCTGGGGGTCCTCACCACTCTGTGCTCGGTGCCGCCCGCTTCCTCCTGGGGGTCCTGAGCCTCCGTGGAAGTGCATGGCACCTGGAGTGACCAGCCACTGCTGGAGCAGAGGCTTAGGAAAACACTGAGAGTCTTAGTACAGACTTTAGAAAATAACGTTAGTAAAGTTGTTCCCTTCAGATAAAGGAAGAGAAAAAAACAGCTACAGCCAGGATCAGGACTCAAGGAGGCTGCTGAGCAGTTCCCAATGTCAATCAAATCACGGAGAATGTGATGAGAACTTTCTGATGAGAATTTAAGAGAGAACGCTTGCTAAACCAACACAAAGTAAAAAATCTGAATTGCTCTGTAACTTTCTAAGAAATTAGATTCAAAATACTTTCTCAAAGGAAATTACAAATGGCTTCAAACCTTAGTTCTAAAGAACACAAAGCAGAAAAATGCCCACTGATTTCCTATTGATTTGAGAGGACAAAAAGGAGGTGTACTTTCCAATCATGTTGAGATTGACTTTCCAAATCCTTAGAGGAGAAAAAGACCATCCAGCCTCATCTGAAGGAGTGAGCCACGTGGGGGGCTCCAGTATCCTGAGCCCAGGTGGGGGGACTCTACATACACCGTAAGCCCAGGTGGGATGTAGACCGCTTATGGGGACCAGCCCCCAGGTCTCCCCCAGGAAGGGAGTGGGCCCTGTGGAGACCTGCTGACCTCAGGACCCTCCATGGGTTTGAGGGGGACCGTGTGAGGTGGGCCCCTCTGCCCTCAGGCCCAGGCCTCTCTCCCCAGCCGGGGAGTGCCAGCTGCCGCAGGCCCGGTGGGGCCCTGGCCTGATGCTCTCAGAGTGGCTGCGCTGAACACAGGAGCTTGTTTCCATAATGCTGCCCCTCCGACTCCATTGAGGATGGTGTTGCCGGGAGGACCTGAACTCCAAGTCCCCATGGACCCTTGACCCTGGCCCAGGATGTTCCCGCCATGCTGTGCAGGGGTTGGGGTGGGCATCGCTTGCCGTGTGCAGAACCACCCCGCATCCCTTCCCCAGGCCCAGTGATCACCCCCCCCAACCCCGTGTCTCCACAGAAATGAGGCACGTGGTGCTGGAAGGCAGGTCCAGAACTGAGACGCGTGGTGCTGGAAGGCGGGTCCAGGGTTTCTGCGGCACTTATCACGTAGATCAGGACGGGGCATCCTGTCTGTCAGCCCTGCCCTGGGCTGGCCTCTGTGGGCCTGGCTTAGCAGTGGGGCCGGACCCCTGACGTGTGCACTGAGCTCGATGCACGTGTGTCAGCAGGGGGCCCGGTGACCAGGGCAGCAAGGCCTGTTTCCCAGAACCGGCCCCTCACCTGCCCACCCAGCCTCAAGCAAGTCCCACAGCCCCCGGATACCCCCGCCCCGTCTGCTCCTGCAGCCTCGGCTCCCAGGGAGCAGCTCGTGCCTGTTCGTGGCTGTCAGCCCTCCTGGAGACTGCAGGGGTTGCTTGGCCCCCTGACCTTGGTTTTGCGTCCAGGAAACCCTATTCAGAGCCATCAGAGCAGGGCTGACAACTTCTGATCTCGTCCCCTGTCAGAGCTGAAACTGTATTTTACGTCAAGCTTTTCTTGGTTTAACTTCCTTTGCAAAAGTGTGAGTTTCAGGAGGGCCGCCCAGTGGCCGGGGCGTGAGGCTGAGTGCATCGGTGGCTGGGCGTGAGGCTGGGTGCGTTGGCGGTGGGGCGTGAGGCTGAGTGCATCGGTGGCCGGGCGTGAGGCTGAGTCCGTCGGTGGCCCGCAACCTCCGTGCTGGCCGCCCGCTTCCCACCGCCACAACTGTCTCTTGGGTTTTCACGCTCAGTGTGCTGAAGTAGCTCCCTGAGAATGAGCTCAGGCACTTGATTTTGTATGACCCTGTGTGTCTGACATACCCTCCAGGTCTTGTGGGCAGGTGAGGCTGGGGCTTAACACCGAAATCCGCAGCGCGTTCCCCACCAAGAACGGAAGTTCAGGGCAACTCGGTCAGAACGCCAGCTGTTTATTGTCAGCAAATTCTTATCTCCAAATGGATGTGGACTCACAGGGTTCTGCGAACTTGGGACTACGCCACTTTGAGGCTTCTCAAAAAGCAGACACAGCAACAGAGACAGACGGGGCCAAACGGAAGGGAAGCTGGAGAGAGCTGGTGTGCGTGTGCGCGCGTGTGAGCTTGTTTGGGGAAACGGGCCACCAGCACACGGAGCAGGACAGTGGGTCTCTGTGTCCGGAGTGTGGGCAGAGCAGCCTCCCCGGCGACAGGACCACAAGGCTCAGGGCTCGAGGGGGTACCAGCTGGCGCCACCTGCCCCCACGGCAGGTTCAGCCTCGGAGGGGCTGGGACAGCCGAGGGCCAGGCATGGCCCGACGGTGGTCCTGCCATCCTCAGCACCGAGTGGAGCCTGGCCTCCCCTCCATCAAGCTGCCCCCACCATGGCCCCTTCAGGAGCCCAGGGTGGCTGCCTCAGCCCTCTGCTCTCGGCCTGGGCCCTGGGCAGGGTGCTGGGGGCCAGCGGTCTGGGGTGGCCGGCCTGAGCAGGACAGCGGGTAGGGGCAGGCCCTCTCCCTGTGGCCTCCGAGTCTCCGCCCAGCTGGCCCCATCCTGCCTGGGCCCAGAGAGGCCTGGGGCCTGCGTTTGCTGTAGCACCAGCCAGACCGCCCCCAGCTGCTCTGGGCCCAGGCCCAGCTGGGTTCGCAGAAGTGATTTTCCAGCAAAAAACAACATCGGGGAGAAGCACAGAAGCAGGGCCAGCTGCGGCTCTTCTGGGCTCCCTGCCCCGGCGGCCAGGGCTCGCCTCGCAAAGAGAGCCACCTGGTCCCCTGGGCTGGCTGCCGGGGCTTGGCAGAGGACCTCAGGCCCCCGTGACCAGCCCAGCCGCTGGCCCACCATATGCAGCCCTGGAAGAGACACCCCGTTCCTGTCCCGAGTCTCACGCCCTCTGGCCTCAGGCCCGAGGCACACTGAGTCCCGGGGGCTCCTGCTCCCTGAGACCCCCACACAGCTGACCCGGCTGTCTCTTCTGGTGATGGCCAGGATCTGGCGGTGGCCACGAGGGGCTGCCTCGTGGAGATGAGTCACTGCTTACTCCCCTCCTCCTGCCTTTAGCCTTTCGCTGTTACAAACCGCAGCTCAGCCTGAAGCTTGTCCTTGGAGCACTGTCCTGGGGGATTCCCAGGAGTGTCACAGCGCATGCAACATCCACCCCATATAGTCTGGGGAGATGTGCCCACACTGGCCAGTTTAAACATGCGTAAGCCCTGCTTCTCCACGGCCACTGGGACACCCTGGTTATCAGACTTCCCAGCTCACGGTGGTGTCACAGCCGGACCCGGAGCCTCTGTCTCTGCTTGTCTCCTGTGAGACTGCACACTGCCCATGGCTCCGAGTCCTGGGTGTATCTTTGCTCATTTCCTGTTTGGGAGATTATGGATGGTCCTTTTTCTTATTGATTTCTAAGAGCTCTTTATATATTAAGGATTCAAACTTATCTACAACGTGAGTTGTAAATAGTTTCTTCTTTTGTTGTTGGTTTACAAACACATTGGGCTTCCCTGGCGGCTCAGCTGGTAAAGAACCTGCGTGCACTGTGGGAGACCTGGGTTCAATCCCTGGGTTGGGAAGACCCCCTGGAGAAGGGAAAGGCTCCCCACTCCAGTATTCTGGGCTGGGGAACTCCATGGGCTAGAGTCCGCGGGATCGTGAAGAGCTGGCCGCCACGGAGCGACTTTCACTGCAGAGACGCTCACTGCCTTTCCTCAGGAAGGTCGGCCCCTGGGAGGAGGCCTGTCCTGGCTGCCCCTGCACATGCTGTCTTCACCTGGGAGCTGACCCCACCCGGGCCTGGGGTCCAGGCTCAGGTGAGACCCTCCTCCCCTCGTGCCAGGAGCTTGCCAGGAGTGGAGGCTGGAGGAGAGCCCCGGGGGCGAGGATGCCGGGCCCCCAGGAGACTCACTCCAATGGAGGCGAGGGGCTTCGGTCCAGGGCGGCTGATGTCTGACAGTCCTCCTCGGTCCAGAAACTAAGGTCTCCCCCGGGGGAAGACAGCCCCCAGCCCACGGCCGAGTCAAGGCTGGCGGGCAGCACCCAGAGTGCAGAGCCCTGCACCCAGAGCGAGAGAGGGGACAGAGCCCCTTTCCCGTCCCTGGTGGCGAAACGCACTCTCCCCAGCAACTGTCCGGCCTCACAGGACGCTGGCGGTCCCGCCTGCCGTCTGTGTGTCCCCTGGCTGTCCCAGGGTGTCCCCCAAACCCACACACACAGCCCCCATCATCCTAGAGCAGCCCCCCACCCCCCACGGCCCTGCGGGAGGAAGCAGCCCTTCCCAGCTCCTCCTCCTCGCCGGGCCCCGCCCGTGGCTGACCCCTGTTCTCCGTCTGGCCTGAGCTGAGCTGCCCCCTGGGTGGGTGCTGGAGTCAGCCCTGCCCCCACCCCCAGCACAAGGACGAGGCCAGGGGCTGGGCAGGGGAGGGGCGGGCAGAGGCACCCCTGTGAAGGGGGCCAGGCTGGGCCCCTGGGGACGAGAGACGGGAGAGAGGCCACCTCCATCACTCTCGGGGAACGTGGAGGGTTTCCTGGGGCCAGACCTGGCCGCATCCACCCCCACCTCCTGCCAGTCACAGCACCCCAATCTGAGGCCCACCCGAGGCCTCAGCTGGCCCTGTCCCAGGGGGTCTTGTAACCGTGTGGGGGCAGGCTGGGGTGGCAGCCCCCGGGCAGGGCTGGGGGCCAGCCTGCCAACAGAAGACATGAGTGTTTTAACAAATGGAACATCCTGGAAATTGCTGAGGAAAAACCGGTCCTTGGGCCCATGAGGCTTGGCTGGGACGACCACAGGAGGGGCCGGAAGGAGGGGCACAGGCTGGACAGGGGGGCGTCCGATGGCCTGGCCCCACCCCAGGCTGTGCCGTGTTTGCAATGGAATTCCTAGGCCTGGTGTTCTCGCCCACCAGAGCCCCTCGGAGCCCCCTGGAGCCCCCAGGACCCCCAGTCAGTGCGGGGTGTTGGGCCCGTCCAGCCACTCCCCACAGCCTGGGGCACCCTTCACCCCACTGCCTCCAGGCCCCTGATGGGGGAATTTGCGGTAACCCGGTCTGTGCTGCCACTTAGCTGTGCCCACCGCTCGGGGCCGCCCACCCCGGCCCAGTCACGTGGACCCCACGGACCCTCACGTCTCCACTCGGACCAGGGTGGCCTCTGTGCCCCCAGCCCCTTCCCGGCCGGGGCACGGGGTTTGGGGGTAGAGAGGACAGGGTGGGCCATCATGTCCACCTGGTACCCCCAGGAGAGCTCAAGGTGGGGCCAGGGGCCAGAGGGCTCCCCAGAACCCCCTCTGGGGCCTGGGGAGCAGCTCCTGCCGGCTGCTGGCTCTGAGCCCCCAGCCTGTGAAAGGCTTGTGTGGCGGGAGCAGCCCCGCGGGGCCCACTGTCCAGGGCAGTGCGTGAGGGTCTGTGCACTGGGTGACTGGGTGCTCCTGGCAGGGGTGTTGGGTGAGGGGGGCGTCCACCCCTGGGCCCACCCCACCCTCTCTGAGGCCTGGCTAGACGGGGTGGACCCAGCGGGTGCCAGTGGGGCTCCAGGTTGGTGGGTGCTAGGCCATGACCTGGCTTCCCCGAGGGAGACGCAGGCTCCTGTTTCTGACACCCTCCACGCGGCCCCAGCGCAGCTCCCCTAAGGACGAGGGGGGAGGAGGATGGGCCTGGCCTGCAGCCCCCTCCCCCGGTGATGCCAGCCCGGACCCAAGTCTCCCCTGGCCCAGCCGTCGGAGCCCACTGTGCACTGTCCACAAGCCCCTCAGAGCGTGTGCACGCGCGCACGCACACGCACACACACGCCCTGCTGCAGCCTCGTGCAGCCCAGGAACCAGCAGAAACAGTCAGAAGCCACAGGTGAATGCACGAGGAAATCGGTACACAGAACTAGTATTCAGACAGCAAAGCAACTCCCAGTTAGAAACGCTGACAAGAACACGGCATTTACGACAGCGATACACGTTGCAAATCGTCAAAGCTCAAACTCCTCACCAGATCTCCTGGGAGAAAACCCCAGGAGGCGGCCGGCGGCCCGCTGTCCCGGGCAGGAGTCCTCACTGCCCAGGGACAGCTGAGCTGCCCTAAATGAGATTGCAGAACAGGGTGGGAACAGCTGAGAGGGGCCTGAGGGCACGGGCGGGGAGGACGCCGTCTTCACCAGATGTCAGCCCTGGTTCCGCCGAGGAGTGGGTGGAGCTGACACCCAAGGAGCTCACACGCCCCGGGGGGCGGGGGCGGGGGCGCCCTCTCCTCTCAGCAGGGGGCAGGCCACCCCTCCGAGGTTCCAGCCCAGCTGTTGCTGCTGCTGCTGCTAAGTCGCTTCAGTCGTGTCCGACTCTGTGCTACCCCATAGATGGCAGCCCACCAGCTGATGCCCCTCAAACACGCCTCGTGCCCCCTTCAAGCAGGGTTCAAGAGGTCACGTGACTATTTCTGGCCAAGGACAGAGATGATACTTGTGAGGCTGTTATAACCATCTCCTACAAGTCAACAATCAATAGATGAACAGCTGAGTGTGTACACAGCACACACGGGCTCCTGATGATTTACATGAACAGCAAGCGCGTGAGTGATCGCGCAGTGTGTGGTCATCAGAGAAAGCGGATCAGCAGGTCAGGGCTTCACGCCCACCTGGTCGGCAGCCGCTGGGGGCCCAGGGGATTGCTCCGGAGTGTCAGAGAGCCGCCACCCAGCCCGGCAGGCCTGTGCACACACGGATGTCCACATGAGGCAAGGGTGTCATCACAGGTGTTCCAGCAGCCAGGAGGCGGGAACAGCGCGCTGCTGTTGGCAGATGAGTCGATAAACAAAACGTGGTCCGTCCGCACAGGGAGCACTCCTCAGCTCTAGCGAGGAGGCCGGTCCTGACGCCTGCAGGAACAGGGAGAAAGGAGCCTCCAAACCACGGTGTGGTGTGAAGCACGAGTCCCGAAGTTTGCACACAGGTTGCACGTGTGCGAATGTCCCGCACGGGCCGACCCCGCGAGGCAGAGCGCGGGCCCAGGGGCAGGGAGGGTGGGTGGACAGGGTGGGTGATGGACACGGGGAGCCTGGGGGACAGTGGGAAGGTTCTGGAATTGGGTGGAGGTGACAGTTGCAAGGCCACTGAGGCGCGTGCTTTCAGAGGGCGGGCCTCTGCCCCGTGAGCGGCATCTCCGAAGAGCCGGGGTGCTTCCCTCGTCCGTCTGCAGGGGCCTACAGGGCCGCAAAAGGGCGGATCTGCGCTGGATCCCGAGCGTGGCCGCTCCCGGGAGGACTGCAGAGGGCGGCGGCCCCAAGGCCGTGTGGTCTCCAGCTCCTCTGCCGGTCAGGCCAGCGTAGGCCTGCGTCCTGCACCGCGGTTTCTGAGGCCTGGACTGCTGGGCAGAGGCCTGCGCCTCGAAGCACCCGCGGCCCGTCCAGAGGGACGTCCAGGCGGAGAAGGCCAGCCCCACGCTGCAGGCCGGCAGAGAGCCAGCCAGGTGAAGAGCAAGGCCCCCAAGAGCAGCTCCAGCCCAGGGAGGGGCGTGGGGAGGGGAGCGGGGACCTGGGCCCTCCTCCTCCCCGCCCCCGCCCCCCAGGGCCTTGTCTCTCCGTGCATCCAAGAGTCCTCCCAGAGGGCTGCCAGGGCGAGGCGGGTGGGGGGCTGCCCACACCTGGCTTGCAGCTGCCTGGCCTCAGGCTTCCCGCTGAAGAAGGGCCGCCTGGCAGGGTGTAGCGGGAGCCTCCTCCCCAGGCAGCTCACTCACGGTTCACACGTCCTTCACAGCCGCCACGTCGGGCAGCTGGCGGTGCGGTCCTGCGCCGGCAAGCCGCCTGGGACCTCCTCCTCTGATCGGCGTCCTTGCCTGTGCCCAGCGCTGGTTGGTCTAAGGCCAGACCTCCTCACGGCAGCCTCAGCCCCTGAGCTGGGGCAGGGCGCCCCATCGTCCGGCCCCTCAGCTCCCGGCACTGGAGGGCTGCTCCCAGCTCTTTGTACAGGATGGCACATGTGTGTGTGGGGGTGCGTGCAGGCTTAGCCATGTGCAACTCTGTGAGCCCATGGGCAGTAGCCCACCAGGCTCCTCTGCCCATAGAACTCTCCAGGCAAGAACGCTGGAGTGGGCTGCTGGCTGAATCAAACACTGCTTTGCGCACTGGCTCTCTGTGTGGCCTTGCTCATGTATTCCAGAATACTGCTCCGGGCTCCATTCTGGGCACCAGACTCAGTCTGTGTCACCGGCACACGGATGGGGTTTCCACGGTTGCAGGTATGTCCTGAGTCATGTGAACACTGCCCCCAGAGGAGCTGATGTTCATCAGGCCCTTGCCCGGCGTCGCCTGCTGCCGCAGGTCCCCACGCCTCGTGTGGGACTGCCCACCACACCCCCTCGACAGCTGCAGGGCCCAGGGCTCTGGGCTCAGTGTCACCCAAGGCCACTCAGCTGGATCTGGACCGCCCTGGCCCCTCGACTCCCTCCCTCCACATCCGCCCTCCACGGACACCGTGGGCCCCCTGGCGGGAAAGGCTGGAGTCCACCAGGAGCACTTGCACCTCCTGCGCTGGCTCCCCGGCCTCCGGGAGCCGGGCGTCTTTCCATCCGGTCAGGTCCCGTCTGCTCAGCGTCCAGCAAGTGTGGGTCTCCTGCAGTTCTGACCTGTGGGCAGGCTGCTCTCGTCACGTTTGGTGCCCCTCTGTGGCGTCGTGCCCTCGCCATGCACACGGCAGGGCTGTGCCCGGGCCCCTGGTAGCTGAGCGAGGCTGACTGAGCAGTGCCCACGAGGCCCCAGCGGGCTGGCATGCCCACCTCCAACACGGAGCCGCAGGAGAGGTGGTGGCTACTCCCCCCACTCGCCCCTCCTGTCGCTGGACCCTGCAGCCCAGGGCACAGCCGCGGGGCCCAGAGGGGAGGTGTGGTGGAGGGGACGGCTCCTGGGCCTGGGGGAGCAGAGAGGCCATCAGATGCGAGAGCCGAGAGTGCCGTCGCCCGGTCCATCTCCTCTCCGCTCGGGCTGACCGAGCCCACTGTCGCTGCCGCCAGTGGAATCTCTGCTGCCTCTGCTTCTAGGCGCTCAATGTTCAAGAAATTACTGGCTTTTGCATATTTATCTGGTCTCATTTTATTATTCATTTTTAATTTTTTAAACTAGGGGTTATGTGGAAATCTCTAGATTTATAATCATAGCCACACTAAAAATTTTATCTATTTTTTCTAAGGTTAATGTCATTTATTTTTCTTCTCACTGGATTTGCTAGAGCCTCCAACAAAATGTTGAATTACAAAGACAAAGGGGAGTTCAGTGCTTTTTCCTGCATTTTTGAGACAGTTCTGTGTTTCCCATGTAGCATGATGTTGGCCTCTTGTGGGCAAAATTGTTACCTGTTCTTTTTCTATTTTAATCAATATCATTATTAATAAAATTGCTAAATTTTGTCACGTTTCTTTTCAGCACTTATTGATTTGGTTTTATTAATTTTCTGTGCCAATTTGTCCATGGAAGTTATTTAAATGAATCACTCAGCCACTCTTGGAAAGCTGGCCGAGGCCCACTGGGACACGTGGTCCTGCAGACTCACTACTGGGCTCTCTCTGCTACTGTCTTGTTCAGACTTTCTTCCTCATCTCCATTTATAAGCGATATTTGTCTACAGTTTTCTGTAATACATCAAGTTCTTGTATTAAATTTTGCCGGTTTCATGAGGTGAATTAGTTTTCCATGTTTTTATGTGTCTCAGAAAAGTTAAAATGACATTGGAATAGCTTTTCTTGTAACTTCAGGTCAGCTCACAGTCAGCTATGAGCATCTGTCCCTGGTGCTTTTCCCCACTCGTTCATTTTAAATCACCTTTCCAGGTCCTTGGCGTTCGCTTGCTCATGTTTTCCTTACTGTAAGTTATTTTAGTGATTTGCTTTCACTAGAAAATTACCAGTTTGCCTCAGGTTTCTGACAGCTACCCCAGACGGCAAGTGGTGCCGTGTGCCATCCCCACCTTTTCTGTCCCTGAGTCTCCTTTCTCATTCTTAATTATAGGCGGTTTCTGAATTTCATGCACAAAGTCTAAATCCAGACTGCCACCCCTGCCTCAGGCTCCTGGGACCAGTGGCTCCTCTGATTCTCTTTTAGAAGAAATGCTTTATCATTTCTCTTTTTTACTCATTCTCTGCTTCACTGATTTCTGCTTTTACCTTCATAATTTCCTCTTTCTGCTTTTTGAAAGGTCTCTTATTCGAATTCTAATTCCCAAAGACGTCAGGAAATCGCTCACTGCTGTTCTGTCCTCAGAGAATCTGAGAGACGGTCGGCAGAGCCCAAGGGCTCAGTTGAGACGCTATTTCCAGAGAGCCTGCGTGCTCAGATTTCATTTCCTGCTTTATCTAAGTTTCCCTGGAAATGTCTTTCTTAGTTTCTGAGTAATCGAGATTGGGGAGTGTGTTTAAAATTTATTTAAAATTCTGTTGGATTATAATAAGATTTTTGTTAAGCTACTTTTTTAGCTCATTGAGGTTTCCTTTGTGGGCGAGTCGACGTCACAGCCTCATAGTACAATGTTTTCTCTGTGGAGCGTGAAGACCGGTTCCTACACCCACTTCTGCTGGTTTTTCAGCCGCCAGGAGACCCGGCCATGATGAGGGCCGGGAGGATCCCCGCCGGCACCCATAGTCCCCGTGCTGCCTCTCAGGGGTGCTTCTGAAGTGTCCCCTGGCACGTGTGTTTACAGCTCCCTGCCACGGGCTAGCTCAGGGGGCAAAGGCGGGTGCTGGTGCGCCAGCCTCCTTGCTGGACCTGCCTCCCGCCCCAGCCTCTTGTGGACATCGTCGTGTGCCTCCGCGCTGCTTCACAGGCAGCGCTGGCCTTTTTCTGGAACTCTCCTTGGATGGGCCGCGTGGGTGCCAAGCTCACAGCAGCTGCTTCTGGGCTCGCCAGGATCCTGGGCGGCGTCCCCTGCCCCCGTGACCCGCGGGGATGACATTGCACTGTCCTCAGCTCCAGGGTTGCTGATGAGAACTCCAGGCCTCTTCATATTTTCTGTCGTGAAGTCACATGTTCCGATGACAGGCTTGAAAATTTTCCCTCCTGGGAGTTTGTGAGAGCGATGAAGGCGCCGGCGAACCCCCAGCAGCTTCCGCGGGCCTCTGCCTGGTGCCCGCTGGGCGGTCCCCCACATTCCTCTGCGCTCTCGCGGTCAGTGGCCCCCCACTGGACATCGTGTGTTTGCTCAGTGGTTGGTGGTGGAGGTGAGAGGCTGCGACCTAAGCGGGCTCCTTAGAGCCTTGCAGACCCCGTGTCCAGACAGGGGAGGGGAGGCCACGAGAGGCAGACAGCCTCCCTGAGGCGCACAGCTGGTGCGCGAGGGGCACTGCGTCCCTTACGCTGGAGCCCTGGACCTGCCGGGGCTTGACCCTGTAGGCGTGGTCCCATGTGGGCGTGGCCCCTGGGTGAGGTCCCATTGGGCGTGGTCTCCAGTGGGCGTTGCCCTATAGGGAAGCCGAGACCCCTCCTCCCTGGGCACATCCCAGGGTGGGTTCCCTGTGGCCGCCCCTTCCCTGCCCACAGAGAGGACAGGCAGAGGACAGGTGGGTGAAGGGGCTGGGTCAGCGGGAGCGCGGGCAGCCTCCATGGGCCTCCTAAGAGATAAGAGTGCTGGGAATTCCCCCAAATTTGTCCCTTCTTGTATTAGTCAGAGGACCCCGCTGAGACCGCCGCAGCAAGGGGACAGTCACTGCCTTACAGGGGGAGCAGAGGGCAGCCCCGCCCGGCCCGGCGGGACCTGACTGTACCCCCTTCCCTTCACTGCTCTCCCCAGGGCGGGCTTCCCCAGAGCCCTCATCACTTGTCACCCTCGCAGGCCCAGTGTGGTCCTGACATCCAGCACATCAGGGGCTTGATTGCCAGCCCTTACCTACCCCACCGAGGACAGCACCCCCCAAACAGGGTGAAGCCCGGAGAAGGGAGAAGGACAGGGTCGCCCTGGGGAGGACCTGGAGAAGCAAAGCCCGTCTGCTCCGCCAGGAGCTGTGCCCATTGGGTTATGACCCCAGCAGCTCTGGGCCCAGAGGACACGCCACCAAAGTGCTATGCAGGGCCCACACGTTAGCCTGCCCCCCGAGAGCGACGGCCACCTCAGCCGCTCCCCTGGGATTCCCACCCGACCCAGCCTCACGCCTGGGTCAGCAGACACACCTGGGCTTGGACACCGTGCCCCATGCCTGGTCATGCCCTTCAAAACCGCCCAGGACTCACAGGTTCTCCACGCAGTGTGGGGACCCCAGGGGGTCCTGCATGGAGGGACCCAGTGGGGAGCTGCTGGCATCGGGCGGGTCCCCCCTGGGCTAGCAACAGGAGCTGGTGTGAGCATCCCAGTTTTGACCACCGTGTGGGGCGGAGGCTGGAGGGTACAGGCAGCTGGACTATTTCTGAAACTTTTCTGTAAGCCTAAAATTACCTCAGAAGCAGCTTTTTTTAAACCAGTGCCCCTGCGGTAGGGTCGGTGGGGGTGAGGGCTTGTGATGTGCCTGTGGGAGCCTGTCACCCACGTCCCGCTGGCCACCCCTGCTTCTCCCCAGAGGTCACTCGGGGCCCCTGGGCTCCCCGGAGGGTGGGTGTTTGCTCCAGTCCCTCCTCATCAGACACAGGCCCTGGACTCCCAGGCGGGCTCTGTGCTCACCCCTCACTGGCAGACGAGGGGCTGCTGGGGCTGGGGGAGGGGTAGCTTAAATCACGAATAAGGCTTACTTCCCGGAGGTCCTTTGGGAAGTCCTGGAAGGAAGGGGGGCATTTCACAAAGTGCTGTTGATCCTCCCAGTGCCGCCCACCTGCTCTGTGCCCCGTGGTCTGCAGGGGCTGCAGCAGGCACCACGCCAGGGCACCCTCCCAACAGCAGAGCTGTTTAGAGGATGGGGCCCAGGAGCAGACCCCCGCAGAGGTGCAGGTGCCAGGCGGTAGGGCCCCCTGGACTGGCAGCCCCTGTCTGTGGGTGGGGGTCAGTGTGCAGCTGGGACAGCTGCTGGGGGCGGGGGCCCCACCAGCCGCGGACTGTGCCGGTGATTTTCCTACCAGTGGCTCTGGCCCCTAGCCAGGTGAGCAGACACTGACCCACGTTTCCACTGCGCCCGGCGGAAAGCAGGCCACCGAGAGGCTGGAGCCGGGGCGTCCCGCCGCAAGGCTGCGGACTCAGAATTTCCAGGCTGGGAAGTGGGTCCCCTGGGGAGGGGGCCTCGCCAGGCTGGGGAGGGGTAGGAGGCTGCCTGGGCGGAGCCCGGGGCCGCTTGCAGCCCCGCCCCCGCACCTGGCGGCCCCTCCCCCCCAGCGCTGGTCCAGGAGCCCCCATCTGGCGCTGCCCATGGGACTGAAAACAGCCCCTCGACTGGGGCCCTTTCGGTTGAACCTGCCGCCCTGACTGGACAGAACGGCCTGGACACGACCCCCGACCCCGGATGTGGGCCATTGGCCATTCTGGGGGAGGGGTGGATGGCGGCCAGGGGCCACAGCTTGGGGAGGGCTCCTTGTTGTCTGGTAGCCTTGCCCAAAGCCCAGGCCGTGTGTCTCCCCCTTGACATGCTGTCCCCAGCTGCCCCTTGCCCCAGGGTGCCCAAGGAGGCTGCGGTAGACACCCCCCGCCCCGCAGTGCTCAGGGCCACGGCGCGCGGCCAGCAGCTGCCACAGCCTCGCTCACCAGCCTCGAGGCCGGGCCGGGGGCACGGCAGGGGCTCCAGAAGGGCCGGGTCCCTGAGCTGCAGGGCAGCCCTTCCCCCTGGGCAGGTGGATGCATCTCAGGACAGCTGCTCAGCAGAGTAGTAATGAGCGGGGGCATGGGGCTGGGGGAGCG
>SJYG01000537.1:568981-582200 GCA_006410535.1 Litocranius walleri | reverse complement strand
GGGCATGGGGCTGGCGGGGCGGGCCTGGGCAGGGCGTGCAGGCCCACGGGGTCAGTCCAGAGCCGGACCTCCTGAGCAGGTATATCCTCAGCAACAGCTGCAGGGCCAGCCTGGGACTTGGCCTACGATGGGGAGCACCCGGAAGTGTGTGAGGGGTGTGTGCACACGTGTGCCATCCTGGACCCTGGTGTGGTGGGAGTGGAGGCCCCAGGCCCCCAGACACTGAGGTCCGTGACCCACACGTTCTCCACCCAAAACGCTCAGTCCAGCAGCTCCCTCCCCGGAGCTGGGCCAGCACTGCTGCCCCGAGGAGCCCAGCCTGGGGCTCGCCCGCAGCTGGTGCCCCCACCCTGTAGCCCTGGCCAGCCTCTTCCCCGGGGCTCAGTCTCCCTGTCGACAGGCTGGCTGGGTGGTGTGGCCCCTGGGCGCCTGCTGGACCAGGGAGTGATGAGACAAACCCAGGCCGAGCCCCCGGATGGCAAAGAAACGTCCAGGCTCTTAGCAGGACAGGCTGTGCCCACCGCCCCCTTCCCTGCAACCCAGGCTGCGAGTCCTGTGAACTACAGGGGGAGGCACAGATGGAGGTGCTCTCTGCCCCGGGATGCCAGGTTCGCCTGAGGGCACCCTCTCTGGGGAGCACCCTCTCCTGGGAGCACCCCCTCTCCTGAGAGCACCCCCTGTCTGGGGAGCACCCTCTCCTGGGAGCACTCCTCCCCTGGGAGCACCTCTCCGGGGAGCACCCTCTCCGGGGAGCACTCCTGCTAGGAGCACCCCTGCTCCAGGGAGCACCCTCTCCTGGGAGCACTCCCTCTGATGGCTCTCCCCATGTTGCCCCCCTACCCACCATGTGTCCTTTGGGAAGGGGGCTCCCTGAGCACATCATGACAGCCTCCAGGTTCAGATATAGCTGATGACTCCACAGCCCCGTGGAGAGCAAGAGGAAATCCAAGGGGAGGAAGCAAATGTGAAAATTAAAGTGTAAATCCCCAAATCCCAAACCGCTCCCGGAGATCCACAGCCAACCTGGCCGCTAGGGAGCTGCTGAGCCAGGGCTTGGGTGGAGCTCCCTTCCCGCACGGCTGCTGGGCTGGCCTGTGGAGTCATGGGGGGTCATCTCTGTGGGGAAGCATGGGGGTGCCACCAGAGGGGCTGGAAGGCCTTCAGGGAGTGGCCACATCCTACACGCAGCAGACTTTGAGGGGACTCAGGCGCAGGGACCCCTCAGGCCAGCCCACCCCGGCACTGTGTCCACTGCTCGTCAGAGTCCAGAAGCCCAGGTGCTGGGCGGCCAGGCCCGGATGGCAGAGGCTGCTGTCCCGGGTGCCTGGCCCCCTCCTCCTGCCCTGGCACAAGCCCCGCTGCATGTGGGGCCCACACAAGGGGGCTGGCAGCCCCTCTGGGCTCTGTATCTGTGGCCGTCTCCAGCCCCCGTCTCCACCCCTTCCCGCTCTCTGCTCTCCGACCCCCATGCCTTCCCTGTCTGCCTCAGAGCCCCTCCTGAGGCCGAGCACTGCTAGACGGGGTCCCAGGGAGGGTGTAGGAGGTGGCTGAGTGCACAGCCCGAGAGGAGGCCCTCAGGCCAGTGTCCCCGGGGAGACCTGCTGGGTCCTTCCCAGGTGCCAACCCTTCCGCACAATCCATCTACACTTGTGGCCGAAACCACGAGCAGACCTCAACCCACCTGCGTCCTGCTGGGGGAGCCAGGAAGAGGCTAGGGGCAGCTCACATCCAGGGGGCCCCACCCCGGCACCCTGTCCTGGGCTGGGTGTGGAGGGGCGCGGGTGAGGGTCCTGTGGGTGAACTTCCTCCTGGCCCCTCGCCTGCTCTGAAACACCCTCCCGGCTTGGTGCATGTCAGCCGCTTACCTGGAGTCACGCTGGGAGCCCGTCTCTAGCTGGCAGGTGGCATTAGGACTGGGGGCTGCCAACAAACCTGGGCACTGGAGCCCCTTCAACAGGCCATGCTTTGGCCCTGGGCCTGGTGACCTCAGAGCTGGCCTGACCCTGCGGGGCCTGGAGGCCTGGGTGGCAGCCCCCACTCCCCCAGGGGCCGCCCGCCCCCCAGCCCTGTGGCGTCTAGGACCACGCCACCCTTGAGAGAGGTGGGGTCTGCTCTTCTGCCCGTGGCCAGGGCTGTGGCTCACGTCTCACGAGGGCAGGTCCCTTCAGCCGTGCAGCCTCCCCCCACTCCGGCTCTCAGGACGCCTGCCCAGGCACCAGCTGCCATCCGAGTGGAAGCACGGGCCAGGCAGAGCCAGCGGGCAAAGGCTCTAGGCTCTGCCAAGGCCCAACCCAGCGTGAAACCCCAGCCCTAAACTAAGGGGCTTCTGGACGACTCCAACAGTGGCCTTCCTGCCGCCCAGTGACCCCACGGGGAGTGGGACCCGCTCCCCACAGGGGCCTGCCCATGTGCAGCTGTGTGGGCAGAGCAGACAGTGTGGTGGGTTCTGGGCGCCAAGTCCCCAGCAGCTGGTCATGCGCCAGCCGGGAACCCAGCCGACCCCAGCGGGGCCTGGGTGCTCCCTGCTCGTGGCTACGGCTCCCTCTGGACCCTTGGAGCCCGAGCCGTCCCCACAGCACTGGGAGTCCAAGGGCTCTCAGGGGCCCAAGAAAGCTTCTTGCCAGGAATCCAAAGCCCCAGGTGGAGTGTCTTCCAGAACATTCTGCAGGGGAGCATGTGGGCAGTCAGGTCTCCCCCAGAATGGCTGCCCACAGGTCTGCCGGGTTCTTTCTCTTCGGAGCCCACGTGCCTCCCGTCCTCCACCCCCGAGACACCCAGATTCTCCGTCACCCCCGCTGGGGGCACCGTGCGCCCCTGCAGACCAGAGTTCCTCCACTGGAGGAGGGCTCTTCCTCTAGGTCTTCCCCGCGACTTACGCTCTCTGGAAACACAAGCAGTGTATGTGGAACCCCTGGGGCTGTCTCGCCTCCTCTCTGCTGTGTCTCCTCTGCATCTGGTCTTGAAGACCGGGCTCTGCCCTCTGGCCCGTGGGAGCCACTGACTGTGCGTGCGGACTTTTCCTCCCAGTGGCGTCCTCTGAAGACAAATATGTCTCATTTTGGTGAAGCATAATTTATCTATTTCTTCCTTAGTTGTTTGTGCTTCGGGTGTCAAATCTAAGAAACCGTTGCCTAGATCCATGACCTCAGTGGTCACGCCTGAGACTCTTCGTAGAGGTCTGCAGCTTTGGCTCTTGCGTCCGGCTCTGGTCTCGGCGTGAGGTGGGAGCGGGCTCTGTCTTCCGCGTGGAGACGTCCGTTTGTCTGGGCACAGCTGTGGCGGCGCTGCCCTTTCTTCCAGGGCTGGTTTTGGCACAGTTGTTGAGAATCAGCGGGCCTCAATGTGAAGGCCCGTCTCGGAGCTGCCGACCACGCTCCACTGGCCTCATCTCGTGACAGTGCCACCCTGCCTTTATTCCTGTAGCTTTGTAATATTTTTTGAAATTGAGACCTGGGAGTTCCCCCACTTAGTGCTTCTTTTATAAGGTTATTTTGGTTATCTGGGGCCCTTGCAATTCCATACGAATTTCAGGATCAGCCTTTCCATTTCTGGAGGGAAAAAAAAATAGTTGAACTTTTCATAGGGATTGTGATGAGTCTGCGGGCTTTCCAGGTGGCTTCAGTAGTAAAGAACAAGCCTGCCAATGCAGGAGACTCAAGAGATGCGGGTTCAGTCCCCTGGGTCAGGAAGATCCCCTGGAGGAGGGCATGGCAACCCACTCCTGTGTTCTTGCCCGAAGAGTCCCAAGGACAGAGGAGCCTGGCGGGCTGCAGTCCCTGGGGTCGCGGAGCACGGGCACTGCTGGAGCCACCAAGCACGCCTGCACAGAATGCTCTGCAGGTCACAGTGGGCAGTGCCTGCACCTCAGGAGCACCAGCTCCCCGACCAGTGAGCACGTCTTTCCACCTGTTTACGTCTTCTTTAATTCCCAACCGTGTTCTGTAGTTTTCAGTGTACACGTTTTCCACTTCTTTGTTTAAACTGATTCCCAAGTATTTTACCCTTTTTTGATGTGATTGTGAATGGAACTGTTTTCTTAATTTACTCTCAGATCAGTCGTTGCTAGTGTATAGAAGCGCTTCCCTGGGGGCTCAGACAGTGGAGAATGTGGTGCAGTGAAGGAGACCCAGCTTTGATCCCTGGGTCAGGAAGATCCTCTGGAGAAGGGAATGGCAACCCACTCCAGTATTCTTGCCAGAGGAGCCTGGCAGGATACAGCCCCGGGGACTGCAAAGAGCTGGGCGCGGCTGAGCAGTTAGCACACAGTGCATAGAAACACAGCTGATTTTTGTGTGCCGGCCTTACATCTGCAGCCTTGCTGAGCTCATTTAGTGGTTCCAATATTTTTGTATAGATCTCTTAGGTTTTGTATACAAGGTCATGTCATCTGGAAACAGAGATAATTTTGCTTCATCTTTGTCAACTTTTCTGTCATTTTCTTGCGGAGGTTTTCTAGCTAGAACCTCCAACACTGAGCAGCAGCACCAGGAATGGGTGTTCTTGTCTCCTTCCTAATGGCAGGGAAAAGCCTTCTGTTGTCTTCTTTTTTGCAGTGACTTTGTCTAGTTTCAGTATCAGGGTAAAACTAGGCTTATAGAGTGTGTTGGGAAGTAGTCCCCCTTCCTTTGGTTATGGAAGATTTAGAGAAGGATTGGTGTTAATTTTCCTTTAAATATTTAGTGAAATTCACTGATAAAATCATATGATCCTGGGCTTTTCTTTATGGTAAGTTTTTTAAATTATTAATTAAATCTCTTTATTATAATTCTATTCAGATTTTCTATTTCTTCTTGAGTCGGTATTGGCAGTTTGTGACTTCCCAAGAATACACAGAAGAACTGTACAAAAAAGATCTTCATGGCCAAGATAATCATGATGGTGTGATCACTCACCTAGAGCCAGACATCCTGGAATGTGAAGTCAGGTGAACCTTAGAAAACATCACTACGAACAAAATTAGTGGAGGTGATGAAATTCCAGTTGAGCTATTTCAAATCCTGAAAGGTGATGCTGTGAAAATGCTGCACTCAATATGCCAGCAAATTTGGAAAACTCAGCAGTGGCCACAGGACCGGAAAAGGTCAGTTTTCAATTCCAATCCCAAAGAAAGGCAATGCCAAAGAATGCTCAAAATACCACACAATTGTACTCATCTCACACCCTAGTAAACTAATGCTCAAAATTCTCCAAGCCAGGCTTCAGCAATACTTGAACCTTGAACTTCCAGATGTTGAAGCTGGATTTAGAAAAGGCAGAGGAACCAGAGATCAAATTTCCAACATCTCCTGGATCATGGAAAAAGCAAGAGAGTTCCAGAAAAACATCTATTTCTGTTTTATTAACTATGCCAAAGCCTTTGACTGTGTGGATCACAATAAACTGTGGAAAATTCTGAAAGAGACGGGAATCCCAGACCACCTGACCTGCCTCTTGAGAAACCTGTATGCAGGTCAGGAAGCAACAGTTAGAACTGGACATGGAACAACAGACTGGTTCCAAATAGGAAAAGGAGTATGTCAAGGCTGTATATTGTCATCCTGCTTATTTAACTTCTATGGAGAGTACATTATGAGAAACGCTGGACTGGAAGAAGCACAAGCTGGAATCAAGATTGTTGGGAGAAATAGCAATCACTTCAGATATGCAGATGACACCACCCTTATGGCAGAAAGTGAAGAGGAGCTAAATGGCCTCTTGATGAAAGTGAAAGAGGAGAGTGAAAAAGTTGGCTTAAAACTCAACATTCAGAAAAAGAAGATCATGGCATCTGGTCCCATCACTTCATGGGAAATAGATGGGGAAACAGTGGAAACAGTGTCAGACTTTATTTTTTGGGCTCCAGAATCACTGCAGATGGTGACTGCAGCCATGAAATTAAAAGACGCTTACTCCTTAAAAGAAAAGTTATGACCAACCTAGATAGTATATTCAAAAGCAGAGACATGACTTTGCCAACGAAGGTCTGTCTAGTCAAGGCTATGGTTTTTCCTGTGGTCATGGATGGATGTGAGAGTTGGACTGTGAAGAAGGCTGAGCACCAAAGAACTGATGCTTTTGAGCTGTGGTGTTGGAGAAGACTCTTGAGAGTCCCTTGGACTGCAAGGAGATCCAACCAGTCCATTCTGAAGGAGCTAAGTCCTGAGTGTTCTTTGGAAGGAATGATGCTAAAGTTGAAACTCCAGTACTTTGGCCACCTCATGGGAAGAGTTGACTCATTGGA
The DNA here is from genome assembly GCA_006410535.1 of Litocranius walleri. Classification (NCBI taxonomy): domain Eukaryota; kingdom Metazoa; phylum Chordata; class Mammalia; order Artiodactyla; family Bovidae; genus Litocranius; species Litocranius walleri. The sequence continues at coordinate 575,980 of SJYG01000537.1, read as the reverse complement.
AAAGACTCTGATGCTGGGAGGGATTGGGGGCAGGAGGAGAAGGGGACGACAGAGGATGAGATGGCTGGATGGCATCACAGACTCGATGGACATGGGTTTGTGTGAACTCCGGGAGTTGGTGATGGACAGGGAGGCCTGGCGTGCTGCGGTTCCTGAGGTCGCAGTCGGACACGACTGAGCGACGGAACTGAACTGGTTTGATACCGGTCTTTTGCAGGCAGCATGTGGTGGGATCAGTTTTTATTTCTGTCTGCTCTGCCATTTGCTGTCAATTAACTGATCTCTAATCCATGCTGAGTCTCTAACTGTGAGGCAGGGTTCAGGTTTGCCGTTTGCCGTTTGTTCTCCGCGTGGATTGCATCTTTTGCTCTTCTCTTTCTCTGTGCTGCCTCCCTTTGCGTTGTTCGGTCGCTCATTCAGGTCCTGACTCTTTGCGACCCTGTGAACTGTAGCACACCTGGCCTCCCTGTCCCTCACCATCTCCCAGAGCTTGCTCAGACTCACTTCCACTGAGTCGGTGATGCCATCCAACCATCTCATCCTCCGTCGTCCCCTTCTCCTTCTGCCCTCAATCTTTCCCAGCATCAGGGTCTCTTCCAGTGAGTCAGGTCTTCACTTCAGGTGGCCAAAGTATTGGAGTTTCAGCTTCAGCATCAGTCATTCCAATGAATATTCAGGGTTGATTTCCTTTAGGATGGACTGGTTTGATCTCCTTGCTGTCCAAGGGACTCTCAAGAGTCTTCACCAGCACCACAGTTTGAAAACATCAATTCTTCAGAGCTCAGCCTTCTCTATGGTCCAACTCTCACATCCGTACATGACTACTGGAAAAATCATAGCTTATCTATACAGACGTTTGTCAGCAAAATGATGTCTCTGGTTTTTAATGCACTGTCTGGGTTATGGAAGAGATTGTGGGGCAAGTGAAATGAACCACCATCAACCGTACCAAAGGCCAGTCTTCATCTAAAAAAAGTGATGTTGTGTATATGATAGGATTGTAAGGGAATCCTATATTACGAGTTTTTTCTGGAAAACCAAACAATTCCAACAAGTACTGCTCCCAATTAGACCAACTGAAAGCACTCAACGAAAAGCATCTGTAATTAATCAACAGAAAATGCATAATCTTCCATTAGGATAATGCAAGACAGTGCGTTTCTTTGATGACCAGGCAAAAACTGTTACAGCTTGCCTGGGAAGTTCTGATTCATCCACCATATTCACCAGACGTTGCACCTTGGGATGTCCGTTTATTTTGGTCTTTACAAAACTCTCTTAACGGAAAATTTTTCCATTCCCTGGAAGACTGTAAAAGACAGCTGGAATAGGTCTTGGCTTAAACTGATAAAAAATTTTGGAAAGATGGAAGATGGAATTATGACTGAAAGATGGAAAATGACTGAAAGATGGAATTATGAAGTAGCCTGAAAAATGGCAGAAGGTAGTGGGGCAAAGCGGTGAATACATTGTTCCGTAAAGTCCCTGGTGAAAATGGAAAAATGGGGACTTCCTTGGTGCTCTGTGTTCTCAGTGCAGGGGGCTGGGTTGATCCCTGGTGGGGGAGCTAGATCCCACATGCCTCAACTAAAGATCCTGCGTGCCACAGCTAAGACCCGGTGCAGCCAAATAAATGAATCAAACTAAAGAAAGAGAAAATGAAAAATGTGTCTTTTAGTGTCACTTAAAAGCGAAGGGAGTTTTTGGCCAACCCCATGTGCTTCTCGGTCGCTTTCCTGGCGGCCTCCCGGGGCTGCCGCCGCCTGCTGCGGTCGCTCAGCGGTGCTTCTGAGTTAAATCTCCAGGATCGGTCTTCTCCACCACGTGGCCGCTAAGCCTTGCTCCCTCAGCCCAATGCTCAGCTCATGACTGAACAGAGAGCTCCCTGAATGCCTGGAGCCGGCAAGCCTCCCGGGGTTCGGCGTGGGACTCCGCGGCTCTCGGGCCAGGCCGTCGCCCCCCGGCCAGGCGGTTGGCGCCCCTCAGACTTCCCCTCTCAGCTCCCGGCTCGTCTCTTGTTCACCCCCACGCTCTCCATCACCTCGGGCTACTGCACAGCTCATTAATGGCCTGAAGCGTTTTCAACAACCAGCTGGGAAAGGGCTTTTCACTCCTGGGTGGGCTCTGGTTAGTCTGTTGCAGACGGCCTTGCAAGTGGGGTCTTCCAGGAGACCACCAGCCGGTCAAAGAAACAAGCCCATCCTAAAGCAAGTCAGCCCTGAATACTCATCGGAAGGACTGATGCTGAAGCTGAAGCTCCAATCCTTTGGCCACCTGATGCGAAGAGATGACTCACTGGAAAAGACCCTGATGCTGGGAAAGGCTGAAGGCGGGAGGAGAAGGGACGACAGAGGACGACAGAGGACGGAGCCGGTTGGGTGCTGTTGTTTCAGGGGATGTCGCTCTGAGGCTGGTGGCCCGTCTTCTCTCCAGTGGGGAGGACGGGCGATTGGTTTGCACCATGAACCCGGGGTGTCGGCTTTCAAGGCTACAGAGCTGGCGGGTGCGGGATGGGTCCGGGGCAACTTAAACCCCTCAAGGCTTGGAGAGGATGCGGAGAAACCGTGCCCTGTTAACAGGACTGTGAACTGGCCCAGCAGCTGTGGGAAGCGGAGTGGCAGTTCCTCAAGATATTAAAAATAGAACTACCAACTATACTTCCACAGAAAAATGGAAGAAAAGGAACCTTCTTATGATTCAGCAATTCCAGTGGCACCCAAGAGAACTGAAAGCAGGTCCTGGAGAGACATGCCTAACCCACGCTCGCAGCAGCCGTGGCCAACAGTGCTGTCGTCCGGCCGCCGAGCTGGGCGAGACCCTCTGCGACCCCGCGGGCGGCAGCACGCAGGCTTCCCTGTCCTTCGCCTCTCCTGGAGTTTGCTCAAACTCACGACACCAACAGCCCACCGTAGAAGCAAACCTGTGTCCATTGTCAGATGGATGAATGAGGAAAATGTGGTCTCCATAAGTGGAATATATTATTCAGCCGTAAAAAGGAAGGGAACTCTATAAGAGAAGCCAAATGCCGAAGCACATTACGTGACTAGTTGTATCAAGTATAAAAAGAGGCAAAAATAATGGATGAATTTGGGAATTGGCTGGTGTTCACTCTGGGGATGGTAGTGACTGGAAATTCTTATATGTTCTTACATTTCTATTCCTTGGTCCAGTTACTGACAACATGAATGCCTTCCATTTCTGAAAATCCACTGAGCCAGATGCAAAGGAAAATGTGATTTTATGTACACTACACATTGCAAACATTTACTTACAAAGAAAAACATACATTACAGGGACATTTAAAAAAAAAAGGGAAGGAGATGCTGGCACCTGCTACAAGGTGGATGAACCCACGAACATTATGCTCAGTAAATAAGCCGGAGTCCAAACGGCAAGCCCCGCACGATTCCACACAGATCGCGTTCCAGGAGTCGCACGACGACAGACGGGGCTGAGGGAGGGGGCGGGCGCCACTGCCGGAAGGGCTGAGTTCCAGCCTCCAAGACGCGAAGGTTCCGGAGCGGGTGGCGGTTGCTCGACCACGTGAATGTGCTGAACGCCAGAGCTGTCACCGAGAACTGGCTAGGATGGCAAATAACAAAGCCTCACAGCTGTTCTCACCAAGACTCAGTTAATTTTCTTGATTGAAAAGCAAAAAACAGCTCTCCCAAGACTGCCGCGGCCTGTGGCTGGTCTCCAGGGTCTGAGGAGGTCAGTGCGGACCGCTTGGCCCGTTTTCCCGTCGCCCCATGACGGGGGCGTTTCCCGAGGCCCTTGCTCTGCCACGGTCCTGGCATCCAAACCAGGGTGAAGACACACGGCAGATTCCGCTGCACAGACGGGCCTGTGTTCAGGGGCTGGGCTGCTGCACACGGAGAGAACGCCCGTGTTTCCAGCCAGACGGAGGCGGAGGTCTCCTAGGGCCTGCGGGCGGCCGCGGGGCCTCCCCCGGGAAGGTGAGGCCTCCTGCAAGGCACGCTCGCTCACAGGGGTGACACCCCCAGAGGCTGAGCAGCGGCAAGGCCCTGCCAGGGCCTCCCTGCAGGAGCAAGCTGAGCCGGCTGCTCTCAGGGGCTCAGCTCGCCCAGCACCGGGTCCAGTGTCCCCCTGGGTCCACAGAGGCCCTGAAGTTGTCCCCTGGACCCAGCGTTCCCTGACCCAGCACAGGCCCACCAAGCAGAGGTGCCACGAAGTCTGCAGCCAGGATGGAGTAGATGGGGGCAGCGCCGGGGAGGCGGTGGCTAGCTGCGGGACTCTCAAGGCAAAGCCCTGCGTGTTGGGCAGACTGGCCTCCGTGCAGGAGCCCTGGCTGTGATCCAGGCAGGGCCCCTGTCAGGAGGGGATGGAGCTGCCCAGGCAGAGGGAGGTGCGGTGCAAAGGCCCTGGGGGGCCTGGGGGGCGTTGCTGGGACAGGAGGGCGTCGAGGGGCCCCTGGGAGTGCTCAGCCTCGGGGGCTCAAAGCCCGTGTGGCTCTGGCTGTGGCCTCTGGCAGGAACGCAGCCCTTGGTCAACGTCTGGTGAGTTGGCGACTCTGGAAACAAACGTGCCCCTGTCAGCCGGCCAGGCCCTGGGAGTCAGACTCCACGCTGCGCCTGTGCGCTCCCAAGGAGACAGGCGGCCCCGCGGACACCCGGCCGCGCCAGCCTGGTGGCCTGGCCCTCCCTGGGGCCCTGCCTGAAGGAGCCCTTGTTACCCTGGCCCCTCGGGCCCCCCGGGCTCCGGGCCGTGGCGGGGCCCAGCCCGCGCACAGACGTGGCCGCAGCGGCCCTGTGTCCTGGCCCACCCTCGGCAGCTCACAATCCTGAGAACCGCAAGCCCCACGGGGTCAGCACAGACTCAGCCCCAAGTCCACCGTGAGCAGCACTTGCTGGGAGGCACCTCCTAGAACGGGGGTGCCTGGGAGGACGGGCCGTTGACGGCTCATCCTGTGCCGAGCACCATGTGAGCCACGGCGGTGCTGGGGTGGGGGTCTGGGGTCGGGGCACCTGCTGTGGGAAAGGGGTGCAGACAGTGCTCTGCCGCTGGGCGGGGGTGGGCGGTCTGGGAGTCTGGGGTCTGCAGAGGCCTGGCCACAGCACAGCCCCGAGCTTCGGCCCCCGAAGCCACCTCAGGAGTGACTGATGACATGGGCTGACTTACAGGAGTGGACCCTGGTGTCAGTGTCTACCAAGAACCAAGCAGTCACGGGACGACGGCGGGCTCCAGAGTGCTCCCAGCTGCCAAATGCTCCGGCCGCCCAGCCCCGTCTGATGGCTGCGGTCACTCCTGTGATCCTGATTCTGAGACCCGGGGGGCGGAGAGCCTGGTGGGGGGGACACCAAGACCCAGGGGGGACTGGACACGTGCTGATGGACAGATGGCTGTACCGGGGCGGGCGGAGCCGTGTGCAGAGGAACCTGTGTCTGTGGGGCTGCCAAGTGCTTCCCAGGCCTGGCCCCAGGGGAGGTCGAGGAGGAGCCTGAGGGTCAGAGTGTCTGCTGTGCACCCGGGACCCACAGGGTAAGCTGAGCCCCTCAGAACAGGGCTGAGGGCCGGCCCTCCCGGGCCCCGCTGTGTCCCAGGACCCCAGGTGCTCCCGAGTTCTCTCCACCACCGAAGGAAGGAGCTCCCTGCTCGCCGTCCCTGGGGGAGCCCCGAGCAAACAGTCTCCAGACTTCAGTCCCCCATGGGCGGCCCACTGAGGCGGGGGGCGGGGGCGGGGAGCACTTGGCAGCTGGGAGCACTCCCTTGCCCTGTGACTGCTTGGCTCTTTGGTGGACTCTGAGACCAGGGTTCACTCCTGTAAGTTAGAGGCTGCCCCCATGGACGGGTGGCTAGGAGAGGAGCCTCCTGCAAAGGGGGGAAACCCCTGGGTGGCAGCAGGCCGAGGCTGCCTGAGTGCGTCCTCACTTCCCGCACAAGACGGCCTGGCGCCCCGGCTGCCTCTGTCCTCAAGCCCGAGCCGCCGCCTCCCTGAAGGCAGGGCATGAGCAGAGACGCCTCTGCCATTCCGTGGGAGTTTGGAAGGGTGTGGGGGCGTCCCATCTGTGGGACGAGTTGCGTCCATGCATGGCCGGCCTTTCTGTGAGGACGTCAACCAGCATGACACACTCCACGGATGGGCTCATTCTCCCAGGAAGCCCGGCAGAAAAGCATCCATACGTCCAGCAGTTTTCTTTTTGAAAAAGCGTTGTTTTCATAAAGCACTGCTCTGTTAACGTGAAATAGGTTTGTTTTTCAGTGAGTCAGTAGTCTTTTGAGCTTTTCCACTCAAACACTTTGAGCATCTGAAACACGGTGAGCTCAATGGATGTCACTGTGGGGGCGTCTCGGTGACTTTTCAGAGTGTAAGGCGTCCCCGGGCCCAGGGGGTGGCTGCTGTCAAGGCCTGAGGACACGTGGTCTGAAGGTCGGGTTCGCAGCCGCTCCGGGGGTGGGGTCGTTTACTTGAAATACAGGTTAGATTATCTGTTTTTGTTTGCGTTCTATCCTTGCTGATTCTGTTTATTTTTCTCTCTCTTTTTCTGGAGTATGTAAAACATTAACGTGGTTTCAAAAATCAGAATGTTTTCTTTTGAGCTTTGAAGCTTGCTGGGCGGTTCCTAAGAGCGAGACCCCCCCTACTGCCCTCTGGTTTGGCTCCATGATGAGGGCTCTGGAAATGTCTTCCTGATGCGGAGCAGAGACAAACTCCAGGACCCGCTGGCGATTCCCTCCTGCAGGGAGTCTTAGCCCCTGGGGGAAAGTGGGGGCCTCTAGGGAAGGGCGGCCGTGTGGCTCACACTGCCCCCGGAGGAATGGCGTCCAGAGGCCTGGCCATTCTGTGCACAGGAAGGAGCTGTGTCCATCGAGCCCGGAGCCCCCCCACCCCCACCCCGGGAGTGTCCCCAGCGCTGGGCCTGACGTCAGGCCTGACCCCGGCCCCCCACGTCCCGCCCTGTCCCGAGGGCAGCACACGCCCGTGGCCCTGGCCCAGCCCTCCTCAGTGCTGGCTTTGGCAGGCCGCCCCCCCCCACGCCC
>SJYG01000537.1:521390-560744 GCA_006410535.1 Litocranius walleri | reverse complement strand
ATATTTCTCCCAGCAATCTTGATTCCAGCTTGTGTTTCTTCCAGCCCAGCGTTTCTCATGATGTACTCTGCATAGAAGTTAAATAAGCAGGGTGACAATATACAGCCTTGACGTACTCCTTTTCCTATTTGGAACCAGTCTGTTGTTCCATGTCCAGTTCTAACTGTTGCTTCCTGACCTGCATACAGATTTCTCAAGAGGCAGACCAGGTGGTCTGGTATTCCCATCTCTTTCAGAATTTTCCAAAGTTTATTGTGATCCACACAGTCAAAGCCTTTTTGGCATAGTCAATAAAGCAGAAATAGATGTTTTTCTGGAACTCTCTTGCTTTTTCCATGATCCAGTAGATGTTGGAAATTTGATCTCTGGTTCCTCTGCCTTTTCTAAAACCAGCTTGAACATCAGGGAGTTCATGGTTCACATATTGCTGAAGCCTGGCTTGGAGAATTTTGAGCATTACTTTACTAGCATGTGAGATGAGTGCAATTGTGCGGTATTTTGAGCATTCTTTGGCATTGCCTTTCTTTGGGATTGAAATGAAATCGGACCTTTTCCAGTCCTGTGGCCACTGCTGAGTTTTCCAAATTTGCTGGCATATTGAGTGCAGCACTTTCACAGCATCATCTTTCAGGATTTGAAACAGTTCAACTGGAATTCCATCACCTCCACTAGCTTTGTTTGTAGTGATGCTTTCTAAGGCCCACTTGACTTCACATTCCAAGATGTCTGGCTCTAGGTGAGTGATCACATCATCATGATTATCTGGGTCGTGAAGATCTTTTTTGCACAGTTCTGTGTATTCTTGCCACCTCTGCTTAATATCTTCTGCTTCAGTTAGGTCCATACCATTTCTGTCCTTTATTGAGCCCATCTTTGCATGAAATGTTCCCTAACTGGCTGAAATAAAAAGGTATCTTCAGTAACATAAAGCACAGTGTGTCTCACAGAGGACAAAGGAATGAAAGTGGCCTATGTCCAATCGGGGTAAAACGCAAAAGACGAAGGGGTGGGGAGGCTGCTGCCCTTTTAAATCTTCAGAAGTCACTTCAGCGGGAGGGGGAGGGTGTCCAAGAAATGAGGGGGCGCAGCAGCGATGGCTGCCCGCCTGTCCATCTGCCCCTGCCATTGGAAGCAGCTGCAATGAGAGCCCAGTCCCCAGCGCAGCCCAGCCGCTCAGCCCAGCCCAGCCCAGCGCAGCCGCTCAGCCGTGTCCGACTCTTTCAAGCCCCATGGGCCGCAGCGCGCCAGGCCTCCCCGTCCATCACCAGCTCCCAGAGTTCACTCAGACTCATGTCCACTGAGTCGGTGATGCCATCCAGCCATCTCATCCCCTGTTGTCCCCTTCTCCTCCCGCCTTCAATCTTTCCCAGCATCAGGGTCTTTTCAAGTGAGTCAGCTCTTGTCATCACGTGGCCAAAGTATTGGAGCTTCCGCTTCAGCATCAGTCCTTCCAATGAATATTCAGGACTGATCTCCTTTAGGATGGACTGGTTGGATCTCCTTGCAGTCCAAGGGACTCTCAAGACTGCTCCAACACCACAGTTAAGAAGCATCAATTCTTCGGCGCTCAGCCTTCTTAATGCTGCACCTCTCACATCCACACATGACCACTGGAAAAACCACAGCTTTGACTAGACAGACCTTTGTTGGCAAAGTAACATCTCTGCTTTTTAATATGCTGACTAGGTTGGTCATAGCTTTTCTTCCAAGGAGCAAGCATGTTTTAATTTCATGGCTGCAGTCACGATCTGCAGTGATTTTGGAGCCCCCCAAAATAGTCTGTCACTGTTTCTATTGTTTCCCCATATATTTGCCATGAAGTGATGGGACCAGATGCCACGATCTTGGTTTTTTGAATGTTGAGCATTAAGCCAGCTTTTTAACTCTCCTCTTTCACTTTCATCAAGAGGCTCTTTAGTTGTTCTTCACTTTCTGCCATAAGGGTAGTGTCATCTGCGTATCTGAGGTGATTGACATTCCTCCCGGCAATCTTGATTTCAGCTTGTGCTTCATCCAGCCCAGCATTTTGCTTGATGTCCTCTGCATAGAAGTTATTAAGCAGAGTGACAGTAAACAGCCTTGACATACTCCTTTCCCAATTTGGAACCAGTCTATCATTTCATGTCCAATTTTAACTGTTGCTTCTTGACCTGCATACAGATTTCACAGGAAGCAGGTCAGGTGATCTGGTATTCCTATCTCTTTAAGAATTTTCCACAGTTGGTTGTGATCCACACAGTCAAAGGCTTTGGCATAGTCAATAAAGCAGAAGTAGATGTTTTTCTGGAACTCTCTTGCTTTTTTGATGATCCAGCAGATGTTGGAAATTTGATCTTTGGTTCCTCTGCCTTTTCTAAATCCAGCTTGAACATCTGGAAGTTCACGGTTCACATATTGCTGAAGCCTGGCTTGGAGATTTTTCAGCATTACTTTGCTAGCGTGTGAGATGAGTGCAATTGTGCGGTAGTTTGAGCATTCTTTGGCACTGCCTTTCTTTGGGATTGGAGTGAAAACTGACCTTTTCACTTCAGTGTTTTCCAAATTTGCTGGCATATTGAGTGCAGCACTTTCACAGCATCGTCTTTTAGCATTTAAAGTAGCTCAGCTGGAATTCCATCACCTCCATTAGCTTTGTTCGTGTGCTGCTTCCTAAGGCTCGACTTCACGCTCCGGGATGTCCAGCTCCAGTGTCTGTGCAGGGTCTTTTGTGCCACCCCGGTTCCTGTAAGCTGTGTGTAGGGGCCAAGGAGCAGGTGTGTGGCCCCCATCTAGTGACTCAGGGTTGAGGGCTGGGTAGCCGCTGCCCACTGAGAGTTCAGATCGACCAGAATTGACTACACTTTGCCACTCAAGGCTTCCCCTGACAGCTGCAAGCCTCCAGAAGCCTCCGGAGTTTCCAGACTGCCACGGGGGCTCTGCCCCTGCAGCCGCTGTCCAGGCTGCCAAGTGTCTCCTGCTGCCGGCTTCCACTGTCCTCCAGCTCCCGTGTCTGTTGGGCAGAATGGCACGAGCTCCTTCATATGAAAGCCTGGTGTAAGAAGTGTTTTCTACTGGGCTGTGCTGCCTTTAAGCTTTTTCAGCTGACAGAGCTAGGAGATGCTTTTGTGCTGAAGCACGTCTTTTAAGGTCCCTTGGTGTTAAAGTGTCTCAGTTGTTGTTGATCTGAAAATGTATCTAAGCCCTCATTCGTGAAAGATGGTACTGAGGTCACGACTCTGCGTTGCCAGCTCGTAGCTCTCCGTATGTTAGAAGCTCTGTTGGGCTGCCTTCTGGCTCCCTTGCTTACTGTTGAGAAGTTGCTATCTTTCCCACAAACACTCCTGTATAGGTGGTCTCTTCTCCTCCTCTGGGTCCTTGGAAAGTCTTTGCTCAGCACAATGACGGAAGTCCCTCTCTATCAGCCATTACTTTACGTGGAAATGGATTAAATGTTCTAGTCAAAAGACAGACACTGGCAGAATGGATAAAAACACAGGACCCAACTATATTTTGTCTGCATGAGACTCACTTTAAATCCAAAGACTTAGAGAAATTGAAATTGAAAGGACAGAAAAAGACACTCCTGCAAATGGGAACCAAGAGAGAGCAAGGGTGGCTATACCAGCATCATGCAAAATAGGCCTTAAATCAAAAATAGTTACAAGAAACGAAGGACATTAAATACTAACAAAGGTTTCAATACAGCAAGGAAATAAGTTGTAAATATTTACATGCCTAATGATAAAACATCAAGAATATATGAAGCAAAAACAGAGAAAATTGAAGGAAGAAATAGCTTGACAATAATAGATGGAGATACCCCACTCACAGTAATGGACAGAACAACCAGTCAGAAGGAAAGCAAGGAAACAGAGGGCTTTACCAACACAGCAAGCTCGGCCTAACAGAGCCGCACAGAGCACCCTCCCGACAGCACACAGTCTCCTCAAACGCACACGAGACGCTTCACAGGCGAGGCCACACGCCAGGCCACACGTGAGTGTGAGTGTGCCAGTCACTCAGCTGTGTGCAGCTCTTGCGATTTTCTGGACTGCAGCCCGCCAGGCTCCTCTGTCTGTGGGATTCTCTAGGCAAGAATATTGGAGTAGGGTGTTATGCCCTCCTCCAGGGGATCTTCCTGATTCAGGGATTGAACCCACATCTCATGTGTTGCAGGCAGATTCTTTACCACTGAGCCACCAGGGAAGTTGAAAATGAAAATACAGCGAACCAAAACACATGGACAGCACCAGAATCAGTGGTAACGGGAGAAACCGCAGCTGCAGACAGGGCTTCTCACGCGGTGCGAGGGGCGAAGAATCTGCCCGCCAGCGCAGGAGAGGCGCGAGGTGCGGGCAAAGAATCTGCCTGCCAGCGCAGATGTGTGAGATGCGGGTAAAGAATCTGCCTGCCAGCGCAGATGTGTGAGATGCGGGCAAAGAATCTGCCTGCCAGCGCAGATGTGTGAGATGTGGGTAAAGAATCTGCCCGCCAGCGCAGATGTGTGAGATGCGGGTAAAGAATCTGCCTGCCAGCGCAGATGTGTGAGATGTGGGTTCAATCTCTGCATTGGGAAGGTCCCTTGGAGAAGGAAATGGCAACCCACTCCAGTATTTCTTACCTGGAGAATTCCATGAACAGAGGAGCCTGGTGGACTACAGCCACGGGGTCACAAGAGTCGGACATGACTGAGCGCGCGCGCGCACACACACACACACACACACACACACACACACACAGCTACAAACACATTAAAAATAGGAAAGATGTCAGGTCAACAACATACCTTTAAAATCTAAGGAACTCGAAAAAGAAGAAAGGACTACACGCAAAGCTAGCAGAAGGAAGGGAATAATAAAGATTAGAGCAGAGGTGAAACCAAGAACAGAAAAACAGTAATGAAAATCAGTGAAACCAAAAGTTTACTTCTTGAAAACATCAGCAAAACTGACAAACCTTCACCCAGATGGACTAAGGAAGAGCGAGAAGACTGAACTTACTGAAGCCAGAAAGGAAAGCAGGAATGTTAAAGTCCATCCTGCAGAATAAAAGGATTGCAAGAGTGCCGTTAGCAACTGCACGCAAACAGATTAGGTAATTTAGTTGAAATGGACAGATTCCCGGAAATACAGAACCTATCAGGACTGGATCACGCAGAAATAGAAAATAAGCATAGAAATATAACTAGTAAGGAAACTGAATCAGTACTAACAACAATAATAAATCTCTCAATGAAGAAACTGGACCTAATAGCTTCACCTGTGAATTCCATGAAACATTTAATGAGGAACTAATATCGATGCTTCTCAAACTTTTCATACAAACTTAAGAGGCAGGGACACTTTCTGCTCATTATTTGAGGCATTACCCTGAACCAAAACCAAACAAAGACAATACAGGGCAACTACAAATATCTTTTATGAGCACTGATGCAAAAATCATCAACAAAATATTTGCAAACTGAATTCAACAGCATATGAAAAGGCTCGCACACCATGACCACAGCAGGACCACTAGAACCTTGGCCTGTGTTGCTAGGCAACAGGATGCCCACGCCTGTTCCTCCCAATGTGGTTCTCAGCCCAAATCGGTAGAGCATCTAGGAGGAGTCAGTCCTTGCCCTCAGAGCTGGTCCACGGGGCAGCAGCATCCCATTGGTCCAAGATGCAGACTGAAAACGGGTGCGGGAAGACCACCTCTGATCTAGAATTTGCTTCAGAATGCTCCAGGAAAAGTGCGAGGGTGCATGTGTTGGTCGGATGAAATGAGCTTGGGGTTCGTTGCACAGCTCCCTGGTTCTAGGTGCTTGAGGTTCCATAATGAAAGCTCGGTGGGAGTGCGAGGCGTTGGAGTAGAGATGCCTCGTCGGGACCAGTCTTCCAGGGGCCAGACTGTGACACAGCGACAGCAGACATTCTGGAGGCTCCCCACGACCAAGGGCCCTGCTCCAAGCATGACACACGAGCATCATGTGGGCGTTACAAGCCCCAGGAGGCAGAGACCATTATCACCCTAGTCCAGCGGGTGAGGAGATGAGCCTCCTCAGTCTCAAGAAGGCACGTGTGGACGGGGCAGCCCAGAGCGGCTGTGTCAGGCTGTGCACACCCCCTGTAGCGCTGTTCACCCGCCTGTGTTCAGGCTGTGAGCACCTCTGTAGCACTGTTCACAGGCCCGTGTCAGGCTGTGGACACCCCCTGTCGTGCTGTTCACAGGCCCATGTCAGGCTATGCACACCCCCTGTAGTGCTGTTCACAGGCCCGTGTCAGGCTGTGCACACCCCCTGTAGCGCTGTTCACAGGCCCGTGTCAGGCTGTGCACACCCCCTGTAGCGCTGTTCACAGGCCCGTGTCAGGCTGTGCACACCCCCTGTAGCGCTGTTCACAGGCCCGTGTCAGGCTGTGCACACCCCCTGTAGCGCTGTTCACAGGCCCGTGTCAGGCTGTGCACACCCCCTGTAGCGCTGTTCACAGGCCCGTGTCAGGCTGTGCACACCCCCTGTAGCGCTGTTCACAGGCCCGTGTCAGGCTGTGCACACCCCCTGTAGCGCTGTTCACAGGCCCGTGTCAGGCTGTGCACACCCCCTGTAGCGCTGTTCACAGGCCCGTGTCAGGCTGTGCACACCCCCTGTAGCGCTGTTCACAGGCCCGTGTCAGGCTGTGCACACCCCCTGTAGCGCTGTTCACAGGCCCGTGTCAGGCTGTGCACACCCCCTGTAGCGCTGTTCACAGGCCCGTGTCAGGCTGTGCACACCCCCTGTAGCGCTGTTCACAGGCCCGTGTCAGGCTGTGCACACCCCCTGTAGCGCTGTTCACAGGCCCGTGTCAGGCTGTGCACACCCCCTGTAGCACTGTTCACAGGCCCGTGTCAGGCTGTGCACACCCCCTGTAGCACTGTTCACAGGCCCGTGTCAGGCTGTGCACACCCCCTGTAGCGCTGTTCACAGGCCCGTGTCAGGCTGTGGACACCCCCTGTAGCGCTGTTCACAGGCCCGTGTCAGGCTGTGCACACCCCCTGTAGCACTGTTCACAGGCCCGTGTCAGGCTGTGCACACCCCCTGTAGCACTGTTCACAGGCCCGTGTCAGGCTGTGCACACCCCCTGTAGCGCTGTTCACAGGCCCGTGTTCAGGGTGTAGACACCCTCTGTAGCGCTGTTCACAGGCCCGTGTTCAGGGTGTAGACACCCTCTGTAGCGCTGTTCACAGGCCCGTGTTCAGGGTGTAGACACCCTCTGTAGCGCTGTTCACAGGCCCGTGTTCAGGGTGTAGACACCCTCTGTAGCGCTGTTCACAGGCCCGTGTTCAGGGTGTAGACACCCTCTGTAGCGCTGTTCACAGGCCCGTGTTCAGGGTGTAGACACCCTCTGTAGCGCTGTTCACAGGCCCGTGTTCAGGGTGTAGACACCCTCTGTAGCGCTGTTCACAGGCCCGTGTTCAGGGTGTAGACACCCTCTGTAGCGCTGTTCACAGGCCCGTGTTCAGGGTGTAGACACCCTCTGTAGCGCTGTTCACAGGCCCGTGTTCAGGGTGTAGACACCCTCTGTAGCGCTGTTCACAGGCCCGTGTTCAGGGTGTAGACACCCTCTGTAGCGCTGTTCACAGGCCCGTGTTCAGGGTGTAGACACCCTCTGTAGCGCTGTTCACAGGCCCGTGTTCAGGGTGTAGACACCCTCTGTAGCGCTGTTCACAGGCCCGTGTTCAGGGTGTAGACACCCTCTGTAGCGCTGTTCACAGGCCCGTGTTCAGGGTGTAGACACCCTCTGTAGCGCTGTTCACAGGCCCGTGTTCAGGGTGTAGACACCCTCTGTAGCGCTGTTCACAGGCCCGTGTTCAGGGTGTAGACACCCTCTGTAGCGCTGTTCACAGGCCCGTGTTCAGGGTGTAGACACCCTCTGTAGCGCTGTTCACAGGCCCGTGTTCAGGGTGTAGACACCCTCTGTAGCGCTGTTCACAGGCCCGTGTTCAGAGTGTAGGCACCCCCTGTAGCGCCTCTCAGAGGGACAGCCTGGTGGCTGCTACGGTCTGAATCTGTATGCTAGAATCCCGACGCCCCCAGTGGTGGTGTCGGGACAGGACCCGGGAGGTTTCAGCTGGGACCTTGCCCTCACCGGGTGCCCCTCAGAGCTCGCTCGCCCCTTCTGCCGTGTGAAGGTCCAGTGCGAGCGCGGTCATCTGTGGATGGAAGCAGGCCCTCACCAGACACCATGGCCTCCAGGACCATGAGAAGCCAGCGTCTGCGGTGTTCAGCTGTAATGGCCCAAACAGCCCGAGACAAAGGCCTGGGAGGGGCCGGGTGCCGCAGAGGCCGGCAGGAGGACCCAGCATGGTCCCTGAGCACAGGCGAGGACGGGCCCCAGGGCCGGGAGGGCTGGGGCAGGTCATGGTGGAGACGCTGCGGAGGAGCTGTGCTCAGCGGCCACCAGCACCGGGCCCGCGTGCAGCCCCGCCCAGCCGTGCGCACCTTGTCCTGGAGGCCCCTGCGAGCGTGGCGCGGAGCCAGGGCCTCACCTGCGCTCTGTGCTGCAGAGAGAGCTGCCCTGCCCCGCCCAGCATAAGGGGGCCTGCTGCCGGCCAGCGTTCTCACGGTTCACAGGCCCGTCAGTGAGACAGCCCTGTCACAGGGCCCGTCTCTTAATCCAAAAGCAATGCTGCATTTTCTCCCCATTTTCTGCTGGTTTCAAGTGCTCATAAGTACTTGATGTATTCTTTTGATGAGATACTCGCATTTTTTAAAAAAACAATGCATGTGTGCAGAAGCAGGTGCGATCCACGCACGTCCATAGTCAGCGTTCAGCGCACTCTGCCAAGGCCAGAGTCCTGTCTCCTGGGGGCGTGCCATCCCCTGGCCGTGGAAGAGGTCACCGCTGGGGGCTCGGGGGATGGGACTGTTTCTGCAACTTCTCGTGTCTATAAACCTTCAAAACCGAAGACAAAGAAAGAGAACGCTGGGCAGGGTCTGGGGAAGGGCAGCAGGTGCGCCAGTCGGCCATGAAGCTGGCCTGAAGCAGCCCCGGAAGCAAGCCAGAGAGGCGGACGGAAGGCGAGGAGGAAGGAGCAAGCAAGGGAGACGCTCGGGAGCTGAGAGCGCGGGCAGCGGGGAAAGGCCCCCGGCCCCAGGTGGGATTCAGAAGCCTGGCCAGGAGCGAGCTGTCCTTTGAGCCTCACGACCCTTGGTTCCATGCCTCTTTAAACATCTGGATTCCCTGCCGTAACATCTGCTGCGCCTATAGCTACAGTGAAGTGTCGTCTTGGAACCTAGTGTACATTTAAGAATGTGTTGTGCTAAGTTGCTCGGTTATGTCCAGCTCTTTGCAATCCCATCGACTGTGGCCTGCGAGGCTCCTCTGTCCATGGGATTCTCCAGGCAAGAGGACGGGACTGGGCTGCCATTTCCTCCTGCGGGGGATCTTCCCAACTCAGGGACTGAATCCAGGTCTCCTGCATCTCTTGTCTCTTGCACTGGCAGGCGGGTTCTTTAGCACTAGAACAACCTGGGAATAAACTTTTGTAAAAAAAAGAAAAGGAAAGGAAAAACGTTGGCTGCCAGAGCTGAAATGTAGAAAGTCACACCGGGCGACTGTGACTGTTTTTAATGAGGAAATGGACCCGTGGAGGCGAGGCCTGGGGTCCCAGGCGGGAAGCTCTCCCTTCAGCACCTGCGTCCTCCTCCACCCTGCGTCCTCACCAGCCTCCCTCTCCGACCTCTCGCCAAGCGGCAACGACGCTGCTGCGCAGCTCAGGCCATCGCTGGGCCTGCGCTGGGTGCGATGCTCCGGGGAGTCCTCCTCAGCTTGTCCCTGGCCTCACTGCCTTTCATTCCCTCAGAGCACTTCAAAATCCTTAAAACTAACAGGTCCCAAGAAATTCTGATGTTGCACTGAGCGCGGCCCCGGGGCTCCCTGGGACTTGCAATCACCTGCCCAGGTGCAGCCACCATGTGTCACTTCTCACAAAAATCGATTTACAAAAAACGAACCAGTGAAATACAAATACTCCGCAGGCAGTATCGCCTGCAGCGGATCCATTTCCAAAGCAGTACAAGGGTGGCTAAAGCAACAGAAATGCACAAGTCAACGTTTCTTTTGAGTTTTTGTTTTTCGCTTTCAACTGCTTTTTACTTCCACGCTAGGGAACGGGAGGAGAAGTGCATAATAGAAGACATTCCGAGCGACACCCTGATAACAGGTGGGTTAGATGAGCTGCTGAGCATTGAACTCAGGAGGCTGTCTTATGGCTGATTAGGTTATTACGCTGACTTCTTGATGTGTGAGTTATCTGGCAGAGAGAATCACCCTGTACAGTTTTCTCTTGAGACTTTTTTTGCATATCAAATTATGCAAAACTGACATGAAAACAGGCTTAAGACTGAATTGCGTAATTCATGAAACAGGAAAGCCAGACACAAGAGCACAGAACCCAGGCTTGATTTGTTTTTCCGGTTGTCAGGTCTCCTTCAGTTAAACAATCTCTGACGCCATGAATCATGCTGATTGCGGTTGAATTCTTGCAAGATGACCAAGGCCTCTAGACTGGTTCAGTAACACGGGACAAAGCAGCAGAGGTCAGGGTGTCTTCTGAACTTCAGCCTCATAAAGTCAGGAGGCTGATCTTCTGCCATGAAAAGAGAGGCAGGAGCTCAGTCTAGCGGCATTTTCACAAGTGCCGATCATGTATTTTTACATGCATCCCAGCCTCACACTGAACATTGTTGAATTCTCCTCTCAATTTATCTTGGCCATCACATCTGAGTGTTCTGTTGCAAAGTGTCATAACTCATCCTGCACGAGCCCCAGGAGACACAGCAAGCGTGGATGCAAAGAGAGACTGCAGAGTGAGGGCCGGGGTGAGGGCGGGGAGGAGGCAGGTGGAGGCCTCTCCTGCGTCTGCGGCCGCAGTGGGCAGAAGCTGTCTGTGGCTGCGCGGAGCTAACAAAATGGCCCAGATCTAACCCCAGAGCTGCTGGGAATCGCCATCTGCCCTGGGCAAGCTCCTAGCCTCTCTGCCGCTTTTGCAAAGTGGGATAGAGGATAACACCCCCGATTCCCTTCTGTTGTGGTGAGGACGGGACTGATACTTGTAAGGCTCCTGGAGCCTGGCAGACACACAGAAGGCACCGTGTTCGCTACTGTTCCCCAGCCCGGACTCTCTCGCCTCCGGGACGCTCTGAGCCCCCGGCTCTCCAGCAGCTGGCTGTTCTCCTAGTAACCTGGGGGGTTTCCAACCTGCACTCGCAGGGGCAGAGGAGGAGGAGAGGGACAGAAGCAGCCTGCCCACCTGCCAGCTGGCAGTCGTCGGCTGTATGGACTTGGCCTGGACGTGTCCACGACACAAGTCAAGAAACAGCCGGCCCAGGTGAGGGTTTGAGGCAGGAAGGCAGGTGCGGCAGGATGGCGTCTGGCAGCTGTGGGAACAGGCCCGAAGTCAGGGACTCCCGAGAATCCCCGTGCCCACGGACACAGCTGCTCGCACACGGCTGCTCGCACCCCTCCTTGTCCTGCCCTGCTCCCCCCACCCGCCCACCTCGGTCTCTGTCCCCTGCCCCGAGGTCCCCTCAGCCACCACACCCAGCAGTCACACAGAGTTAGAGTCAGCTGCTCGGCGTCTACTGCAACTACAGGGAAAATGTGGAATCATGTCAGGACATATGTTTCAATTTTTCTCTAAAAGACAATATGGTCCTAGAGCCCTGGAATATATAATATGCTAAAGAAGAAAAATGGAAAAAATACTCAAATTTTTCTAAAAGCAAAAAGGAAGGGGAAAAGGAACAAGGAACAAATAGGACAAATGAAAAGCAAATAGCAATGTGGTGGCTTAAACCCAGCTCCACTCCACATTACGTTAAAGACGGCGCAGCTGGTAAGGAATCTGCCTGCAATGCAGGAAAGCCCGGCTTGATCCCTGGGTTGGGAACATCCCCTGGAGAAGGGAAAGGCTGCCCACTCCAGTATTCCGGCCTGGAGAGTCCCATGGACTGTATAGTCCACGGGTCACAAAGCGTCAGACGTGACCGAGCAACTCGCACTTTCACTTTCAAGTGTAAATGGGCAAAATTCTCCAGTGAAAAGACCCAGGCTGTCACACTAAACTTAAAAAAAAAAACACGTGGGGCTTCCCTGGTGGCGCAGTGAGCGCGAGGCCGCCTGCCAGTGCAGGGGAGGTGGTTCGATCCCTGGTCTGGGAGGGTCCCACGTGGCGCGGGGCAGCTGAAGCCTAGGAGCCGTGCTCTGCGTGAGAGAAAGCCCTGGGGCAGCGACAAAGGCCTGGCACAGCCAGACCAGCAGGGGCAGCCAATTTCCTTAAAACAAGCCACTTTAAAAACAGGGAAAGGCTGAAAGCAAGCGAATGGGAAAACACATACCTTGTAAATATAAACCAAACCAAAGTTCGTGGAATCAAAGGAGATTTTAAGAAAATAAATATTACCAGAGTTAAAGAGACACAAAGGTCATTGAGGCCAGGTTTGGTGATAGATGCTTTGGAGGTGTTCCCCACTTTTATGAACTTCTTTTAAAAGAATTTTGAACATGATGGACCATCACTTAAGTCTCCATTCTTGTCACTATTTTTCCTTTATGATCAGATCTTTAACCATCAGCCCACTTCTTTGATGCACTAAACAGTAGGACAGCATACCCCCAGATACAGTTCCTAAGGCATCTCCCTTAAAAATCCCTTTATAACAAACTTGTTGCACTTTCACCGCATTTCTGTGTCGCAAGCCCCTTCGTCTACACCTCAGCCGTCTGCTGGCCGCATGCACCCATTCCCGACCGCAGCGGGCTCTGCGTGGGGAGGCTGCCTGCTCCGCGGACGACCGTCTCCACTCCCTGCCTCGCTGACCCAGCGCTAAACCTCTGCTGCTTGGCACATCCTGACTTTCGCTCAGCGACACTGGGTCATACGCGCACGGGTCAGGTCCTACGTGGTTAAGAAGTGCCAATCAAGAGCACGCTATAATTAATGCTCAGATCACCAAAGCGGGAAAACAGAGGCTAAGGCTTTCTGGGATCTGTGGGGACCTGAGAACACGTCAAGACACCCCGTGTCCAGGAAGAGCCCGTGGCAGCTCTGCCTTCTCTCTTGCCAACTTGGAGCTCCAAAGGGGTGCAGGGCGGAACGCCTTCCAGACGCTGAAGGCAGGTGAGCTCAGGGCCATTTGATCATATCTAGACCTGAAAGTGTGTTTTTGCTGCTGGCGGCTAAAAATAGGCCGCAGGGCTTCCGAGCAGTCAGCAGCCAGGCGCCCAGGGGAGGCCGCCAAGGGTGCACAGTGCGCAGCCGGTGACTGTCACCGACGCCTGTGGGCTCTGAGCCCCGCCTCCTCACCTGAGAGTGGGAGCAGCTGGCGGGCCGCTGACAGCCACTGGTGTGCGCGGGCATCCTCCCACCCTCTTGGACTCTGTCTCCACCCTGGCCAGCCCGGCCTCCCAGGCTCTGTTGGAAGCTTCCTGGGAAGCAGGCTGGGCTCGACTCTGGCCCCAACCCCTCCCTGAAAGGGAGGAAATTTCTGAGAAGAGCCTAGAATTCCTGTGTTGAAGGTTAAAAGGGAAAGGGCTCAGAGCACCCCCGGTGTGGGGTGCAGGGTCTGAGAGCCGCCCACAGTCCCGGTGTCCTCTCATTGGTGGGGCCTCTGGCTCAGGTTTCTGAGCTCCAAGCCGGGGCCTCACCTGTAGGCTCCCCTCACCTAGCCTCTCTCCCTCCCTCTCCTGGGCGGACGCCCCTGTAATGAATCACTTGTGCTTGAATCCTTGGCTCGGGCGGGGGTGAGGCCTCACGCTCCCATGCGGTGAGGAGTGACGGTCCTTCTCCTCCTCGACTTCCTCCTCCTCCACCTCCTGGTCTCCCGGAAGCTTTGCACTTGGAGGAAAGAAACTACAGAACCTCAGGAGCTGGCCCAGGGCCAGAGGCACGTCCAAGGGCATTTCAGAAGGGAGTGACCAGGAGCCAGACTTCAGTGCTTCTGAATTCTAACTCTTTTCTTTTCTTGGCCGGGCCTCGGGGCACACAGGGTCTTTGTTCCCCGACCAAGGACTGCCCCTGCAGTGGAAGCGGAGGCCTAAGGGCTGGACCTCCAGGGAGCTCCCGCCTTGCGTTCCTCTTAATGAACAGTCTCCCGCGTGTCCACTCCGCTGCATGGCACCTCTCGCCTTGCTCGGCGCCTGCCTTTGTAGAAACTCACAGCCCGGTTTAAAGTGTCCGCAGGGACCAGCAAGCAGGTGGCCACACCGCCCGTCAGGCGGTCACTGAGCTGATGCTCCCTGGAGTCCCTTGTCCCTCTCCTCTCTCTCCCCTGAGAGGCCTTGCTGCCCGAGTGCCTCAAAAAACCCAGAGCTTGTTTTTAAAGAGCATCGCTAAGAACAAAGAGAAGCAGAGGAAAGGGACACGACAGATTTGACTGAAGTTTCCAAACAAGCCTCGGGGGCAAGGGTTTGGTGCCGTGTGGCCTGCTGCCTCAGGCCCCTCCAGACGCCAGGGATCCGAGGACCCAGGTCCCAGAGAAGCTCTGCTCTCCCGGCCTCTCCTGGCAACACCGTGACTCTGACAGCAGAGCGAGGGTGCGAGGAAGATCACACCTCTGCACCCCAGGGGCCGGCACAGAGGACCGTCCCGTGGTCAGGGGAGGAGGCCTGGCCGGGCAGCAGCCACCGCCCCGCAGGAGAGGAGACGCTGGAGCGGCCAGGGGCGGGCAGAAAGGCTCTGACTCCACGCCTGGCAGGTGACTCAAAGCCCAGCCCTAGACGCGGCTGCACCCCCACGTGTCAGAAGATGGGAAGTAGCTGGGGCGCTGGCAGGTGTAGGCCCCCGGGTCCAGGCCTAGCCCTCACCCCGACACACGTGGCGCCCCCGGAAGATGAACACACGCCCAGCCTGGATCTGGGTACACGCAGGACTTGCCGACAGAAATGCACAGGAGCTCAGGAGACCCTTAAGAGCAGCGCGACCCGAAAGGGCCCACGCCAGGACCCTAGAGCGCCCAGGCCGGCAAGGGCGAGAGTCGGTCATCCGTTCACAGGACAGGACACCACGTGGCAGCGACGAGGCGGTGGGCACCTGGACCACACGGGAGGTCCCTGCACGCAGGCTGAGCGCGCTCACAGGGGAACACGCATGGGACGGAGTATAGGCACAACGCGCTGCGTCTTCACAGGTTGGAGGGCTGGAGGGCTGGGCGGGGTGCTGAGGGGCACCGGGCGTCTGGAGGCTGGCTGTGATCTGGCCGCAGACTCCGTGGTGACTGCTGGTTGGCTGGGCCCGACGGGGTGTGGCCGCCTCCGCCCAGTGTCAGCGGCCTGGGGCTCCCTCCCTCCCTCTGCACAAAAAGAACCTCAGCCAGCTTCACAGGCTGGAAGGAAGCCAGGGCGCCTGGGAGCCTGGGGCACCTGGAAGGGGCCGCTGCGACCTCGGTGACCAGGCCAGGCTGCTCCCGGGTCGTGCGGACAGCTGGGCTGAGCGACCCTGCACAGTGGCCACCCTGCCCTTGCCCTGGCTCCCTTGACGCGCGGGGCCAGGCCGTGTCTGCAGAGCTCCGGGCTCAGCGCTGGACCTGACACGGTTCTCTCTTCAGCTCTCTGAACAGACCTCAGTCAAGTTACAGAAGAGCATTTAAGGACATACAAGGATGGCTGCAAAAAGCTGGTGGAAAAATCAAATCAGAGTTGTGCAGTATGACCTCATTTTTTATGAAATATACTGTGTGTCCCCGTGGGGAAAGGCTAGAAGGGTAAAGCTGAGCACCAGAAGCCTGTGGTGGGGCTTTTACTTCCTGAAATTCCCACCACGGCTGCGTCTCTCTGGTCCAGTTTCAGCTCAAATGGCCCTGGGCGCCAGCCTCCAGGACTTGAGTCGAGCGGAAGACACAGATGCCTCGGGGCAGGGAAGGGAGCTGAGAACTGAGCGTCTGAATAGCGGCCCCGTCGGGGTGGGGGGAGAGCTGAGAGCCTCAACAGGCATACAGAGGTGGAGGGGGCAGCCTGGCTCCCCGCCAGGGCCGCTGAGTAGAGCCCTAGGAGGAGGGGCGCCTGGAGGGCAAGGTCAGCGCACAAGGTCTGCAGGCGGGGTTAGCACTGGAGCCACGCGGCTGGGGCTAGGCGGCGGGCGATCAGGGCCAAGCCTGAGTCAGCCTGTGTGGGCTTCCCTCGTTTTCACCCCCGTCATTACTCTAGGGCTTCCCTGGGGGCGCAGTGGTAAAGCACCCGCCCGCCAATACAGGAGAGTCAAGTTTGATCCTTGGGTCAGGAAGATCCCCTGGAGAAGGGCATTGCAACCCACTCTAGAATTCTTGCCTGGGAAATTCCACGGATGGAGGAGCCTGGTGGGCTACAGTCCGTGGAGTCTCGGAGTCGGGCACGACGCAGTGATTGAGCGCACACGCTCCTGTTGCGGTCTGGAGGGCGTCGATAAGTCAGTAAGCTCTCCAGGTCACGCTATCCTCCGCTGTAAACGTGGGTATCACTATACCGACTTTGCAGGGGTGTAGGGCTCAGAGGTTAAAGGCGTCTGCTTCCAATGTGGGAGACCCGGGTTCGATCCCTGGGTCGGGAAGATGTCCTGGAGAAGGAAGTGGCCCCCACTCCAGTATTCTTGCCCGGAGAATCCCATGGACGGAGAACCACGGGGTCGCAAAGAGTCGGGCACGACTGAGTGACTTCCTCTCGGGAGCCAGGGAGTTGGCCGGAAACACCGCATGTTGAAAGCCCAGTGACAGCTAAGGAGCAGCTCACCGAGGGCTTGCGGCAGGCCCACCGCGAGCCACGCTCTGCTCCAGCCGGGCCCGCGGTCCCGGGCGTCCCACCGCGGGGATGGCGTCATCGCGGCGGGCCACGCCCACCCGCCCGCCGGCGGCGCTGCTCTCCCGCCGCCTGGCGGCGGCCGTGGGGCGCGACGCTCCCGGGCCGGGCGCGGGGCGCGGGCGCTCGGCCGCTCCAGGCCCTCCGCTGGGCACGGGCCGGGGACACGGCCAGGCCAGGCCAGGCCAGTCGCGCAGCCGTGTCCGACTCTTTGGGACCCCGCGGCCTGCAGCGCGCCAGGCCGCCTGGCCGTCCCAGCCCCAGAGCTTGCTCGCTCACCGCGGCGCGTGGCGGGGCCGTCCCGCCGCCTCCTGCCGGCCGTCTGCCAGCATCAGGGTCTTCTCGGCCCAGCCAGCGCCTCCTGCCACGTGGCCGGAGAGCTGGGGCTTCAGCCTCCGCGCCAGTCCTTCCAGTGAGCGTTCGGGGCGGGTCTCCAGTCGCCCCGCAGGCCGCGCCGGGCTCCCGCCTCCCTGCGCCAGGCCGGGGCCGCGGAGGAGGGCGCGGCGTGTCTGCAGGCCCGGGCGCGGGCGGCTCGCGGACTCGCGGCCACAGCGGGGCCCTGGGGGCGGCGGGCGGCGAGCGGGAGGCAGCGAGCGGGTCCGCGCGGGCGAGGTGGGAGGCACGGAAGGGCCCCCAGGAGACGCGGGTGCCCTGGTCTTCTGGGAGGACGGGAACCTCGAGGCAGACGCCTCCAGGGGCCCGCGGGCCGGGAAAGGGCCCTGCCTGGCCGTGTGCTCCTCCGGGGGCGCTCAGCGGCTTCAGCAGAGCTGCCGGGGCAGGCTGCGGGCTTTGTGGCCCAACTTGGTGAGACGCCCGTGCACACGGAGAGCGACGTGCGCCCTGCTGTCTGGGGAAACGCGCGGGAGCGCCAGGCGGGCACGGGACGCTGCGAGTCAGCTCCTCCACGGCCAGCAGCCCCACCGCGGAGTGCGGGCAGCCCTCAGGGTGCGGAGGACGAGTCCACGCCGCTGCCAGCGGGTTTGCTTCAGGTCATTTTGATGCATTTAGAACGGTTGTCTTCTACTGAACTGACCCCTTTGTCATCGCGGAAGGCCCCTCTGTCCTTGGCGACTCCCTTTGCTGGGGAGTCTTCTTTATCTGGTATTTACGGAGCCACACGAGATTTCTTTTGATCGCTGCAATGATACGTCTTTTTTATCCTTTTACTTTTAACCTACTTCCCTTCAACTGTCAAACAACTTTTTATTTATTTATTTATTTATTTTTAAGGAAGAGAAAATTCTACTGTGGCTTCCCTTCCCTGGGGTCGACCTTCCTTCCCATTTTTCCTCCTTCATCCCTGCTATTCCAAATTCTCTTACCATTTTCTCTTTTAAGAAGTTCCTTTGGCAATCTTTTTACAGCAGGTGTTCTAGTGAAAAGTCTTCCTAGTTTTCCTTGACCTTAAGAATACTCTGCCTTCTTTCTGAAGGGTGTCTTTGGTGGGAATAGAATTGTTTGACAATTTCTTCTCCTTTCAGCACTTGGAAGCCTACCCCTTCCTTCTGGCTTCCATGTTCTGATGAGAGGCCCGCTGCTACTCAGGTTGTTTTCCCTCCTCAGCAGTGAAGTTTCTCCTCGGCTATTTTCCACAGGCCTTTTTTTTCCCTTTGGTCCTAAGAAGTTTAGTCATGCGTTGTCTGGCGGTGAATCTGGGAAGTCTGGCCTTGCAGGGTCTGTTCAGCCTCTTGAGTCTGTGGGCGTCTCTCGCCCAGGCTGGGGGGTCGCTCGTCTTCACTTCCCACGTGCTCACTCGTCCCTCACTCTCTCCTCCAGACTCACAAAGCCTAGACCTCCGGCTCTTGCCCTGTGGGCTCGTGGGGTTGTTTGAGGCTCTTCTCTGTCCCCATCTCTTTTCTGTCCATTGACCAGATTTGATTATTTCATTGATCTAGTTTCAAGCTCGCCAAGTCTTTCATCTCTCTTTTACTGAGTCCATTCACTTTCAGATACTGTAGTTTTTCTAAGGTTTCCTCTTTCCCTTTTATGTCTCTATCTTTTTCTGAGACCTCCTGCTTTCCCATTTAAGGATGTTCAAACTCACTGATGTGTTTTTATGGTGACTTTAAGATTCTTGTCAGATAATTTCAACTCCACGTCATTTTGATGCTGGGGTCTATTAGCTGTCTTTTCTCATGCAAGTTGAAGTCCTCTTAGTTCTTCGTATGGTATATAATTTTGTAGTGTATACTAGACATTTTGAGTATTATGCTGTGACATTGGTTCCTATTTAAACATTTTATTTTAGCAAGTAGTCAACCCTTTTACAGCTTCCCAGGTGGCACTAGTGGTAAAGAACCTGGGTCCCAGTGAAGGAGCTGAAGAGACAGGGGTTCAGTCCCTGGGTTGGGAAGACCCCCTGGAGAAGGAAATGGCAACCCACTCCACTATTCTTGCTTGGAGAAGCCCACGGACAGAGGAGGCTGGAGGGTTGCAGTCCACGGGGTCACACGACCGAGTGACTAAACACACACAGTCCGTTTCGATGCAGATGACGTGCGCTGATGTCACTCTCCTGAGGCTCTGCTCCGCTTTCCGGCCTGCCCTGCTCGTGTGCCACCAGAGGCCAACCTGAAACCTGGGGATTTTCCATGCCAGGGGTGGGTTTGCGAAGGTTTCGCTGTGTTTGTTCTGCTTTGTGGCAAGCACAGGCTGCTCAGAGGGGGTGCCCAGAACACCCCATGCACAGATTTAAAGATTGCTTCCTCCTGCTGCTGACTCTCTGTAACCCTCCCCTTCGAAGAGGACACAGCGCGTCCCCAGACTCCAGCCCTTTACAGAACTGGCGGGGTGCTGGCCCTCCAAGCAGTTAGAAAGTGATGTGTCACTTGCAGGGGGCCCTCCACGTCTGCGCATCCACAGCCCCAGGTTCAGGAGCTGTGAGTTGAGCAGCGGTGAAGCGTTTACCGCACTGAAGAAATCCCGCAGAGAACACAAGCTCACCTGCACGTCTCAACCCTGTGCTGCTGGGGGTAAGCCGTCCTTCAGAGCCAGTGGGCCAGTCAACAGGTGCGTGATGAGCAGCACCCTTCAGGGAGGGACAGCAGCTGGAGGAGCTGAGGGCGGACGAGCAACATGGACAGCGTCTTCGTTCTCACAGAGGACAGACAGCAAGGAAGCATAAGACGCCAGAGATGCTGCACATGCTGTAAGAGGGAGCAAGTGACAGGGCAGGGATGTGGGGACGTGCACGGAGCCTGTGGGGAAGTCAGGCAAGTCTCCTCTGGCACTGCGCCAGAAGCAGGCAGGCGAAGCTCCAGGAGGAGGGCAGAGGCAGGAGGCCCGTCTGCAAGGGGCGGTCCCGCCACAGGGCATTCACCCTTCAGGGGCAAAGCTTTTGTGGGCTCATTTTCCTCAGCAGACCTCGGAGAGAAGCAATGCTGAGGTCTGGAGTGGCGAAGTGACTGGCGAACAATGATGAGAACCGCACCCACAACTCTACACTCCAGAACCTGCCGACACCTCTATAAGAGCTGATCGCTAAGATAAGTTACTGTTCAGTCGCTCAGTCGTGTCCGACTCTTTGTGACCCCATGGACTTCAGCATGCCAGGCTTCCCTGTCCTTCACTATCTCCTGGAGCTTACTTAAATGCATGTCCACCGAGTCGGTGATGCCATCCAACCATCTTAACCTCTGCCACCCCCTTCTATCCCCGCCTTCAATCTTCTCACGGGGTCACACGACCGAGTGACTAAACACACACAGTCCGTTTCGATGCAGATGACGTGCGCTGATGTCACTCTCCTGAGGCTCTGCTCCGCTTTCCGGCCTGCCCTGCTCGTGTGCCACCAGAGGCCAACCTGAAACCTGGGGATTTTCCATGCCAGGGGTGGGTTTGCGAAGGTTTCGCTGTGTTTGTTCTGCTTTGTGGCAAGCACAGGCTGCTCAGAGGGGGTGCCCAGAACACCCCATGCACAGATTTAAAGATTGCTTCCTCCTGCTGCTGACTCTCTGTAACCCTCCCCTTCGAAGAGGACACAGCGCGTCCCCAGACTCCAGCCCTTTACAGAACTGGCGGGGTGCTGGCCCTCCAAGCAGTTAGAAAGTGATGTGTCACTTGCAGGGGGCCCTCCACGTCTGCGCATCCACAGCCCCAGGTTCAGGAGCTGTGAGTTGAGCAGCGGTGAAGCGTTTACCGCACTGAAGAAATCCCGCAGAGAACACAAGCTCACCTGCACGTCTCAACCCTGTGCTGCTGGGGGTAAGCCGTCCTTCAGAGCCAGTGGGCCAGTCAACAGGTGCGTGATGAGCAGCACCCTTCAGGGAGGGACAGCAGCTGGAGGAGCTGAGGGCGGACGAGCAACATGGACAGCGTCTTCGTTCTCACAGAGGACAGACAGCAAGGAAGCATAAGACGCCAGAGATGCTGCACATGCTGTAAGAGGGAGCAAGTGACAGGGCAGGGATGTGGGGACGTGCACGGAGCCTGTGGGGAAGTCAGGCAAGTCTCCTCTGGCACTGCGCCAGAAGCAGGCAGGCGAAGCTCCAGGAGGAGGGCAGAGGCAGGAGGCCCGTCTGCAAGGGGCGGTCCCGCCACAGGGCATTCACCCTTCAGGGGCAAAGCTTTTGTGGGCTCATTTTCCTCAGCAGACCTCGGAGAGAAGCAATGCTGAGGTCTGGAGTGGCGAAGTGACTGGCGAACAATGATGAGAACCGCACCCACAACTCTACACTCCAGAACCTGCCGACACCTCTATAAGAGCTGATCGCTAAGATAAGTTACTGTTCAGTCGCTCAGTCGTGTCCGACTCTTTGTGACCCCATGGACTTCAGCATGCCAGGCTTCCCTGTCCTTCACTATCTCCTGGAGCTTACTTAAATGCATGTCCACCGAGTCGGTGATGCCATCCAACCATCTTAACCTCTGCCACCCCCTTCTATCCCCGCCTTCAATCTTCCCCAGCATCAGGGTCTTTTCCAGTGAGTCAGCTCTTCGCATCAGGTGGCCAAAGTACTGGAGCTTCAGCTTCAGCATCAGTCCTTCCAGTGACTATTCAGGACTGATCTCCTTTGGGATGGACTGGTTGGATCTCCTTGCAGCCCAAGTGACTCTCAAGAGTCTCCTGCAGCACCACAGTTCAAAGGCATCAATTCTTTGGCACTCAGCCTTCTTTATGGTCCAACTCTCACATCTGTACATGACTAAGCTGTTCAAAATAGCAGCATTTTTCTGATTTGGATAATTTGAAAACTTCGTTTCTCAGTAATCATGTATAACTATTATTTTATAATAAATGTCATATCTTTGAAACAGGGAGTTTCAAGATACAACAATGGGACTTAGGCAGACACGACTTCCTCGAATCTGCTCCTGGTCTGGGAATGTTTGTGGCCGTCACAACTTACAGCGATGAGGTAAAACTCACTCTTTGTCTTGTCACTGAAATCACTTTCTAAAAAGTCATTTGTCCTGTATGCCCACAGATAGACTTTTAAAATCTCTACACAAGTGCTCAACACCCAGCATCTCATTTTTAATGAGTGTGATCCTGACAAAGCTCCACACCAAAACGTGGAAAGTGCCTACAGTCGCGCTGAGTAGCAGGGTCTACTCAGAGTGGAAGCTCAAAGCAATACAGAGGGCCGGCCCCACGCTCACTGCCCTGAGGCTCTGCCACTCTTGCCGGGCAGAAGGAACCCACAGGCTGCGTGTGCCTCTGGCCTTGCAGGAGCTGCAGCCTCACCCTGACACAAGGGCCACTCAGGCCGCCCGGCCCCCTCCCACCCAGCGGGGTCTCTGCAGGGGCGTGGCCACCTCTGGGACCGTCTGGCCTCCCAGGGTGCTTCCTGGCTGGGAGTCGGCAGGGGAGAAAAGGCATCAAGGTCCAAAGGGAAGAATGTGGACCTTGGAGTCAGGGCCAAGTGTCACTGTAGACGGCCATCTACAGGCTGACTCTTGAGTAGCTGCCTGACTGGTTTAAGCCTCAGTTTCCTCCTGGTTCGATGTCGTAGCAGATGCTGTTCCCCACCAGGCCGGCTCAAGGTCCAGTACTGTGGCCTGCCCTTCCAATAACTCCAGCGGGACTGTGGGAGGCCCTTCCCCTTCCCCTTGTCCTGGGAATGTGCTCACGGGGTGGCAGGTTGGTGGTGGAGCAGAGCCCCGCAGAACAGATGGGCAAGAAGAGGAGGGTACTTGACACGGACGGCCCAGGCTCCAGTCCTCAGGAGAGCTGTGCTCAAGCCAGACCTGTGATGCCCCCACGCACGTGGAGACCAGGAGATTCAGTTCAGCTGGACCGCTGGACACCCGACTCCTGCTGGCTGCAGCGGCCTTCTGGTGCCCCGGGCACCGTGTGGCCAGAGCCCCCCGGGCCCCTTCTCCCAGTCCCAGCACAGTTGCCTTCTCCACCTGGTGCCCCCCTTCACTTCCTGCCCAGTTAAACCAAACACAAACCTCTGCTGTCCTTTTCTGTCATTTTTCATGCTGCTCAGATGCTCAGTCATATCCGAGTCTTTGCAACAGCACAGACTATAGCTCGCCAGGTCCCTCTGCCCATGGGGTTTTCCTGCCGAGAATACTGGAGTGGGTTGCCGTTCCCTTCACCCGAGGATCTTCCCAACCCAGGGATCGAACCCGCGTCTCCTGCCTGTCCTGCAATGGCAGGCGGGTTCTTTACCACTAGCGCCACCACTGTCTCCACATTTGGCATGGCCTAGGAGAGAAATGCCTGGAATGTGGGAGACCCAAGTTCGATCCCTGGGTTGGGAAGAGCCCCTGGAGAAGGAAAATGGCAACCCCTTCCAGTACTGTTGCCTGGAGAATCCCATGGACAGAGGAGCCTGGTAGGCTACAGTCCATGGGGTCACAAAGAGTCAGACATGACTGAGCGACTTCACTTCACAGGAGAGAAAACCCTCACTGCAAAGGCCTGGGGGTCGGAAGGCTCTCTCCATCAGGCAGCGTGAGGACAAGACACAGCTTCGGCTTTAGTATTTCTCACATGCTGCTGCTGCTGCTGAGTCGTTTCAGTCGTGCACAACTCTGTGCGACCCCATAGACGGCAGCCCACCAGGCTCCCCCGTCCTTGGGATTCTCCAGGCAAGAACACTGGAGTGGGTTGCCATTTCCTCCTCCAATGCATGAAAGTGAAAAGTGAAAGTGAAGTCTCTCAGTTGTGTCCAACTCCTAGCGACCCCATGGACTGCAGCCCACCAGGCTCCTCCGCCCATGGGATTTGCCAGGCAAGAGTACTGGAGTGGGTGCCATTGCCTCCTCTGTGCTACCACCCCCTAAAAGATGATGCTGTGAAAGTGCTGCACTCAATATGCCAGCAAATATGGAAAACTCAGCAGTGGCCACAGGACTAGAAAAGGTCAGTTTCCATTCCAATTCCAAAGAAAGGCAATGCCAAAGAATGTTCAAACTACTGCACAATTGCACTCATCTCATATGCTAGCAAAGTAATGCTCAAAATTCTCCAAGCCAGGCTTCAGCAATATGCGAACTGTGAACTTCCAGGTGTTCAAGCTGTATTTTGAAAGGGCAGAGGAACCAGAGATCAAATCCCCAACATCTGTTGGATCATTGAACAAGCAACAGAGTTCCAGAAAAAATCTATTTCTGCTTTATTGACTATGCCAAAGCCTTTGACTGTGTGGGTCTCAACAAACTGGAAAATTCTTCAAGAGATGGGAATACTAGACTACCTTACCTGCCTCCTGAGAAATCTATGCAGGTCAAGAAGCAACAGTTAAAACTAGACATGGAACAACAGACTGGTTCCAAATCAGGAAAGGAGTACGTCAAGGCTATATATTGTCACCCTGCTTATTTAACTTCTGTGCACAGTACATCATGTGAAATGTTGGGCTGAACAAAGCAAAAGCTGGAATCAAGATTGCTGGGAGAAATATCAATAACCTGAGATACACAGATGACACCACCCTTATGGCAGAGAGCAAAGAACAACTAAAGAGCCTCTTGATGAAAGTGAAAGAGGAGAGCAAAAAAGTTAGTTTAAAATTCAACATTCAGAAAACTAAGATCATGGCATCTGGTCCCTTCACTTCCTGGCAAATAGATGGGGAAACAGTGACAGACTTTCTCTTCTTGGGCTCCAAAATCACTGCAGGTGGTAACTGCAGCCATGAAATTAAAAGACGCTTGCTCCTTGGAAGAAAAGCTATCACCAACCTAGACAGCATATTAAAAAGCAGAGAAATTACTTGGCTGACAAAGGTCCATCTAGTCAAAGCTTTGGTTTTTCCAGTAGTCATGTATGGATGTGAGAGTTGGATCATAAAAAAAGCTGAGTGCCGAAGAACTGATGCTTTTGAACTGTGTTGGAGAAAACTCTTGAGAGTCCCTTGGACAGCAAGGAAATCAAACCAGTCAGTCCTAAAGAAAATCAGTCCTGATTGTTCATTGGAAGGACTGATGCTGAAGCTGAAACTCCAATACTTTGGCCACCTGATGTGACGAACTAACTCACTGGAAAAGACCCTGATGCTGGGAAAGATTGAAGGCAGGAGGAGAAGCAGAGGATGAGATGGTTGGATGGCATCACTGACTCAGTGGGTATGAGTGTGAGCTAGCTCTGTGAGTTGGTGATGGACAGGGAAGCCTGGCGTGCCGCAGTCCATGGGGTTGCAGAGTCGGACATGTCTGAGCGACTGAACTGCACGGAGCACCCCCTTAGAAGACCTCGATTGGCACCCCACAAGGACTCTGATTGTCCCTACCTGGGAGGGTGTGCCGGGCACAGGGTGCTCTCGGTGCTCACGTGAGCGCACGCCCACCCCTGTGGCACCGGGGTTTTCAGGCCGGTGAGGGCGTCGGGGCAGATGATGGCAGGATGCGCATCGCTCAGACTGCATCTCATACTCTGTTTCCCACTGTTCTGTGTCCAGTGTTTCTGTTCCATTTTGTAGAAGGGAAACCTGAGGTCCTGAGCGGTGAAACGACCTATACCCGATCACATCATCAGCAAGCGGAAAAACCGAGGTTTAAACTCAAGCATGTCTTTCCTCAACACGCCAGACTAACAGGGACTCAAAACATGTTTGCTGTCTTGAATATTCATTGGAGGCAGAACCTTGACATGACACTGAGAATCAGAAACTGAAGTTAACAGGTGATGAATCATCCCTGAATATTTTTTCAGGCAAGAGTGCTGTTATTCATAAAAAATTAGAAATCAATTGGAAAATCTGACTTTTGCACGCAGTTTTATTGAACAAAATTTCCTATCAACAATCTGTTAAGTGAAATGAAGTACATGGCAAGATGCTTTAATTTTCTTCAAGTCAAAATGGAAAGACTTAAAAAAGGAGAATCTTGGGTGTGTTTTCTGCGTGCAATGGACACCTGTTCTTGGAGTGATTTAACAGTCTTCTCCAGCAGCTCTCGGCTCACAGCAGCATTCTGCAGAAAGCACCGCATTCCCAAGTGCCCTCCTCTCCCACCAGGAGCACCGCGTGCTACGGTGTCATAGCTGACGAGCTGCAGGGAGGCATCCTCTTCACCAAAGCCTGGAGTTCCTGTTAGGTTTCATCCTTGGGGTCGTACATCTACAGGTATGACGAATGTGTCCATCATCACCGTATCAACACGGAGCAGCTTCACTCCCACGCAAATCCTCTGGAACCATCTCTTCATCCACCCCCCACCCGGCCCCCAACCTTTGGTGACCACTATACTGTCAGACTTTATTTTGGGGGGCTCCAAAATCACTGCAGATGGTGACTGCAGCCATGAAATTAAAAGATGCTTATTCCTTGGAAGAAAAGTTATGACCAACCTAGATAGCATATTGAAAAGCAGAGACATTACTTTGCCAACAAAGATCCATTTAGTCAAGGCTATGGTTTTTCCAGTGGTCATGTATGGATGCGAGAGTTGGACTGTGAAGAAGGCTGAGCGCCAAAGAATTGATGCTTTTGAACTGTGGTGTTGGAGAAGACTCTTGAGAGTCCCTTGGACTGCAAGGAGATCCAAACCAGTCCATTCTGAAGGAGATCAGCCCTGGGGTGTTTTTTGGAAGGAATGATGCTAAAGCTGAAACTCCAGTACTTTGGCCACCTCATGCGAAGAGTTGACGCATTGGAAAAGAGTCTGATGCTGGGCGGGATTGGGGGCAGGAGGAGAAGGGGACGACAGAGGATGAGATGGCTGGATGGCATCACGGACTCAATGGACGTGCGTTTGAGTGAACTCCCAGAGAAGGTGATGGACAGGGAGGCCTGGTGTGCTGCGATTCATGGGGTCGTAAAGAGTCGGACACGACTGAGTAACTGAACTGAACTGAACTGAATCTCTTAATTGTCTCCACAGTTACCCCTTTCTCAGAGTGCCATATAGCTGGAGCTATACAGCAGGCAGACCGCCCAAGGTGGTGCCCTTCGCCTGGGATGCGCACTGAAGCTGCCTCCGTGTCTTCATGGCTTGAGAGCTCGCTTCTTTTTGGCGCTGAATAATATTCCATTGTCAAGACGCAAACCATGGTTGCCTGGTGTATCGCATGCAGCAGGGCCTCTTGATAGCTCCCTAATTTTGGCTATTATAAATAAAGCTGTCATAAACATTTGTGTGCAGGTTTTCATGTGGATATAAGTTTCCATCTTACTTTGGTAAATAAATAGCACAGTGGCAGGTTTGTATGGTAAATGCATGTCTAGTTTTCTAAGAAACCACCAGACTACGCCATTTTGCATTCCTCCTAGCAATGAGAGTCCCTGTGGCTCTACATTCTTGCCAGCATTTAGTGTTGTGGGTTGTGTTGTGTTTTTGCCATTCCCATAGGTGTGAAGCATCTCATTGTTGTTTTTAAATGGCAAGTCCCTAACGACATATGACGCTTGTTTGATGGCAAATATGGCTTATTTGCCATCTGTATGTTTTCTTTGGTGTGTTGTCTATTCAGATCTTTTGCCCATTTTTCAACTAATTGGTTCATTTTCTTGTTGTTTTCAGAATTCTTTGTAGATTCTAGATAGCAGTACATTATCAGATATGTCTTTTACAAATAGTTTCTCCCAGTCCGTGGCTCGTCTCTTCACTCTCTTGACAGAGAGACAGTGCTCTCTTTTGCAAAGCAGAACTCTTTAATTTTAATGAAATTCAATGTTTAAACATTAATGTTAAATGTTTAATGAAGTTTAATTTTAATGAATTCCAGCTTCTCAATTCTTTCACGCATTGTGCCTTTGGGTGTTGCACCTAAAAAGTCGTAACAAAACCCCAGGTCATCAGGACTTGCTCCTGTGTAGTTGCCTTCTGAACAGTTTGGTCTTGCGTTTTGCATTTAGACACGTGCTCCACTTTGAGTTAATTTTTGTGAAAGGTGTAAGGGCTGCGTCTACATTCATTTCTCTGCCTGTGGATGTCCGGTCGTTTCAGCACCATCTGTTGGAAAGACTGCCTTTTCCCCCTGAATTGCCTTTGTTCCTCGTCAAAGATCAGCGGCCGCTTTTGTGCTGGTCTTTGACGAGGGCTCCCTGTTCTGGTTCATCGGTCTTTCTGCTTTTCACCAACAACACCCCACTTGGTTATTGTAGCTTTACATGAGTCTTGACATCGAGAGTGCCATGCCCCTGACTTTCTTCTTCTTCACCATGTTGGCTATTTTGGATCTTTGGCCTCTCCATAGAAACTTTAGAATCAGCTTTAGATATTCACAAAATTACCTGCTGACATTTTAACTGGGATTGTTGAATCTATGGATTAAGTTGGGAACAACTGAGATTTTCACGTTAAGTCTTCCTGGCATGAATACATAATGTCTCTCCATATGTTTTGCCTTCTTTGATATCGTTCATCAGTTTGTAAAGTTTTCCTCATGTGCCTTTCACACACTTCGTTCATATCCGAGGTCTTCATTTGGGCGGATGCTAAAGTGGATGGCATTGTTTTTGATCTCACATTCTGTTTGTTCTTTGCAGATGCATAGTAACTGACCCACTTAACATATTAGCGTCGCATCCTATAACCTTGCTATAATCATTTATTAGTTCTGGTAAATTTTTTATTATTTTGAATTGTCTACATAGACAATCCTGTCATCTGTGAACAAACACAGCTTCATTTCTTCCTTCCCAACTTATACGTCATTTTTCCTTTTCTTCTCTTAATGAAGTAGCTAGGAATTGAACCGTGATGTTGAAATGAAATAGTGAGTGGGGAAATGCTAGTCTTCTTTCTGATCTTAGTGGGAAAACCTCTAGCTGTTCACTATTAAGTATGTTAGTCGTAAGGTTTTTGTAGATTTTTATATCAAGTTGACAAAGTTCCCCTATCCTTAGTTTGCTGAGTTTTACCATGATGGATGTTGGATTTTGTCAAACGCCTTTTCTGCATCTATTGGTATGATCACATCCTTTTCTTTAAGCTACCGGTGTGATGAGTTACATTAACTGATTTAAAAATATCGAACTAGCCTTGCATATCTGGAACAAATCTGACTTGGCCATGGCGTATAACTCTTTTTATACATTTCCAGGTTCAGTTTGGTGATATTTTGTTGAGTATATTTGTGTCTAGGTCCATGAGAGATAATGGTCCATAGTTTTCTTGTGTCTTTCTCAGGCTTTGGTATCAGGCTAGTGTTGGCCTCAGAAAACGGTGCAAAAAGCATTCTCTCCACCTGTGTCTTCTGGAAGATTGCAGAGAGTGTGCCAGCTTTCTCGCTTAAACCTCTGGTGAATCCACCAGTGGCCCA
The DNA here is from genome assembly GCA_006410535.1 of Litocranius walleri. Taxonomy (NCBI): domain Eukaryota; kingdom Metazoa; phylum Chordata; class Mammalia; order Artiodactyla; family Bovidae; genus Litocranius; species Litocranius walleri. The sequence goes on along the minus strand of SJYG01000537.1, from coordinate 531,320 downwards.
CCCTGGCTTGGGGCTTTCTACTGGGAAGTTATTATCAATTCAGCTTCTTTGCTAGGTGTAGGCTGTCTATTTCTTTTTGTGTGACTGGTGACAAATTGCATCTTTCACGGAATTGGTCTGCTTCATCTAGATTACCAAGTCTGTGGGCACAGCATGGTGCATAGTATTCCTTTATAACCTCACTCCCTAGTATTCCTCAACGACCCTATTGATACCCATGAGACCTGTAGTAACACTCTTCTTTCACTTCTGGTATTATTAATTTGGGTCTCTTTTTTCTTCGTTAGCTAAGCTAGAGGTTTATTGATTGTACTGATACTTTCAAAGAACTAGCTTTTGTTTTCTTGGTTTTCTCTACTTTATTTCCTGTTTTCATTGATTTCTGCATTAGCATGCATCTTATTTCTCCTCTTATGCTTAGTTTGGATTTAGTTTGCTCTTCTTTTTTCTGGGTTCCTAGGCTTAGATGATAATACATTTTAGAACTTTCTTGTTAATACATGCATTCAATATTACAAATTCCCCTTTAATACTTCTGTCACTGTGACTCAAATTTTGATTATGCTGTATTTTCATTTTAGTTCAAATATTTTTTGAGATTTTTAAAATACATAAAATTCACCTTGATAATTACTTAGTACATGGTTCAGTGATATTAAATATATCAACTCTACACCCATTAAACAGTAACTCCCTGCTTCTAACTCCTCTAAGTATCTCATAACGTTGACCCGCATACTGTTTGTCTTATGATTGGTTTATTTCATTTATCTAATGTGCTCAAGATCCATCCATGTTGAAGCACATGTAGGAATTTCCTTCCTCCTTACGGCTGAATAATATTCCATTGTATGTGCATACCACATATACCATATACTTTGCTTATTCATCCATCTGTCAATGGACATTTGAGTTGCTTCCACATCTCAGCTATTGTGAATGATGCTGCTGAGAACATGAGTGTACAGATGCCTCTTTGAGACCCTGCTTTGCATTCTTTTGGGTGTGTATCCAGAAGTGGAGCTACTAGATCACACAGAAATTCTACTTTCGTATTTCTGAGGAGCCACCATGCTACCTTCCACAGAGGCTACACCATTTTGCATTCCCAGCAACCCCGCACAAGGGTTGCGCTTTCTCCACATTCTTGCCAGGACTTATTGTCTTTTATAGCAGCCCTTCTGATGTGTGTGAGGTGGGCTCATTGTAGTTCTGATTTGCACTCCCTTAAGGGCCAGTGAAGTTGAGCTTTTTTTCTCATGTGCTTATTGGCTTTTTCTGTTTTTTGTTTTGTTTTGTTTTGAAGCACTTTCAATGTATCTGCCCGCTGCTTCTGTTCTCCAAAGTTCTGATGAGAAATATGCTGATAATTTTATTGAGAATCCTTTCCATATAATGACCTCAAAAGTCCCTGATGCTTGGAGGACAGAGTCTGTTACGCCTGCCCTGGCTTCTAAAGGATGTGTGCAGGCTGCCCCAGGAAAGCCTGCGGAGCTGCCAAGCATGTGCCTGGGGCGGGGTGGGGGAAGCAGGGAGTGGCTGCTGCTGTCTGAGAACCGAAATCGACCAAAATCAACCACAGTTTACTGTCCAAGTCTTCCCCCTGGAAGTGGCAAGACTTCAACAGACTCCGGAGCTCCGACATGGCCCCATCAGACCGAGCCTCCCAGGACTGCTGTCTCAACACAGATTCTTGTTGCCTCCTGGACCACCACCTTCCCAGAATCTTCGTGTTGATAATTCAAAATACTTTTTCTCTTGAGACGTCTTCTGTGACTCATGAGCTATTTAGAAGTGTGCTGTTTAATCTCTAAATATCTGGGGACTTTCCGGCTATCTTTTAGTTATTGATTTCTACTTTAATTCCATTATGGTCTAAGAGCACACATTGCATGGTTTCTATGATTTTGAATGTGTTAAGGTGTGTTTTGTATGGATGTGAGAGTTGGACTGTGAAGAAGGCTGAGCGCCGAAGAATTGATGCTTTTGAACTGTGGTGTTGGAGGAGACTCTTGAGAGTCCCTTGGACTGCAAGGAGATCCAACCAGTCCATTCTGAAGGAGATCAACCCTGGGATTTCTTTGGAAGGAATGATGCTGAAGCTGAAACTCCAGTACTTTGGCCACCTCATGAGAAGAGTTGACTCATTGGAAAAGACTCTGATGCTGGGCGGGACTGGGGGCAGGAGGAGAAGGGGACGACAGGATGAGATGGCTGGATGGCATCATGGACTCGATGGATGTGAGTCTGAGTGAACTCTGGGAGCTGGTGATGGACTGGGAGGCCTGGCGTGCTGCGATCCATGGGGCTGCAAAGGGCCAGACATAACTGAGCGACTGAACTGACCTGGACTGAAGGTGTGTCTTGGGGCCCAGGATGTGGTCTGTCTTGGTGAGTGCTCCATGTGAGCTTGAAAAGGATGTGCGTTCTGCTTTGTTGGGTGAAGTAGCCTGTGGATGCGGATTATCCAGCTGGTTGGCCGTGCGGTTGAGCTCAGCTGCGCCCTTATGCGCCTTCTGCCGGGCCTGCCCACCTCTGGTGGGGCCGGTGTCTCTGATCGGAACGCCGAGCCCCTCCGTTTACCCTTGCAGTTCTGTCAGGTTTTGCTTCTTGCGTTTTGACGCTCTGTTATTAGACGCGTACATATTAGGGTTCGTCTTCTTGGAGAGAGGACCTCTTTATTGCTGCGTAATGCTCTGTTCCCTAATAATTCCTGGTAATTTTCCTTGTTTTGAAGTCTACTCTGTCTGAAGTTAACATAATGACTCCAGCTGTCTCTTGATTAAAGTTGGCTAAAAGTTAACATATACATTTTTCTCTGTCCCTTAAGTTTCAATCTATATATGTCTTTACATTTAAAGTGGGGATTCTTACAGACAGTACGTAGATGGTTCTGTTTTTTTTAATCCACTCTGACAATCTGTTTTAAATGGTGCATTCAGACCACTGATTTTCAAAGTGACTATTGATAGGGCTGGGTTAATGTCATCACGTCTATTACTGTTTTCTGGTTGCTACCCTTGTTATTGTTCCTATTTTTGTTTTCCACTCTTTTCTGTCTTTTGTGGTTTTAATTATTTTATGGCTCATTCCATCTCTTTTCTTCATTGTCAACTACACTTCTTTTAACTTTCTGTCAGTGCTTGCGATATACCTTTACAACCAATCAAGTCCACTTCTGAATAACAGCTTTTCACTTCACAGGTAGCACAAGTGCCTTATAATAACAAAGCAGTCCTAATCCCTGTCTCCCAACCCTTGCATCTTTGCTGTTACTAATTTCATTTATACATGAACTGTAAACATCAAATACATTGCTATGATTTTGAAAGAAGTATCTGTTAACTTCAGTTAACAGTAAGAAAAATAAAAGTTTTAATTTCCCTTCGCTTATTCCTTCTCTAACGCATTTACAACTTTCACATAGATCCAAGTTTCTGACCAATATCACTATACTTATGTCTGAAGAGCCTTTAACATTCCTTGTGAGACAGGTCTATTGGTGACAAGTCCCCTCATCTTTTGTTTGAGAAAAGCTTTCTCTATTACTTTTGAAGGGAGTTTTGCAAGATACAGAATTTCTAGACTGATGTTTCTTCTCTCAGCACCTTAGACGCTCACTCTCCTGCTTGTGTGGTTTCTGCGCACTCGTGCGTGACTCTGTCCCCTGCACAGAAGGGCCTTTTCTGGCCCCTCCCAGGCCTCGCCTCTGGCGCCTGCGGCCCTATCGGCGCTCCTCCTGCTTGGTGCTCCCTGCGCTTCCCAGCTCTGCCGCTCAGTGTCTGACGCTGGCTCGAAATCCTGCTATTACTGTCTTAGGTATTTGTTCTGTCACTTTCTCTCTCCTTCTGGAACTCCCAACGCATGTGTGTGCCATCTTTGTCACCCTACTGCTCCTTCTTACTCCCAGTCGTTTTCTGCTTTGCAGCTTTAGACGTTCCTGTGAGCGTGTCCTCAAGCTCAGAGGCTTTCCTCAGCCCTGTCCAGTCCACTGAGCCCATCAAAGGCACTCTTCACTTCCCTTAGTGTTTTTCATTTCTGGCACGTCTTTTTTATTCTTTCATAGAATTTCAATCCTTCTCCTCACATTTGTTCTTACATGTTGTCTACTTTTTCCATTACAGATCACAGAATATTAATCACAGATTTTCTAAATTCCCGACACGATCTTTCCAATATCCCTGCCATATCTGAATCTAGTTTTGAGACTTGTTCTGTCTCTTCAAACTATGTCTTTCGCCTTTTTCGTATGCCTTGCTGTTTTTCTGTTGCTGTTGGAAGCGAGACACGACACGCTGGGTAAAGGAGCCCACGTGCCAGTCCCTGCAAGCTTTTGCTCTGGTGCATTGTGGCTGTCTGCATTTGTCTATGCCTCCAATTTTGAGGGAAGGAGCCTGCCCTGGGACCTCAATTCTCTGACATATCTAAGAACTGACTTTCTTTTCATGCAGCTTTTTACTTGTTAAGACAGAGTAACAACTTCCAAGCTCCTTATGTACCAGACTGGAAGTCCTATACTGTTTTTAAAATATCAAACAATATAGAAATGTACTAAGCAGAAAAGTCAAAGTCCCCTACAAACACCTGCCTAATAGCTTGCAATCTTTAGAATATTTGGAACCTTTAGCATCTTCTATGCACAGGTACGTTTACAAATAATATGTTTCACAAAAATAGGGCCCTGTACAGCCCACCCCTAATATCATGGACACCTTTAGTACAGACAGAGGTGTTGTAACAATCTCTCTTACTAGCAATTTTTCATTTGTCTTCACCTAAACTTAATCAGTCCCTACTGAAATCTATTAGTCATTTCAGAAATGCAAACTTTAAAATAAATGCCATTACACTGACTAGCTTTATATATAACTTTGTCTACTTGAGCATTTCCATAGGATAAACTTCTATAGGTAGCTCTGCTGGGTCAGTGGATAGATACACTTTAACTTTTCATATGTGCTACCAAACCATTCTCTGAAATGGCTGTTCAATGTACACTCTCAAAACAGTGTTCAGAGGCAGCATTTCCCAATACTATCCCCACCCCAGGTACTTTTAAGTCTTTGCCAATCTGATAACAAAGACTATCTAACTGTGGTTTGTACTTTATTGATTGGCAGCAAGACTGAATATTTTTCGTTATCAGTAATTTGATTTCTTAAGAACTGCACAAATTTCACTAGATTACATAGGGATGGTTTATTTTTTTAATGGAATATAGAGAGCAATGAACTTAAACTATGGAAATCCTTAATCCTAGGTATTATTGTCAAAGTTATATGGCCCACAAGGAACATTCTATTTCACGTCACATTCACCTGGTGAACACATCATTTGCTTACAATCTAATTCTACAAGGCTTGTGTCATTCGGAGGGAGTAAGCTGGTGAGTAAACGCCCCCGTGTCCTCGCAGGTGAACAGTGTCAGCGTTACTCGGGCGTGACAATGATATGCAGAACCATTATGCCCAGGCCGTATTAAAGTCCTGCACCCAGATCTCAGCACAGCAACTAAAGAGGGAGCTGGAGAGCTTGGAAGGGGTTCAAAGCAGAGCCACGAAGCTGATTAAAGGGCTTGAAAAATGAGAACTGGGAGGGAAGGTTGAGAGAACTGTGATTATTCAGGCTTGAAAACAATTGAAGGCTGAAGGGTGAATTAATGATGGAATTCCAATCAATGAAACTCTTACACAGTAGATGGTGACTGGATATTTTCTAAAGGTTCTGAGGCATCAGAAATTTAGCTATATGTAGAGAACCCTTTCCTGAGCGTTATCGTACTGTCTCAGGGCCGAAGGCACGTGCCTGGAAACCTAGAGGACCCAGCCCAGGAGGCTGTAGCCGCTCCCGAGCATAGCCTGGCATGGAGCGGTGGCGAGGCGAGAAGAGAATGGAGAGCCCACTCTCAGAAAGGCGGCGGGGGCTGCAGGCTGGAGAGAAAGGAAAGGCTGGTGGGCCCCAGTGAGGGAGAGGCAAGGAGAATGAGCGCGCCCGCGACAGCATGTTTCTTCCCTTTTACTGTTTGTACAGCGGATCCACTTAGATATTCGAGTCGGAGAACATGACCTTGATGCAGCCATGACTCAAGCAAAGGACAAAGTTAATGAAGTTAGCTTCAAGCTTGAACATCTAATCGAGCAAATTGAGCAAATAGTCAAAGAACAGAACTATCAAAGGGTCAGTCTGCCTAATCAGCTTACACCCTCTCTTCCTGCCAGGACATAACTCTTGACTAAGCCCCCGAACCAGGGAAAGAGTGAACTGCCTGTTTCCTGGGTTTCTCCAGGACGTGTGGGTGTGCAGGGTTGGTGGGGGCGCTCTTCTGCCGTCTGCTGGCCTGTGAGCTCCCCTAGGAACGGGGCTGCGGCTCGCTCTCCGCAGGGCTGAGAGCTCACAGATGAATAACTAGGGGCTTCGCACACGCCCGTGCGCCTGCAGCGGGGTGGGGGGGGGCCGCTTTCTACAGCAGCATTTTGTTCCTGTGACATTATGTGCTTCCCAGGTCACTGTGTCCAGCGGACCCTGGCTGGATGTGGGCCTGACAACCTTCTGTTGTCGCTAAGCTTCAGCTTCCTTATCTGGAAAATAAAATGAGCACAGTGCCCAGCTTAAAGTAAAGTAAGAACTGGAATGATAAAAAAAAAAAAGTATCAATTAGGTAACATACACTTTGATGCTAACAAATAAAATATATAAAGTAACAGATCAAATACTTGATATTTTACACCAAAATATGAAAGTATGTTTTATAAGATTGACGCCTCCTCATCTTTGGCTAAAAACACACCTTCACTTAGAAAAATCAGACACTGCTCTTTGGCATAAGATATTACCTGAGTGACATTAAGTACCTTGAATGTATACAGCACCTTCCCCTCAAATTCATGCATGAAGCACTTTAAGAAACCTAACCTGCATATTTCTCTTCTATACAGGACCGTGAAGAAAAATTTCGAAAGACCAGTGAAGATACAAACAGCAACGTCTTATGGTGGGCATTTACACAAACGTTAATCTTTATCTCAGTTGGAATTTTCCAAATGAAGTCCCTTAAAGACTTCTTCATAGCTAAGAAACTTGTATAAAAATAAATAAAAAAATAAAGGCAAATAATTACCTTCTACCTTGCATGATGTTTGAGTTAAAATATATTCATAAGTGTCATGATTTTCTGATTTCAAAGGCATCTAAGGTTGGAATTGATGTTATAGCATTGTAACACTGATAGAATGTCCAACGGTCACGTACGAATGTGAGAGTTGGACTACAAAGAAGGCTGAGTGCTGAAGAATTGATGCTTTTGAAGTGTGGTGCTGGAGAAGACTCTTGAGAGTCCCTTGGACTGCAAGGCGATCCAGCCAGCCCATCCTGAAGGAGACCAGCCCTGAATATTCAGTGGAAAGACTGATGCTGAAGCTGAAGCTCCACTACTGTGGCCACCGGAAGCGAAGAGCCGACTCACTGGAAGCCTCTGATGCTGGGGAAGGCTGAAGGCAGGGGAAGGGGATGACAGCCGATGAGATGGCTGGATGGCATCACCGACTCCATGGACACGAGTGTGAGCGAGCTCTGGGAGTTGGTGAAGGACAGGGAGGCCTGGCGTGCTGCAGTCCGTGAGGTCGCAGAGTCAGACACGACCGACAGACCAGACAACAGCACGGATAGAACGTCACTTTAACAGCACAGCTTCTGAGCTTGACAGAATAAACACACAATCCTGTTCTTAAATCTGGACTAGATCAGCCCTGTCCAACAGAAATAAAATGTGAGCCATATACATAAGTTTAAATTTTTCTGGTTGCCACATTAAACAAGGTTTTTTAAAGAGTAAAATTAACCCTAGTGACATGTACTTACCCAATACATCAAATACATTACCGTTTTAACATGTAATCAATACAAAATTACTAATGAGATAGTTTACTTTTCTTTCTTAATAAGAAGTCTTGGAAACTCAGGTGTATTTTGCAATCAAAGCACATCTGAACTTGGACCCAGTCCCATTTCAAGGTCCAGTGGCCACAGGACGCTCCCAGCTGCAGCCTGGGATACATATTTTCCCTAACGCACTCCAGTCAGAGTCATCCTGAATCTCTGAGTCTTCCTGTTTCCCTGAACGCCACTTTTCTCCTTTTGCACAGAGACTTCCTCTGAACTAAGTTTGCTCCGCAGGTCCTACCTGATCCCCCTCCACCTGGATCAGGGCGATGGAAACGGCTCTTCCACAGAGAGCATGGGGCATTCCATGAGGTGTGAAACAATATGAAGGTAGCTTCCCTTCATTTTCTCTAATTTTCTTTTTCCTTTGGACTGCACAGGATGTGGAATCTTAGTTCCCCAACTGGGCATGGAGCCCACATCACCGGCACTGGAAGCCCAGAGTCACAACCGCAATGCTCAGGGAAGTCCTTCTCTAAATTCTAAATTAATTTCAAGTTCTTTAGAAACTACAAAAAATAGAACAGTCCTTTCCACCAGCTCGCCTATCTCTTTGTAAATGGGAAACAATCTTCTCTAGTTCAAGACTTTTCATATGCCCACGCCAGAGGCAAGCAAGTCCCTGGTCCACCTGGGCCACCTTTGCCATGTGACCGGGTCAGCTGGTCCTGGGCCCCAGTGACACCCCACCCTGATCCACCAAGGCCTCCTGGCACCCTGTCCCGGCCCACCGATCTCCTAGAACCCCACCGCAGGGTTTCCCACCCCTCCACCTCCTGTTCCTCTGACCCCACTGGTCCCCCGTGGCCCAGGGCCGCTTCCTCTCCCGCCTCCAGTCTGCAGCCCTGAAGGCCCCTCACCCTTCCCCATCACCACCACAGAACAGGGGCCTCCTGGCCGGTCAGCCCAGTGCAGCGCGCTCAAGGCCGGCACACATCCTATCTCCCTGTGGCCACCTCCACCCTGTGAGGCCGCAGCCCCCAGGGGGGTCCCTGAGACTCGGCGGCCTCGGCGCACCCACCTCGGCGCCGCCCGGGGGTCCACATGGGTCCGAAGTACTACGTGCTGCTGCGCTGGAGTGAGTGCGGCCGGGACCGCCTAAACTTTCCTGCTCCCTGCCTTCCGGCTGCATCAGTTCTTCGGCGCCCAGCCCTCTTCACAGTGCAGCTCGCACATCCATACATGACCACTGGAGAAACCATAGCCCTGACTAGACGGACCTTAGTGGGCAAAGTAATGTCTCTGCTTTTCAATATGCTATCTAGGTTGGTCATAACTTTTCTTCCAAGGAGTGTCTTTTAATTTCATGGCTGCAGTCACCATCTGCAGTGATTTTGGAGCCCAAAAACTAAAGTCTGATACTGTTTCCCCATCTATTTCCCATGACGCTTTTGAACTGTGGTGTTGGAGAGGACTCTTGAGAGTCCCTTGGACTGCAAGGAGATCCAACCAGTCCATTCTGAAGGAGATCAGCCCTGGGATTTCTTTGGAAGGAATGATGCTAAAGCTGAAACTCCAGTACTCTGGACACCTCACGCGAAGAGGTGACTCACTGGAAAAGACTCTGATGCTGGGAGGGGTTGGGGGCAGGAGGAGAAGGGGACGACCGAGGGTGAGATGCTGGATGGCGTCACGGACTCGATGGACGCGAGTCTGAGTGCACTCCGGGAGCTGGTGATGGACGGGGAGGCCTGGCGTGCTGCGATTCATGGGGCTGCGGAGAGTCGGACACGACTGAGCGACTGAACTGAACTGACGTCCGGCCGAAGCAACCGGCAGACGCGGCAAAGTGTAATTAATCCTCCCCCGAAACAGGTGCCTTGCGGCGCCTTTTGGCGGGAGCGGCGGGCTCTGGCGCGCAGGCGCGGAGTCACGCCGTCGGGCGGCTCAGATCCCGCGCGGCTCTCGCGCGATCTCGCGCGGCGGCCCTCGCTCCCGCGCGATCTCGCGCGGCGGCCCTCACTCCCGCGCGGCGGCCCTCGCTCTCGCGCG
>SJYG01000537.1:479337-518126 GCA_006410535.1 Litocranius walleri | reverse complement strand
AAAAAAAAAAAGAGACAGAGGGGCATTGAGAACCCAAGTCTGATTCCAAAGCCAGCCAGGGCTCTTAGCCACCACACTGCCTTCAAAATAGAAAGAGGGCATCACTTTGTTAAACCTCCTTCACCGACTGCTTCTCAAATGCGTTTGTGACAAAATCCTTTTTCAAGGAACACATATTAATACCCCACAGTCCACACTTGGAGGAACTGTTTTCCCGTATAAGCTTCTAGGGAGTAACCAGCGTGTCTTAGCGTGAGCCCAGCTCTAGAGTCCAGCAGACCCAGAGCAGATTCTCGTCCTAGCTGTGGGCTCCTGGAAGAGTCTCTTTCCCATCTGCTCTGGGGCCCTCATTGCATTGTTGAAAAGATTAAATGAAATGACACTCAGAACTTTTCTATTAATATTTCCTCCTCTGTGCGTAGGGCGTGCAGTTGCCCCTTCTCTGCCATTGGGGGTCCCCATCCCTGTTTCCCCTCAGGGAAGCCCTGGGCCCTGGCAGGTCAGCACTGACACCCTCACCTCCCCCAGGGCCTGGGAAGGTCTCCTTGTGGGGCCTGGTCCTCCACGGGCGTCAGTCCGGTCTTCATCACTGGGGTCCCTGCCGCTGTGTGTAGGGTTCACCGGGGCCTTTGGAGGTGGGGGCAGGCTTCTGTCCTGTTTCTTTCGAAGTAGGGGGCTCAGGGCGTCGGGTGCCGTCCAGGGTCTCAGGTGGAAATCCGAGTGGGGGGCTCGCGTGTACTCGGAGCGCCTGCAGCAGGCCCCCTGCCCTGCCGGCGCCCTTCCCAGCCCCTGCTCTGAGCAGAGTCTGGGGCCATTTCCCCTGTAGTTGCCCCCACCTGCAAAGCAGTTGCCCCCGTCTCCAATGAAGTGGCCACCCCTTCCCCGCCACAAGGTCCTCCAGCAACTCCAGGGGCCCTCAAGTGTTTCCTGGCTGCTTCTGCAGGCCTCTCTACCCGAGTGCAGCACAACTGTCCCTCCAGCGTGAATGGGCCCGTGTTTGTCCTTGTCTGCACCCCTGTGTCCCTGGTGCTGACCGGGGTGGTGGAGGGAGGAGAGGCGGGCGTTCCTGCAGGCGGTGTGCCGGTGGGCAGGTGCCGGCTCACGTATTCTCTTTTGTCACGTTTACGCCAAAGTAACTCAACACATACTTGTGAGGGTTAGAGATTGTGCTCGTTGCTCTTCCTGCTTCTGATTCCACCGTTTCCTTTGTACCCAGCTGCCCCAACCCCAGCCGCCTGAAACGTCTCAGCGCCACCCTTGGTCCCCTAGCAGGTGGCGTTGCCCTGTGCCCGCACCTCGTGTCCTCGGGGTCCCTGGAAGCCACTGTGATGGTGTCGTGGCCGGCCTCGGCCCTGAAGCGCACGGCCCTCTGGGCCCGGAGGCAGTGTCGGCAGAAGCAGCCTTCTCTCTTTCAGACGGACTCCGACATCCAGGCGCTCTTCATGAGCATAGACAGCCTGTGCAGGAGGTACGCCAAGGAGGCCTCCCAGGTGAGCCCCGGGCCCTGGAGGGGGGGGCCAGCCTGCGCCCGCCCCACTGAGGGGAGGCCGGGCACCGCTCCCGTGTCTGAAGGCATGAGGCGTGGCGGCTGCTCAGTCAGGACGCCCACGCTGCTTCGGGGATTGAGGGCTGGGCTGCAGCTCTGGGTCTGGAAGGTGGGCCAGGGGCGTCCAGATACCAGGCAGGGGGCTGCCTCTTCACGCTGTGTCTCTTGACATCCTCTCCTGACCCCTCCTCGTGCCTGCGTGTCCTCTCCTGACCCCTCAGTACAGACGCCCTTGGCCTGTGCTGCTCCCAGACCATAACCTGGCCCGAGGACACGTGTCCTCCTGCCGTCTGGGCTCCAGGGGTGTGGCCGTGGTCAGCTCCTCCTCGGCTTCCTTGGAGACCCGGGGTGGGCTGCTGTCGGGCACGGCCTGCAGACTTGGTGCGAGTGCTCTCGAGCCTCACGTCTGTCCCACTCCAGCTGGGGACTCAAGCCCTTGTTTGTTTTGTTTGTTGGTCAGGCCAACACTGAATCCCAGAGGCTGGCCCCCACCCAGGGCAGGTGGTGCGTGGCTGCCCCCGAGCACACCCGAAGCCCTTGCCCTCAGTGGGGCTGCTCCCACCTGCTGCTCAGGGGCCGCCCCCTCCCCGGCCTCTTGCCCATGGTCAGCGTTGCCCATGGCCCTGTTCCTGCTGCGGCCTCTCCTGTCCTGATGGGTCTGAATCGCGGAGCCCTGCATGCTTGTCCTCACCAAGGTCCCCCTTGGAAGCGGCCTGTCCACGGGCCTTGCTGGGCCCAGTGCCTTAGGTGGGGTTCCCCATGACTGTCTCCCGGACGCTGCTGAGCAGGAGCCCGGGGCCACGCCCAGAGGCGGTGCTGCTCCTCAGTTTGGGCCCTGCTCCAAGGCACGTGTTCAGAGGTCAGCTTCGGACATCGGTCTCTCTTGGCCTGAGCATGGGACCCTCGGAGGAGTGAGCTGAGAGAGGTGACTGTCACCTTGTCTTGCTTCAGTGACGGGACGGCCGCTTTAGACTGTTGAGACCCCTCCCGGGGGCATGGCCCTCACCTCTAGTCCCGCCCGGGGGAGGCAGAGGGAGAGGCAGGAACAGTCCCGGGCTGATGAGTGAGGACTGAGTGCCTGCCTGTGAGGGCCCTCAGTACCACCTGGAGCCTTCCTGGGTGGGGCCTCGGGAGCTGTGAGGGCTCCTGCAGTGGCAGCCCTGGGCACCCTCGCCTCACCCTCCACGGGCGGGCGCTCCAGGCAGAGCTTGTGTCCACTGCCCACCTCTGGGTGGGGACACACGGCCCTTGTCCCGTGGGGCAGGCCCCCGAGGGTGAGGGCTCTGAGCCCCTCTGGCGAGGCGGCAGCCGGAACGGCAGGGGCTCTGGGCGGGCGTTCGCCCTCCACCTGCGGCCCCCCCCTGCTGAGGCGGCCAGCCTGTTTGCACAGAAGGACTGCTTCCCTCCATCTGGACCGGACCAGTAAGCCCTGGGAGCATGCCCTGCCGTCTGCACGCCTAGGGGCAGAGCCCTGGTGGCAGGAAGTGACTGGGGGGCGTTTACATGACGCCACCTCACCCAGCTTGCTCAGTACTGCCTCCGCTGTCTCTCGGCTGTGCACACATGACAGCAAGAACGAGGCCTAAACAGTTCAGTGTTTCAGGAGGGTGGGTGTCATCTGAAAAGCCCACGGCTGCAGAATGGCTCTCTCTGGGACCTTCCCTGTGGCCCAGTGGCTAAGACGCTGCGATCCCAGTGCAAGGGCCCGGGTTCTGTCCCTGATCAGGGAACGAGACCCCTCATGCTGTCGCTGCGGATTCTGCATCCTGTAAAGAAGATGGAAAGCCCTGCATGCCACAGCCAAGACTCAGCACAGCCAGATGAATACATGAACGAACAGCTCTCTCTTCCCACAAGTGTCAGTCATTCTCTCCTGATGTCCGTCAGCGCCTCCAGGAACAGTCCAGGCTCTGCTCCATAGGCGTGGAGGTTGGGGCTCATAATTGGAGACCAAAGCTGGTGCTGGTTTGAGGCAGTGCTGCCCTTGACCGGCGAGTAAAGTTCACTGGGCTCTCAGAGCAGCGTGGCCCTGCCAGTCTGCCTGGTGGCATCCCTGCCCAGCGAAGTCCCAGCCGGGGGCTCCTGTGATCCAGTGGCTGCTACCCGAGGACAGCACGTGGTAACTGGCCCGTGTGGGTCACGTCCCGTCCTGTGTCCTGAGCGCCACTGAAGCCATGTGGAAGGGAGGCAGAGCAGCCGCCACGCCCCTGTGGTCTTCACGTGGAACCCGTGGGGCTCACCACCTCCGGGTGGAGCTCGTCCGGCCAGGGCTGCCCACTGAGCCTGGGGTCTTCGGCTTCCGCTCTGGCTGCTGGGCAGCAGGGGGGCAGTGTCTGAGGAGGAGCTGGGGCTTCGGGAAGCCCCCAGCTTCAGCCTCTGCAACAGCTGACACATGTTGTCTTCTCAGATCTCAGAATTTCAAGAAAAGCACAGAAGGAGACTGTTAGCCTTCTACGGAGAAAAGGTAACTCCAGTCAGCGGGCCACAGGGAGCAAGGTGGCTGTGTTACCCCTCCTGGCAGGGGCCGCTGGGTGGTGTCTGCCTGCTAACGCTCAGCCCGCTGCATGGTTCCTTTCTGAGGTCAGCCATGTAGCCACCTGGGGACCCAGCTGTGGTTTCACCTCCACCTTGGGCATCAGTACAGACCCACGGTCACCCCGTGGTTTCTGTGGTACTTTTTCATAAATGTGAGCATAAAGTTGTTCTGGCCGATCTTCACAAAAGGAGGTTTAGTGCGCATTTGCTTATCCGCGAAGCATCCTCCTCACTTGGTTTTGAAACTCAAAAGAAGGAAAATAAAGCTTTAGGGAAAACAAATATGGCCTTTTAGCCGTGATCGGGTTGAAGCCGCCTATTGGGCCGTGCAGGTGGAGAGGAGCAGGGGTTGGGCGCAGGGGGCGTTCTGCCCGAAGGCTGCTCTGCGGGGCAGGGTGGTGCCAGGCTGGGCTGTGCACTTCCTGAGAGGTTCCTGGAGCCAGTTTCCGACACACCTGGTGGCCTGCTGCTGCTGCTGAGTCTCTTTAGTCGTGTCCGACCCTGCGCGACCTCAGAGACGGCAGCCCACCAAGCTCCGCCATCCCTGGGATTCTCCAGGCAAGAACACTGGAGTGGGTTACCATTTCCTTCTCCGGTGCATGAAAGTGAAAAGTAAAAGTGAAGTGGACTTGGTGCAAATTCTCACAAAAAGTGCAAGGGCTGTGGCCGCGTCACTTACTTTCTGATTCCTGCTTTAAGAACTTGAGAATTCACTTGTTCCCTCTAAACTCTCACCTGGCCTGTGTGGTAATGGGAAGTCATTCGATTGTATTTAGATTTCTCAGTTGGAGGAGTCCCTCAGGAAGTCAACGCTGCGGGTGGAGCAGCTGCAGAGGTGAGTCCTGGGGTGTGCGGTGGGGAGGGGGCAGGGGGCGGGTGGGAAGGCCTGGTGTCTCCAGATTCGGGTCTGCCTGTTTTCCTCCGTCTCCAGGTGGGGAGATTCTGGCACAGGAGGTTCTGGGCCAGGCCCCCCTCTGCTGACCACTTCACTCCGCTTGCACTGGCGTGGCTTACATCTCCCTCCAGGAGGAACCTTTCCCCCCTGCCCCCCGCAGCTGGCACCCTTGACCCAGACCATGCGTGCCCGGGTCCTACCTGCCCCGGTGGTGTCTCTGCTTCTGGCTCTTGTCTCGGGGACCGTGGATGCTTGTCCACCCCACACAGCAGCACCCAACTTGTTTCACGAGGTCACCTGGAAGCAGGCACAAGTGTCCTTTGGGAGCTGGGCCTAGCAGCTGGTCCTGCTCAGCAGGCTTCTAGGGAGCGCCCACTGTGTTCTTGGCGCTGCCTGCTATGCGTTCTGGGGACTCGGGAGCCCCTCTGGGGTGGACCAGGCCCGTGTAGGTTCCCGAGGTGAGGAGGGGTCAGGGCGAGTCATGGAGAAATGGGTCATTTCTGTTTTTTTTACTTCAGGTTGGAAGGAATTATGTGGATGTAATATACTGATGTTTGACTCAGTAATGCCTTTCCTCCATCTATTTAGGGTGAGGTCATCACAACAAACCGCTTTCAGCACAGTAAAAACTACAGCTTCAAGTAAGTGAAGTGATGCCTGGAAGGGGGAGGGTGGGAAGTGGTGCCTGGAGGGGGAGGGTGGGAAGTGGTGCCTGGAGGGCGAGGGTGGGAAGTGGTGCCTGGAGGGGGAGGGTGGCGGAGGTGCTGGGTGTGCCTGTGGCTCCAGCTCTGGGTGTCTCATCACAGTGCCTTCAGCAAAGCCAAGCGGACCTCTTCTGTTCCAGCCCCGGGGTTCGTCAGCCTCTGAGAGGTCTGTGTCCTCAGCCCCCGCCCCAGCGCAGGCACTGGGCACAGGCGCCCCCTCCTCACCGCTCACTCCCATCCCCAAGCAGATGGCTGGGCCCTTCCTTGACTGGGATGGGAGGGGTGGCCTGGTGGCAGCCTCTGGGACCTAGAGCCCCCGGTGGAGTGTTTTTCTTGGAAGGTTGCACTTGGGCCTGTGGGCAGCAAGGCTGATGGGGGTGCCCTGGCCGTGCCCGGCAGGCCACACCCCCGTCCCCAGCTCTTCAGAAAGTAGAGAGCAAGGCCCTCCTCCCAGCTGCCCTGTGCTCCTGCGGGAAGGCGTGGCTTGTCCCCGCCAGCCTGGAGCAGGTTAATTAGGGAGCTGGCGTGACTGAGTGCTGCACGCGTGAAACACATGGGCCGGGCCGTAGGGTAGACAGAGGTAGTGCTCCCGCCCTGGCTGTCCGGCAGGAGGTGGAGGATCCCAAGGACGGTGCAGGTGTCGAGGAGGAGCCAAGGGGACCTTCCCGGGACGGACGGGGGCTGGAGACGGGAGGCCCGTTCCAGCCACACGGCAGGCACCTCCGTGTCCCTGGGAAAATGTGTCTGCTTATGGGCCTTGCTGGCCTGGGCAGGGCTGTGATCACCGCACTCTGGGAGTGCTGAGCAGCTGTAGGGAGGGGCCTGCAGGGTCTCTTGTGTAGACATTTGCACGCATGTGCGTGCGCATGTGTGCACGCGTGTTTCTGTCATTTCGGTGCCGTCAGCCCGTGGCTGTCTCGCTGTCTGTGTAACAGGGCAGAGTCCATGGAAGTCGACCTCACGCCCTCTCCAAGGAGAAAGGTGAGCGCACTGACTTAACGCGCGTGACCCCAGGCACTCTGCACAATGGTCTTCCCAGCGTGGACAGCTGTCCCACGGCACACGTGCAGAGGCGGCCGGTCGCCAGGCGGCTCCAAGGAGAGGCCTGGTGGGAAGGCTGAGGTGCGGCCTGGGTGCTCCCTCTCTTGCTGGCCCGGTGGCCTCGTGACGCCTCAGTTCCTTCCTGCTGCTGCTGCGCTCACGCACTCTCTAGCCTGGGCAGTAGCGGTGCCCACTGGACGCCCTGTGCCTGCAAAGCCTTCCTGTGTACTGTCATGGGCCCTCCTGTGAACAGAGGGCCTGGGCCTGTGAGGAGAGATGCACTCAGATTCTGCCCGACAGGAGCAGATTTGTCCCCATTACTGTGACTGACTTCCCACCAAGTGTAGGACAGGCTAGGGTTGGGGGTGGGGAGCAGGGGGCCAGAGAGGGCCCGGGAGGGGGCCCAAACAGAAGGGGCTCTGAGCGCAGTGGCTGCGGGAAGGCTGTGAGGTGGGGCCTGCTCACAGCCACACTGCAGCCTCAGTGGTGAGTGAGGGTCATGCGGAGCCAGCCCAGCCATCCCACGGATGCAGGGAGAGGTCCTCCCCTCGGGCTCTGCGAGGTGTCCGCCTGTGCTGGGTGGGAAGGGGCTGGAGCTCAGAGGTGGGGAGATGCTCCCACGGGTGGACACTGGGCTGCTGGGCAGTATGACTCCGCTTGCAGTGCTGGGGGTCCCTCCGAGGCTGTCATTCTGCCAGCAGAAGTGAGGCTGGGGTGAGGGTGTTGGCAGAGGGGGTCCTAGACTGAGGCCACCACAGCTGGCGCTTTCTGCGTGATGGTGGAGCGAAGGAGCACTGTGATGCCAGGCATGGGAGCGGGGTGAGGGCGCAGCAGGGGCACGAGGCTGGTGGCTGGTGGGCAGCAGCAGCAGTGCCAGGCCCAGGCTCCTGGCCCCCAGCTGGTGTGTGCCCCCCACCAGGCCCCACCGCTCAATGGGAGGGCTCAAGGCAGTGGGGTGGGGTGGGCCCCCGCCTGGCAGGTGCGCACTGCGGAGCGGGCCTGCTTTCACTGCCGCCTGCCAGTGTCTGTCAGCATCTGGATTTCAAGGTGATGAGACGCTCCCAAAGTGAGGATTACTCAAGATTTTCAAATTCCTAATGCCAGCCAAGAACTTGGTTTACTTTTCCTCTTGTGAGATCCTTAAAGTCACCAGTGGAGCCTTCACCCACTTACCACCTGGGCCTCTGGGGCGGCAGGTGTAAAGCCGCCAGCAGCCGCGTTCCCGCACACAGCGTTGCTGTGTGTCAGGCAGATGTGACTGAGGATCTGTGTTCTTAGCAAACAGGGACAGTGTCTGCTCCTGAGCCAGTCTGGAGCGTCAGCAGTCGTTTTCTCTTTACGAGGCAGCCTGAGGTCGCCACTGGCCCGCCGAGGATCTCCCTGCTCAGCCCACCTCGGGACGGACGCATGGGTAAGTGGGGACGCCTGGCCTCGCCCAGACTGCATGTGCTATAGGGCCTACCCTGCCCCCAAAGCGGGCCACTCCTGCCCTGCTGTCCTGTCTCGGGGCACAGACATCCCAGTGCCGCTACGCCTCCTGGTGGCTGCTGGTGTGACTGCGGGTGAGCGCCTGGCCCTTCCTGTGGTCAGCACGAGCACCAGGCTCAGGCTCAGGCGCACGCTGTCCTCCTCGAGTCCCTGCCCGGAAGATCCCTTGGTGTCGTTGTTGTGGCAACGCACGCGGATGAGCCGAGCGCTGACTCCTTTCCAGCCTCAGCGCCTTGGCGCTCTCTTGCCGCGGCTGCCGCATCTCTGCCCTTGGCTTCCTGTCCTCTAGCTGAGGCTGAAGCCCTGAGCGTCACCCCTGAGGTGTAGGTGTTCTGTGCTGCCTCGTCCAGGGCCTGTTGGTGCCGCCTTGGCACCTGAGCACCTGGCTGGCACTTGATTTCCTTCTGCCCAGTCTCAGAAGGAAACCATGGGTGCAGGTCAGGCCTGTGCCTTCCTGTCTCCCTGCCTGCGCTCTCCTGGGATCTTGGGCCGTCAGTTGCTCCTGGGCGCTTCCTCGCCTCCTGCCCACCTCTGTCCTGTGCAGCTGGCATGTCCACTGGTCAGGGCTCCAGCTGCTTGTTCCATGGACGCAGCACCTCTCAGCCCCCGTGAAG
This sequence comes from Litocranius walleri, assembly GCA_006410535.1. Taxonomy (NCBI): domain Eukaryota; kingdom Metazoa; phylum Chordata; class Mammalia; order Artiodactyla; family Bovidae; genus Litocranius; species Litocranius walleri. The sequence goes on along the minus strand of SJYG01000537.1, from coordinate 509,303 downwards.
CCTCCTCTGCCCCGTCATCAAGCACTGCCTGCTTCCTGCTGACCCATTCCATTGGCGATGGAGGCGGCCTTCCTTCTGGGCACTGGGCATTCTGGGCCCCCACCTTGGCACTGCCCTGCAGGGGTCAGTCTCAGATCAGTGTCTGCGGGCCCAAGGCACCAAGCCCGCTGCTAGGAGCACCTTCCCCTTCGGAGCCTGGGGTCTGGCGGGTGGTGGTCGCAGTTCCCGTGCTGTCGCAGCAGGACCTTGTTGCCTCTTTGCTCTTTCAATGTCTTGTAAGAGCCCATAGTGGAAAAGAATACTGTGTGACTGAAACACATAGTCATATGCTCACAACTAGACAGCATTGCGAGTAAACTGTGCTTCAGTTTTTAAAAAACAGAAAAGGAAAGGACCGTTTTAAATCTGAAGGAATGGAAGGAGTTATATTAAAAAGCATTTAGAAGGCAGCAGGAGCCAGTGGGCAGAGATCACAACAAACTGGAAAATTCTTCAAGAACTGGGAATACCAGACCACCTTACTTGTCTCCTGAGAAACTTGTATGCAAGTCCAGAAGCAACAGTTAGAACTGGACGTAAAACAATGGACTGGCTCAAAATTGGGAAAGGAGTACACCAAGGCTGTATATTGTTACCCTGCTTGTACATCATGTGAAATGCCGGGCTGGATGAAGCAAAAGCTGAAGTCAAGATTGCTGGGAGAAAGCAATAACCTCAGATATGCCACCCTAGTGGCAGAACTATAACAACTATACAGTGGAAGCGAAAACTAGATTTATGGGACTAGATCTGATAGATTGCCTGACGAACTATGGATGGAGGTCGTGACATTGTACAGGAGACAGGAATCAAGACCATCCCCAAGAAAAAGATATGCAAAAAAAGCAAAATGGCTGTCTGAGGAGGCCTTACAAATAGCTGTGAAAAGAACAGAAGAGAAAAGCAAAGGAGAAAAGGAAAGATATATCCATTTGAATGCAGAGTTCCAGAGAACAGCAAGAAGAGATAAGGAGATAAAGAGGTAAGGAGAGATTGCTTCCTCAGTTATCAATGCAGAGAAGTAGAGGGGAACAATAGAATGGGAAAGACTAGAGATCTCTTCAAGAAAGTTAGAGATACCAAGGGAATATTTCATGCAAAGATGGGCTCAATGAAGGATAGGAATGGTGTGGACCTAACAGAAGCAGAAGATATTAAGAAGAGGTGGCAGGAATACACAGAAGTGTACAAGAAAGATCTTCACGACCAAGATAATCACGATGGTGTGATCACTCACCTAGAGCCAGACATCCTGGAGTGTGAAGTCAGGTGGGCCTTAGAAAGCATTACTACGAACAAAGCTAGTGGAGATGATGGAATTCCAGTGGAGCTATTCAAATCCTGAAAGATGATGCTGTGAAAATGCTGCCAGTATGCCAGGAAATTTGGAAAACTCAGCAGTGGCCACAGGACTGGAAAAGGTCAGTTTTCATTCCAATCCCAAAGAAAGGCAATGCCAAAGAATGCTCAAACTACAGCACAATTGCACTCATCTCACATGCTAGTAAAGTAATGCTCAAAATTCTCCAAGCCAGGCTTCAGCAATACGTGAACCATGAACTTCCAGATGTTCAAGCTGGTTTTAGAAAAGACAGAGGAACCAGAGATCAAGTTGCCAACATCCGCTGGATCATGGAAAAAGCAAGAGAGTTCCAGAAAAACATCTATTTCTGCCTTATTGACTATGCCAAAGCCTTTGACTGTGTGGATCACAATAAACTGGAAAATTCTGAAAGAGGTGGGAATACCAGACCACCTGATCTGCCTCTTGAGAAATCTGTATGCAGGTCAGGAAGCAACAGTTAGAACTGGACGTGGAACAACAGACTGGTTCCAAATAGGAAAAGGAGTACGTCAAGGCTGTATATTGTCACCCTGCTTATTTAACTTCTATGCAGAGTACATCATAAGAAACACTGGGCTGGATGAAGCACAAGTTGGAATCAAGATTGCCGGGAGAAATATCAATAACCTCAGACATGCAGATGACAACACCCTTACGGCAGAAAGTGAAGAAGAACTAAAGAGCCTCTTGATGAAAGTGAAAGAGGAGAGTGAAAAAGTTGGCTTAAAGCTCAACATTCAGAAAACTGAAATTTGGAAAACTCAGCAGTGGCCACAGGACTGGAAAAGGTCAGTTTTCATTCCAATCCCAAAGAAAGGCAATGCCAAAGAATGCTCAAACTACAGCACAATTGCACTCATCTCACATGCTAGTAAAGTAATGCTCAAAATTCTCCAAGCCAGGCTTCAGCAATACGTGAACCATGAACTTCCAGATGTTCAAGCTGGTTTTAGAAAAGACAGAGGAACCAGAGATCAAGTTGCCAACATCCGCTGGATCATGGAAAAAGCAAGAGAGTTCCAGAAAAACATCTATTTCTGCCTTATTGACTATGCCAAAGCCTTTGACTGTGTGGATCACAATAAACTGGAAAATTCTGAAAGAGGTGGGAATACCAGACCACCTGATCTGCCTCTTGAGAAATCTGTATGCAGGTCAGGAAGCAACAGTTAGAACTGGACGTGGAACAACAGACTGGTTCCAAATAGGAAAAGGAGTACGTCAAGGCTGTATATTGTCACCCTGCTTATTTAACTTCTATGCAGAGTACATCATAAGAAACACTGGGCTGGATGAAGCACAAGTTGGAATCAAGATTGCCGGGAGAAATATCAATAACCTCAGACATGCAGATGACAACACCCTTACGGCAGAAAGTGAAGAAGAACTAAAGAGCCTCTTGATGAAAGTGAAAGAGGAGAGTGAAAAAGTTGGCTTAAAGCTCAACATTCAGAAAACTTAAGATTATGGCATCTGGTCCCAGCACTTCATGGCAGATAGATGGGGAAACAGTAGAAACAGTGTCATACTTTATTTTGGGGGGCTCCAAAATCACTGCAGATGGTGATTGCAGCCACGAAATTAAAAGACACTTATTCCTTGGAAGGAAATTTATGACCAACCTAGACAGAATATTGAAAAGCAGAGACATTGTTTTGTCAACAAAGGTCCATCTAGTTAAGTCTATGGTTTTTCCAGTGGTCATGTATGGACGTGAGAGTTGTACTGTAAAGAAAGCTGAGTGCCGAAGAATTGATGCTTTTGAACTGTGGTGTTGGAGAAGACTCTTGAGAGTCCTTTGGACTGCCAGGAGATCGAACCAGTCCTTCCTAAAGGAGATCAGTCCTGGGTGTTCATTGGAAGGACTGAAGCTGAAACTCCAATACTTTGGCCACCTGATGTGAAGAGCTGACTCATTGTAAAAGACCTTGATGCTGGGAAAGATTGAAGGCAGGAGGAGAAGGGGGCGACAGAGGGTGAGATGGTTAGATGGCATCACCAACTCAATGGACATGGGTTTGGGTAGACTCTGGGAGTTGACGATGGACAGGGAGGCCTGGCGTGGTGCGGTTCGTGGGGTCGCAAAGCGTTGGACAGGACTGAGCGACTGAACTGAACTGAACGGCAGAAAGTGAAGAGAAACTAAAGAGCCTACTGATGAGGGTGAACAAGGAGAGTGAAAAACCTGGCTTAACATTCAAAAAACAAAGGTCATGGCATCTGGTCCCATTATTTCGTGGCAAATAGATGGGGAGGCAGTGGAAACAGTGGCAGGTTTTATTTTGTCGGGCTTGAAAGTCACTGCAGGTGGTAAATACAACCGTGACGTCAAAAGGTGTTCCTTGGCCGGCGCTCCGGGTGTGAGAGGCAGGTCAGACCGCCCAGTCTGCGGGGTACTGTGCCGTCCTGACACCAGCCTGAGAACCCTGAAACTACCATTCCCCTGCCGGGCAGCGTGGGCGCCATGAATGGAGCAGGTATTCCAGCAGGACTGAATTGGGAGAAGGTAGTGGCTCTGCTTCAGAAGCTGAATTCCAACCTTCAGCTCGTACTGGCCCAGAATGTCGGCACCACTCACGACCTGCTCGACATCTGCCTGGAGAGGGCCAACGTCCAGGATGCTCAGCATGCGCTCCAGCACGCCATGCATCAGGAAGGCAAGCCCGCCACCAGCCAGAAGAGTTCAGGGCGAGGCTGGATCTTTTCTTGTCTGAATGTTATGAGACTTCCATTCATGAGAAAATTCAATACTGAAGAACTTGAGTTTAGTAAGTCTTACCTCTTTTTCTGGGACAAGGTTGAACAGTTATTTTTTCTTAAATGCTTTTGTGGACACAGTTCAGAAAAAGCCTGAGGATGGTAGACTGGTGCAGTATTTGCTTATGAATCCTGTCAATGATGGAGGACAATGGGAGATGCTTGTCAATATTGTTGAAAAATATGGTGTTTTCCCTAAGTGCTTCCCTGAAACTTACACAACAGAGGCAACCAGAAGGATGAATGATATTCTGAATCACAACATGAGAGAATTCTACGTACGATTACGGAACCTGGTACACAGTGGTGCCACCAAAGAAGGAATCCCAGCCGCACAGGACTCCGTGATGGAGGAGGTATTCAGAGTGGGATGCCTCTGTTTGGGTGATCCACCAGAGATGCTCATCTGGGAGTGTCGAGATAAAGATAAAAACTATCAAAAGATTGGCCCTATAACACCCTTGAAGTTTTACAGGGAACATGTCAAGCCACTCTTCAATATGGAAGATAAGATTTGTTTAGTGAATGACCCTCAGCCTCAGCACAAGTACAACAAGCTTCACAGAGTGGACTGTTTAAGCAGTATGGTCGGAGGGAGAAAAAACTTGTATAACAACCAGCCCGTTGACTTTTGAAAAAGATGGTTGCTGCCTCCATCAAATATGGAGAGGCTGTATGATTTGGCTGTGAAACGATATGGTTGGGAAACACTTCACAAAGTGACATGAACGTCTGTGACCGTGAGTTGGTGTTCGGTGTCTCTGTGAAGAACATGAATAAAGCTGAGAGGCTGACTTTTGGTGAGTCACTTATGACCCATGCCATGACCTTCACTGCTGTCTCAGAAAAGGATGATGAGGAGGGCGCTTTCATAAAATGGAGAGTGGAAAATCCTTGGGGTGAAGACCATGGCCGCAAAGGTTACCTGTGCGTGACGGGTGCGTGGTTCTCTGAGCACGTCTGCGAGGTGGTGGTGGACAAGAAGCATGTCCCTGAGGAGGTGCCAGCTGCACTCGAGCAGGAGCCCAGCGTCCTGCCAGCCTGGGGCCCCGCGGGCGCTTTGGCCAAGGGACACTGCCTCCAGCTGCTGCTCTTCCGGTGGGACCTGAAGTAGCTGGCGAGGACAGATGCCGGGACTGCAGCCCAAGTGGCAGAGGCTGTGTGCCCACGGGGCGCCTCAGACTCGTGGGTCCCTACCCCAGGAGCCTCTGGGAAAGTGGGCCGCGTGCTGAAGCAAAGGGAGCGCTCAGGCCACACCATCTGCGCTCCTTGCCTCCAGCAGCTCAGCAGCTTTCCGCGCTCTAATCAGGCGTAACTCTCTGTCCTAACTGTCACACCAGTGTGGCTCTGCGTCTGTGTTGGTGAGGCGGGGGCGGATGAGCGGTGGAGGCGTGTGGAGAGGAGTGGGCCTAGTGCCCCTTGTTCCTGGAGTTGAGTCGGGGGAAGGTGCCCTGATATTTGAGCTCTCAAAATTGCATGCGGCCTGACAGTGTCACGGTTCCTCCAAGGTGGCAGTCACTGAATTCAGTTTTTGTCAGGGTAATTCTAAGTGCCTTGAATAACCCAGGAATGGGAGGTTGATCAAAATTGACATGGTTCCTTCCAGTTGTTCTGAACTGTGGAGAACACGGCTCTACTTGAGTCGTGGTTAAGTAGAGGGTTAGAGAAAGTGGGTGAGAGAACAACCAAAAACTTAACCATGATCTGAATTATAATCATTAGAGGGATCTCTCACCAAATGGTTCAACCTCTGCCTCTGGAATTGGAAGTTGGGTGGGCACAAAAAGGGGGTATCATCTATTCTTTCTGACAAATAGATGGTGCTGAGAAGCTTTTGAATAAAACACTTTGCTTTAAAAAAAAAAAAAGATTTCCTCGGAAAGGAAGGGAAAGTGAAAAAGTGAAAGTTGCTCAGTCGTGGCCGACTCTGCGACCCTATGAATCCGTGGACTTTTCCAGGCCAGAGTACTGGAGTGGGTAGCCTTTCCCTTCTCCAGGGGATCTTCCCAACACAGGAATTGAACCAGGGTCTCCCGCATTGCAGGCGGATTCTTTACAAGCTCTGGGAGAGAGTGGAGGACAGGGAAGCCTGGCGTGCTGCAGTGCACGGGGTCGCAGAGCCAGACACGGCCTAGTGACCGAATGGCATGCACAGCGCGCTTCCTCGTGAACCCTAGACCCACTGACCAGATTCTGCCTGTGGGATTTTGTAGGAGCTCGCGGTTTGGGGGATTGCCCTCAATGAGACGTGATAGATCTGTCTACTTACTGGTTCCTAAGCGGCCTGAAGAACAGTCATTTTCAGCGTATGAGCCTGATGCTTTTTTCATGAACTGGAACCTGAGGAATGAATTATTTGACAGTGGAATTTTCCTCGTGAAATTTCGGATTGGGTGCAGTATGCAGGAGGCATCTTTTTGTCCTTTGCTTTCACCCATTTGCGTCTCTAGACCTAAAGTGTGTCCCGTGGGCACACGTGGTTGGGGTCATGCTCGTGATCTCTGCCTCTGCGTCGAGCGTGCAGTTGCGGGGTCAGCACGGCTGTTCTGTGCTGTGTTCTGGCTGCCGTGTGGGGTTCTGTGTTTGTGCGACTCTCCTCAGCTGCCCCCTCTGGCACTCACCGCTCCTAGTGTGCCATTTGCTGTGGACTGTGTCCCTCGGAGCTGTGGCTGTGTTTGGAGCTGGGGTTTCTGGAGGTCAGCGCGGCCCTGAGGGTGGGACCTAATCCCGTTGGATCCGTGTCCTCCCTGGGAGACGCACACGCGGGAAGACATCACGTGAGGACACAGCCCGAAGGTGGTTCTGCAGGCGGAACCGAGATCCGCCGATCACCAGGACTCCAATCTGCCTGTGCCCTGCCCAGGACGCCCACCTCGGGACTCAGAAACAGAGATGGTCGTGGCTGAAGCCGAGCTTGCAGGGCGAGCGGAGCCAAGCTGACCGGGGGACCCCGTCCTGTGGTTCTTGTGCCTGGGGAGCCGTAGCCTCTCTTGCCACCCGACCGAGTTCTGATCAGGTGGTTTCCCCCCAATCCGAGAGGCTCTGATGACGTGGAGCCGCGGGTGGCGAGAGCCCGCAGCCCAGCTCTCCTGCTCCCTTCAGAGATGCCCACTGTCTCAGAGGCAGCAGGAGTCAGGCCTGCTCCGCAGGCGTCTGCACCCGCCTCCTTCCCCGCAGAGCCGCCTGCCTGTGGCGTTACTCTTCCAACCCAAGCACGATGTCGCTGTGGGGCAGCTGGGCCAGCAGTGAGCTCTCCTAGGTTTTGGTTTCCTGTGAACAGCGTTGTCTTCACTTGAGGACACGCTCCCTGGGCAGAGTCTCGGCAGCACCATGCAGGGTCGTCCTGTTGTCTGGCCCCGAGTTTCTGACTAGTAGTGGCCATCAGCCCTGTGCTCATGTCCCCGTGTCCCCATGTGTGAGGAAGTACTCTCTTTGCTGAGGACTCTCCACCCTTTGCTCGTTTTGGTGGGCTTTTCAAAATGGTGCGAGTCCTGAGGCCTCGCCCCACTCTCCAGGGATGGCTGTGGCTGGTCTGGGGGTCTGCATGCTGGCCACAGCGCCGTGCCCTTTCCTCCTGCTCGTGACCCCAGATGCAAAGCCGCAGGCTCCCAGCCGCCCTCTCATGGCCCAGGTGAGGGAGCCCCCACCCCAGACTGGCGGCAGTGGGTGTCCAGTTGCGGGGCTGTCAGCTGCCTTGGCGGTGTCCTGGAATGGTCCAGCCTCCTCGCGGATTTCAGCTCCGTGGCAGCAGAAGTCAGTTCTTGGCAAACACTCCTGGAAGAATTGAAGCCGTGGGACCGTGGCTCAATCCCCTTCCCGGTTCCCATCCATGAGCCTGTGTGCAAGGCCAGCCGTTCGCCTGTCTCGGTCACCCACGGTCAGTGCCCAGGGTCTTGTCCAGAGGACCCCCGTCCTGGTGTCATGGGCACAAGCACCCACATGCCCGACAGTGAGATGTACCCTCTTTAAGTGTCAACATGGTCTCCACCTACATTTTTCAAAAGGAAATCTTGCGGAACCCCGAGTCACGCTCCCTGCGTTCCTAAACTGAAGCCTGGCCCAGACCTAGGCGTCCTCAGCGGGGCGCTGGCCTCCAGTCGGGCCACAGCTCTGGCTCTGAGCTCCTCGGTGCTGCCCAGCCCTGCCGCCGCCTCGGCCTGCTGGGCGCCGGGGTCAGCACCCTCAGGACAGCGACCCCGGGGTCCCTGATTCTCAGGCAAGACCCAAAAGACCACCAACTGGGGGCCTGGCGCCTGTCTTCCTGGGCTCAGACCACTCACACAGCCTGTGAGCTGCTCACCACCTAGGGCCTCGGGGTTCTCGGCGGTGTTAACAACAGTCGCCCCCACACAGTCGTGTAAAGCACAGGTGAGAAACTGCTACCACTGGCTGCCGGGGCTCGAGCGTGTGAGACTGAACACGGGATTCTCTGGGAGGCCAGCAGGTGGGAGCCGCGGGCAGCATGGACTCACAGTCCCCAGGAGCAGGAGGCAGGGCTTCTTGGGAAACACTGGTGCAGGCCTAGGCCAGAGCCAGGGCAGGGGCTGGCCCTGGAGGGGCAGCCGGGTACACAGGCTGGCAGGTGGCAAGGCCGCCCCACTCGTCTGGACTGAGTGTCGCTGCAGACAGGAGCCAGCCTGGGCCTGGCTGCTCTCACGTCAGAGGCACGCATGGGTCATGGGCACAGTGGGCCCTCTTCTGAGAGCCAGCTCGCCTGGAGCGGTGGAGGTGGGAGGGGGGTGCGTCCCAGTGGGGGGGGTGTCCCTCCAGGGACAGTGAGGCCCCAGGTTGTCAGACCCTGTGAAGCCCCCAAAACAGCAGACGTGATGAGTGCAGCTGTTGAGATGGTTCATCCTGGCTCCCAGCCATTCTGGGGGCCTCCCACGGTCACCTGCAGCGGGCTGGCTTCACAGTGCACGCTGCCCCAGGCAGAGGCGAGACCTCCGTTGGCCATGCAGTCCTGGGAGAGGCACTAGCCCTCTCTGGCCCAGGCTGGTCCCGGAAGGGGTGCATGAGGGGGCAGAGGAGCCTCAGCTAAACGCTGGTGTCCTCTCTCCCGCTTTCTCCTGTTGCACCGCTGGAACTGAGATGCAGGAGAATTCAGGTATTTGAAAAGAGCAGTCTTTTTCATACTTGCCCCCTGGTGTGGCTGAAGCACGCCAGGGACCACTTAGGTCTTTAACAGAAGCTTCTTACTAGCTGGGAGGGGTCAATGGCAGAAGTCAGAGGGTAAGCCTCCGAGCCTTGGGTGGAGACCGCACAGCATCCCGGCGCCTGGCGTTGCCTGTGGCTGCCGCCCTCAGAGCCAGAGGGGCCTCTCTGCCAGTGGCCCTCGGGGTGATGGGTCCAGACGTGGACCAAGAGCCACTGCACACAGCAGCGTCCTTCCCGAACGGAGCGGTGGGCAGCGGGGCGGGGGCAGTGGCATCAGACTGCCTGCTCGGGTAAGAAGATGGGGGCGCTCAGGGGGTCCTGGCGGGGAGTGGCGATGGGCACAGCCCCCCGATCTGTCATTGCAGGCAGCATTGCCCACCGCCCTCAGCACCTTGGCCTGACGCCCCGATGCTCCAGCGAGCCTCAGGCGCACAGGTAGGTCCCACCCTTGGCTTCAGGGGTGCCGGGACCCTGCCAGCCCGTCCCGGGCTCCGAGGGAGGCTGTGCTGTGGGCACGGCTTCACGTTCCTGAAGCTGAAAGGTGACATGGGTCACCGTCATGAAAACCCTGGAGGATCCAACCTGGCTTCAGGACCCTGGGGGAGCCAACCTGGCTTCAGGACCCTGGGGGTGGCAGGGTCTCCCGACAGGCAGGTGGCCACTCTGCGGATGCTGCCCCAAGGGGCTCCAGCCGGAAGGGCCCATGGCATGCCCAGCCCGGCAACACCATGTGCAGGGGCAGACGTGCCAGGCGTGGGCCACCTCCCCCGGGGGCTCTTCAGCCCTGGGAGCCCAGGCAGTCTCTGCGGATGGCAGACCCTTCCCGCTCACCCAGAGCCTGTCTACACTTCGCCATTTAGCACCACCCAGACCCCTGGCCCCTGCCCGTGACTGACAAAGCCATCCCCTCGCCTTCCTGAACACAGGCTGCAATCCAAACCTCCGTGAGGCCACTTTCACCCCATTCCATGTCAGGGGTCTGCTTTGTGCCCTCTGACCCCCAGACAGCCAGCCCCCAGGTCCATGCCCTTTGAACCCCAGGGAGTCGGTCCCCCTACTCCATGCCTTCTGACCCCCAGGGAACCAGCCCCCTGCTGCACACCTTCTGACCCCCAGACAGCCAGCCCCATCCCACTCCGTGCCTTCTGACCCCCAGGGAGATGCCCCCTGCTCCACTTCCCCTGACTGCAACTTGACTTTTTCAGCATCAGCACAGAGGATCCTGGGAGTCCTGTGTGGATGCTCTGGGTCCTATGAATGAGCAGCGGTTCTTGGGGCCCTGCCAGGGTTGCCACAGTCCAGAGCGGGCCTCCCATGAGGCTGCCTGCAGGGCGCTGTGTGGGGGCTGCTCCCGCTGGACCTGTAGCCCCAGGCCGGCCGTGTGCTCTTCGAAACAGAAGCAACCGACCCTTGAATGACCACGGAGTTAAAGGCACTGCTGACTTTATCAATTTTGCTGCTAGGATCCCAGCCCTGCAGATGCCCTGTGAGTGGCCAAGGCAGAGCCCGGCGCCTGCGGCGGGCAGAGGGGCAGCACCCAGGCAGCCCATCAGCATCTCAGGGCTGATGCAGAGGCAGCGTTCAGGTAGGTGGGGCCCAGGGAGCAGCCGGAGCACAGGGCCTGAGAGCCCCCGCGGCCCTCACAGTAACCCTGTCTCCCTGCAGGCCTCGGGGGGCTTGTGTGCGAGTGACAGTAGGCTCCCCCCATCCGGGTGTCCATGCCGCCGGCCTGCCTCTTCCTGACGGAGCGACCCGGCCACGCAAGTGAATAAATGGTCTTCGGGCTCTCTCGGGCTGCGGTGTGACGTGTCTGCTCTTTACGCCGCAGAACCTCCTTACAGGCAGCCAGTCCCCGCCTCCCTGCTGGGGACTGCGACGGGCTTCTGGGAGGCAGCGGGCTGGTCCAGGCCGAGGCGGGGGTGAGGCTGGAGGTGTGGCCTCACGGGTAGGACCCACCCCTGACCCCGTCGTGTGCGGCTCATGTGTCTCCAGCTGTGGGCTTCGCATGTGGCCTCCCGTGGGCTAGGTGCACCCTCCTCGCCCCATGTGGCTTCGGACACGGCGGGCGGTTAAGACAGAACTATAGTCCTCACGCCGCAGTTAGCGGAGACCTGCCCCCAGAGCCCTAGGTCCCTCACCTGAGTCAGGCCCACGGCTGAGCGGGCTGAGAGCAGGTGATCCTCTGTCCCGGGGGCTGAGCATGGCAGGCAGCGCTCCGCCCTGGCCTCCACGCTGCGGGCGTCAGAAGTGGTCCTGAGGGTACAGGTGGTGCGAGCCGGTCTGCCTGGGCGCACACCTGCAGGGTGAGCACGACGCCCCAGGCAGGGATGTGGGTGCCGTGCAGGGCAGATGGTCCCAGGGCGGACAGCTCGGCAGGAGGGGTGAGGGCGGCCGCAGAGGATCCCTCATGATGCCGCCTCTGGCCTTCCTGCAGGTGGAGCCCTGGCTCCGTGGGTCGGGGGCCTGGTCTGTCCTCAGCTCTGAATCCCCCTCTTCCATCCCCTCATCTCGCCTTTCAGAGAAAAGTGCCACGTTTGAGTGTCGTTTGTCTTGGTGCTCCCACGTTGGAGTTTCAGTCTCAAGGGCGCCTGTCAGGCCTGTGCCTCCTGCCCTCTCCGCTTGGCTGGGCGCTGACACCAGCCCGCCCAGCGCCTTTCTCAGCTCTCTCCACTGGAAAAGCAAAACTACAAATCCGAACGGCAGTGCGCACGCTGCTGTAGACAAAGCAACACACAGCCCAGCGCCCAAAGCTCCCCTTCAGACCTTCCATCCAGGGGCGCGCCAGCACGATTCAGCCCAGGCCCGGCAGAGGGGGCGCCACCTGGGGGACAGGTCAGAGCCGACGGCCTCCGCCTGCTTTGGGCCCCACGTGTCCTGGCAGCTCAGGCCTGTGCCGTCCTGCCTGGTGGCCAGTGGCCTAGAGGTGGCCCTGTCCAGGGAGAGCTGGGCCCGCCTGGTGTGGCAGCCACACTCGGCCCAGGTGGGGCCCTCACCCCGCGCTGGACTTGGAGTCAGGTGTGACTCGCCCCACGCGTCACACAAGGACACCTGCAGCCCAGGGGCCGTCCCATTCCTGCAGCCTCCATACAGTGGGGCCTCAGGGGTGTCTGGCGTGAGGACTGAGCTTGGCCAACTCAGCAGGGCCTGCTGTGGGCAAGACCGTGTGTCACACAAACCCTCCTTCGAGGGCCAGGGGAGTGTAAGCGTGTCTGCTTCTGAGTTTAAAGGAAATCTGACTTTTAAGGGAAAACAAAACGTGAGACTGAAGTGAACAAGGGGGGCGGGAGACACCAGCACCGCGCAGGCCTGTGAGGAGGGGCTCAGGTGGGCTAGATGGCAGACAGGGCTGGCCACGAGACGCCACAGGGGAGTGAGCCTCCATCTGGCCTCTGCCTGTCTCCTTTGAGAAGCTCGCTGTTAGTAATGCTGCTCTTCCCAGCAAGTGGAACCGTCCAGGATGAGCAGGCTGCTCATACCACATCCTCCTGGGTCCCGTCTCCAGGGAAGGGGGCCGCCCCCAGACTGCTGGGGAGTCTGTGAGAGCTTCAGGCAAGAAAGCAAGGCAAGCCACGAGATAGGCAGGCAATGTAGCTGAGCCCCGGGCTGGGCTTGCAGAGTGAGGGCAGCGGAGCAGGCTGGGGGCCAAGCCTCAGGCAAGGGGAGGGGTCCACGCTGGGTCCAAGAGAAGCCCTGGTGCCCGGTGGCCCCGGGGATGCTCAGCCACCCTCCGACGGTGTGTCTGCTGTGGTTACTACCTTCTTTCTCATCATCTGATTCCAAGATAATGCCTTGCCTCCGCCTGCTTTGGGCCCCACGTGTCCTGGCAGCTCAGGCCTGTGCCGTCCTGCCTGGTGGCCAGTGGCCTAGAGGTGGCCCTGTCCAGGGAGAGCTGGGCCCGCCTGGTGTGGCAGCCACACTCGGCCCAGGTGGGGCCCTCACCCCGCGCTGGACTTGGAGTCAGGTGTGACTCGCCCCACGCGTCACACAAGGACACCTGCAGCCCAGGGGCCGTCCCATTCCTGCAGCCTCCATACAGTGGGGCCTCAGGGGTGTCTGGCGTGAGGACTGAGCTTGGCCAACTCAGCAGGGCCTGCTGTGGGCAAGACCGTGTGTCACACAAACCCTCCTTCGAGGGCCAGGGGAGTGTAAGCGTGTCTGCTTCTGAGTTTAAAGGAAATCTGACTTTTAAGGGAAAACAAAACGTGAGACTGAAGTGAACAAGGGGGGCGGGAGACACCAGCACCGCGCAGGCCTGTGAGGAGGGGCTCAGGTGGGCTAGATGGCAGACAGGGCTGGCCACGAGACGCCACAGGGGAGTGAGCCTCCATCTGGCCTCTGCCTGTCTCCTTTGAGAAGCTCGCTGTTAGTAATGCTGCTCTTCCCAGCAAGTGGAACCGTCCAGGATGAGCAGGCTGCTCATACCACATCCTCCTGGGTCCCGTCTCCAGGGAAGGGGGCCGCCCCCAGACTGCTGGGGAGTCTGTGAGAGCTTCAGGCAAGAAAGCAAGGCAAGCCACGAGATAGGCAGGCAATGTAGCTGAGCCCCGGGCTGGGCTTGCAGAGTGAGGGCAGCGGAGCAGGCTGGGGGCCAAGCCTCAGGCAAGGGGAGGGGTCCACGCTGGGTCCAAGAGAAGCCCTGGTGCCCGGTGGCCCCGGGGATGCTCAGCCACCCTCCGACGGTGTGTCTGCTGTGGTTACTACCTTCTTTCTCATCATCTGATTCCAAGATAATGCCTGTTCACACGTTACTTTGCCAACAAAGGTCCATCTAGTCAAGGCTATGGTTTTTCCAGTGGTCATGTATGGATGTGAGAGTTGGACTGTGAAGAAGGCTGAGCACCGAAGAATTGATGCTTTTGAACTGTGGTGTTGGAGAAGACTCTTGAGAGTCCCTTGGACTGCAAGGAGATCCAACCAGCCCATCCTAAAAGAGATCAGTCCTGAGTTCGTTGGAAGGACTGATGTTGAAGCTGAAACCAATTCTTTGGCCACTTGATGCGAAGAGCTGACTCACTGGGATAGACCCTGATGCTGGTTAAGACTGAAGGAGGGAGGAGAAGGGGTCGACAGAGGATGAGATGGTTGGATGACATCACTGCCTCAACGGACTTGAGTTTGAGCAAGCTCCGGGAGTTGGTGATGGACAGGGCGGCCTGGTGTGCTGCAGTCCATGGGGTCACAGAGTCAGACGTGAGTGAGTGACTAACTGAACTGAACCTGTTCATTGAGCCCAGGACGGCAGGTAGGAGGCGTGTCCTCTCCGGTGGCCCCTCCGGCCTCTGGACTGACCTCAGCTCGGGCGCATTCGGCCGCCTCACCCACGCTGGAGACACAGCATGTTCCCAGCGTGTCCTTTCCTCAGAAGCCAGCTCAGTGGATCGGGTCACTGGCTGTGCACTTAGTGAAACTGGGCTCGCCTGCGGCGCTCCCGGGGCCGGCTGGCGCCCCTGGGCTGTGCCCCCGCTCGCCGTGCTGCTCCCATCTCGGGGCGCCCACAGCTTCGGTCACACCACGGCCATGCAGTCCTCAGTGCCCGCGACGGGGCGCCCCCGGGACGAGGCTGGAGAAGGGTGCACAGGACCCCCGCAGGTCACGAGGGCCCTTAAGCCCCTGACCCGGGGACGCAGCTGGGGGTGCCCTGCAGGGCCAGCCGACCACCCGGGGGCGTGCGGAGCCCGGAGCACTCCAGGACGGTGGCGGGATTCAGGGGATCTGGTGTGAGACAGGCTGAGGGCAGCCGAGAGGGGAGGAGGGCCCAGAGGAGGCCTGAGTGGTCAGCAGGGGAGGTCAGAGGGCGGGGCCAGGAGAGGCGGCGTGTCCACAGCAAGGACCACCCCCTGGGGACACCGGCCAGGTCGGGGCGCCCGTGGGGACACCCCTGGGGACACACATGTGTCCCCCAGTTCTCCGTGTTCAGGTGTTGCTCTCAGCCCCATCTGCTCACAGGCGCATCACATCCTACATGCCTCTGAAGCCAGACCCTCCCAGGAAGAGATCTCAGAGGGCGCCCAGCGTCTGCCCCTCCTGCCGCCCCCACGAGCCACCCCTGGAGGGCGTCCCAGCCCCTCAGCCTGCATGGCCCCTGGGGTCTGGGATCCACTGCCGTGAGGCGTCCCAAGCATCACCCGTCTGAGACAAAGCCGAGAATGGCTGGTAGAAGTCTCCCTTTAGCCGTAAAATTTCCGTGAACAAATAGCGTCGAATTAGGTATAATTTACAGTCCCTGGATGTGTTTTTCCAAAGTGAAAGTGTTCCGAGCAGCGCTATTTCCCGGCACAGCGAGTGAACTGCCGCCAGCCCGGGGGCCCGGGCCAGCCCGCAGGGAGCTCCACAGAGCCGTCCAGAGGCCTCGGGGCAGACAGGAAGCCCAGGGGGCTGCAAGCCCGGAGAGGAGCCCCCAGGCCCCCTGACACAACCATGCCGGCCCAGGAGAAGCAGGCAGGAGGCTGGGCGCCCCTGGGGCCGACCCCCGCGGGCACGGCCTCCTCTGAGAGCACAGGGCCACTCCACGCCCCTCAGAGCCACGGAGGAGGTCTTGAAGGGGTTTTCTTTTCAGACTAATAGGAAATTCCTGGAATTCTTGGGTGGTAAATCCAGGCTCCCGCGTGGAGTTCAGGGAGCCGCAGGGCTGGGACACATGTGGTGGGAGGGGGCTGGCGTCTGGGGACCCCCAACCCCCGGGGTCTGGCGGTAAAGGCAGGCAGCCGGCCGGTTGGGCCCACCACCCCCTCCGGGTGACCACCGGCTGGAGACACAGGGCCCCCCCACCCGCTGCCTGCATGAGCCAGTGTCCGAAACCTGGAGAGGCCTGAGATGGATAGCCGTCCCAGCTCGTGTGCGTCTAGGCACAGCCACCAGCCCCGCTCCACAGAGACCGTGCAGCCCCCAGGCTCCCGACACCGGCTGCCTGGACACGGGCCAGTCACCACCGCGGCTCTGCTCAGCCCAACTGTTGAGCTTCAGCTCAGCTTCCAATGTGGACAGACCCTCACAGAAAAGTTACAGAGTAAGATGCGTGCGGAGGAGCCGCCACCCTTTCCTTGGACTCTCTGTTGTGGACAGGGGTCCGCCTGCTTCTCTTGGGCTGTGCACCCATGTCTGCACACGCACACACGTCTGCATGCACACGCATGACTGCACATGCACACGTGTGCCCAGGCCTGTTCACACAGAGTGGTTCTTATTCTGATTTTGTCTGACATTTTCTCATGGCCGGCGCAGGTGTCCAGATGGAGAACCACTCACATGCTTCCAGGCACCAAGGGTTGGCACACCAGCTGGTGATGAGCTTCACGTGGACACACGAGCTCCATGTGGACACAAGCTCTGCATGGACACACGAGGCTCACGTGGACAGAGAACTCCACGTGGACACACGACCTCCATGAGGACACACAAGCTCCGTGTGGACATGTCTCCATGCTCTACACGGCTCCCTCTGCCTCTTCACCTTCCAGGGATGCCACTGCCTTGCAGTAATATGCTCTCTGCTGGGGGTCCTGACACCTGGCGCAGACAGGCACACAGGGGATGGGGTGGGGCAGGCACTGCACACAGCAAAACAGAGCAAGTGCCACGTGCCACCAACTGACCACATCGAGGACAGACACACAAAGCAGCGATTCAGAACAACGCAAATAAAATACTGAGCACGTGTCTTCATCCACCGCAACCTGGAAGCTGGTGCGGGCGCCGTGCAGACACAGCAGGCACACGCTGAGACCCTGCAGGGCTGGGGCGGAGCTGAGCCGCAGAGCCGCTGGTCGGGCTTACACTCAGGGTGCGGAAAGCACCCCAGAACTGGAGATGTGATGGAGGCCTTGGGCCTGCACACTTTAAAATCCTTACAGCAGTACGTTTTGTGAAATGTAGAGCCTCAGTTCACTTCAGTTCAGTTCAGTCACTCAGTCGTGTCCAACTCCTTGCAACCCCATGGACTGCAGCACGCCAGGCCTCCCTGTCCATCACCAACACCCGGAGTTTACTCAAACTCGAATCCATTAAGTTGGTGATGCCATCCAGGCATCTCACCCTCTGTTGTCCCCTTCTCCTCCTGCCTTCAATCTTTCCCAGCATTGGGGTCTTTTCCAGTGAGTCAGTTCTTCGCATCAGGTGGCCAAAGAATTGGAGTTTCAGCTTCAGCATCCATCCTTCCAATGTAGAATTTACCATGATAAAAAACTGAAGGCACACTGAAATTGACTTCAAGACACTGACACATGGAAACATTTTCACAGTTTGAAAGGCTCCATGTAACTCACACCGATGTGGAAAGTGGGCAGCCATGAAATTTAAAGACGCTTACTCCTTGCAAGAAAAGTTATGACCAACCTAGATAGCATATTCAAAAGCATAGACATTACTTTGCCAACTAAGGTCCGTCTAGTCAAGGCTATGGTTTTTCCTGTGGTCATGTATGGATATGAGAGTTGGACTGTGAAGAAGGCTGAGCGCCGGAGAATTGATGCTTTTGAACTGTGGTGTTGGAGAAGACTCTTGAGAGTCCCCTGGACTGCAAGGAGATCCAACCAGTCCATTCTGAGGGAGATCAACCCTGGGATTTCTTTGGAAGGAATGATGCTAAAGCTGAAACTCCTGTACTTTGGCCACCTCATGGGAAGAGTTGACTCACTGGAAAAGACTCTGATGCTGGGAAGGATTGAGGGCAGGAGGAGAAGGGGATGACAGAGGATGAGATGGCTGGATGGCATCACGGACTCGATGGACGTGAGTCTGAGTCAACTCCTGGAGAAGGTGATGGACAGGGAGGCCTGGCGTGCTGCGATTCATGGGGTCGCAAAGAGTCGGACATGACTGAGCGACTGAACTGAACTGAGGCTGTGCGAGCGACGTCCGGTCACACACCTGCTTCTGGGGATGCCTTCGTAAGCGGGAGGGAAGGCTACTGGCCGGGGGAGCAGAGTCCATGCCCATTTGGAGGGGCCATGGGAACCCTCCACGCCTCAGCTGCCTGTGGTCTCAGGGGCCCACCCCTGTAGCCCCGGATCCCAGAGGTCCAGGGAGGGGGCAACGGGCAGTGGGGCTGGGGAGGTGGACGCCAGCCCCCTGTGGAGGGGCCGGGGACCCCCAGGGAGACCGTACGACCTCGCTTGGCACCTGCCCTCGCTGGCTCTGGAGCCAGGGCCCAGCCCAGCATCTGGTGGGTGGCAGTGTCCAGGGGCGGGCAGCTGTGCTGAGTGACCGCGCGCCCCGTGCAGCCACGCTCAGGACACGGGAGCAGTTGGACGCACGCCAACAGCACGCTTGCCCCGGCTCCTCCCAGGGCTTTTCACTCTGTGCCTCTTTAAAAAATTCATTTCTTACCAAATTTACTTCTCTAGACAGCAACCAGGCGCTCAGCAACTTTCATTCCTGGTGCCCTGCTCCTGCCCTGTGGCGGGTACCCATGAGTTCTCACACAGGACACGCTCTGGCTGAGGGGAACGCCCTCCCCGCCCATGGCTTCTGGGCCAGGCCAGTGGCCACAGGCCCAGAGGCTGGGGGACTGTGGCTCCCATGTCGTCTAGAGCACCGGGTGCCCCAGAGGCGAGCACAGACGGCAGATACGGAGATCAGGAGGGCGCTGAGGGCCCAGAGCCACTAGCGGCCCACTGGACTCGCGGCCCAGGCCTCCAGCACAGGCAGGCACAGCCGCTCCCAAGAGCGGGGCAGGGCCAGCAGCCACGAGCCCAGCATGCTCCAGGAGGGCACAGGCGCCTGTGCGGGGCTGCGCAGGGCTGCACGGGGCTGGCGGGCCCAGAGGCCGCTCATTCCCACGAGGCGGCGGCGGGATGGGCAAGGAAGGCAAAGCCCTCCTCTCTCCCACCATCATCCTCTCTGTCGGGAAAGCTGCTTTCAAAAGAGCCCACTTTTCCCAGCATTGGGGTCTTTTCCAGTGAGTCAGTTCTTCGCATCAGGTGGCCAAAGAATTGGAGTTTCAGCTTCAGCATCCATCCTTCCAATGTAGAATTTACCATGATAAAAAACTGAAGGCACACTGAAATTGACTTCAAGACACTGACACATGGAAACATTTTCACAGTTTGAAAGGCTCCATGTAACTCACACCGATGTGGAAAGTGGGCAGCCATGAAATTTAAAGACGCTTACTCCTTGCAAGAAAAGTTATGACCAACCTAGATAGCATATTCAAAAGCATAGACATTACTTTGCCAACTAAGGTCCGTCTAGTCAAGGCTATGGTTTTTCCTGTGGTCATGTATGGATATGAGAGTTGGACTGTGAAGAAGGCTGAGCGCCGGAGAATTGATGCTTTTGAACTGTGGTGTTGGAGAAGACTCTTGAGAGTCCCCTGGACTGCAAGGAGATCCAACCAGTCCATTCTGAGGGAGATCAACCCTGGGATTTCTTTGGAAGGAATGATGCTAAAGCTGAAACTCCTGTACTTTGGCCACCTCATGGGAAGAGTTGACTCACTGGAAAAGACTCTGATGCTGGGAAGGATTGAGGGCAGGAGGAGAAGGGGATGACAGAGGATGAGATGGCTGGATGGCATCACGGACTCGATGGACGTGAGTCTGAGTCAACTCCTGGAGAAGGTGATGAACAGGGAGGCCTGGCGTGCTGCGATTCATGGGGTCGCAAAGAGTCGGACATGACTGAGCGACTGAACTGAACTGAGGCTGTGCGAGCGACGTCCGGTCACACACCTGCTTCTGGGGATGCCTTCGTAAGCGGGAGGGAAGGCTACTGGCCGGGGGAGCAGAGTCCATGCCCATTTGGAGGGGCCATGGGAACCCTCCACGCCTCAGCTGCCTGTGGTCTCAGGGGCCCACCCCTGTAGCCCCGGATCCCAGAGGTCCAGGGAGGGGGCAACGGGCAGTGGGGCTGGGGAGGTGGACGCCAGCCCCCTGTGGAGGGGCCGGGGACCCCCAGGGAGACCGTACGACCTCGCTTGGCACCTGCCCTCGCTGGCTCTGGAGCCAGGGCCCAGCCCAGCATCTGGTGGGTGGCAGTGTCCAGGGGCGGGCAGCTGTGCTGAGTGACCGCGCGCCCCGTGCAGCCACGCTCAGGACACGGGAGCAGTTGGACGCACGCCAACAGCACGCTTGCCCCGGCTCCTCCCAGGGCTTTTCACTCTGTGCCTCTTTAAAAAATTCATTTCTTACCAAATTTACTTCTCTAGACAGCAACCAGGCGCTCAGCAACTTTCATTCCTGGTGCCCTGCTCCTGCCCTGTGGCGGGTACCCATGAGTTCTCACACAGGACACGCTCTGGCTGAGGGGAACGCCCTCCCCGCCCATGGCTTCTGGGCCAGGCCAGTGGCCACAGGCCCAGAGGCTGGGGGACTGTGGCTCCCATGTCGTCTAGAGCACCGGGTGCCCCAGAGGCGAGCACAGACGGCAGATACGGAGATCAGGAGGGCGCTGAGGGCCCAGAGCCACTAGCGGCCCACTGGACTCGCGGCCCAGGCCTCCAGCACAGGCAGGCACAGCCGCTCCCAAGAGCGGGGCAGGGCCAGCAGCCACGAGCCCAGCATGCTCCAGGAGGGCACAGGCGCCTGTGCGGGGCTGCGCAGGGCTGCACGGGGCTGGCGGGCCCAGAGGCCGCTCATTCCCACGAGGCGGCGGCGGGATGGGCAAGGAAGGCAAAGCCCTCCTCTCTCCCACCATCATCCTCTCTGTCGGGAAAGCTGCTTTCAAAAGAGCCCACCCGACCCAAGGGCCGGCGGATGCGCTCAGCAGGGGCGCCCTGGCGGCCACAGCAGCGCTTGCGCCGCGGGACTCAGGCACCGTGTAGAGCAGAGAACGGCTGAGACTCATCAGGGTGCTGTCTAGGGACCCCTTGCACCCCAGGGAGGATGGGGACCAGCCCACAGCCTTCTGGCTGCAGGCGGCTGGCGGTATGGCCCCCAGCCCAGGGCCACGCGGCAGCCCAGCCTCATTCCCCTGAGCTCCTGCCCTGGCAGAGTCAGCGCCAGCACTGCCCAGGGGCCTGGCAGAGGGTGCCCGGCACCTGGGCTCGGACACCTGCAGCATGCCCAGTGCCTCCCCCAGCCAGCACTCCCACTGACGCGCAGAAACCTGGCCCCCAGAAGAGGATCCAGGTGCAGCTGCGGAAGCGCAGCAGGGGCGAGAAGAGCCCCATAACTGGGGTCACAACCCGTTTTCAGAAAGATGTGTTTTGTCTGCCAGAGGACCCTGGAGCCGTGGCCTTGCCGCCGGGAAGTGCAGCACCGCCCACAGGCCAGGCCAGGCAGCCCGACCAGACGCAGAGGAGGCCCCCTGCCCGGCCCAGGCCCAGAAGCCAGGGCTGCCCCGCCCGCCACCCTGCCCCACACTGACCCTGCGAAGGGCTGGCTAGCCACGGGCGCGCTGAGTCTCCCTGCCGCCAGCCCGGCAGCGTGGCTGGGGTGACTGGCACCCCCATGGGGTGGGCTGACCGGGAGGCGCAGCAGGCCAGGAGCCAGGCCAGGACCAGGCGCGGGGTGCAGAGCTGCCCTGGGCTGGCTCCACCACCTCCACTGGGCGGCACCCTGCCCAGCTAAGGTGCCCTGCCTGGTGTCCAGAGCTGCCTGGGCCGACAGGATGTGGCCCCGGGACACACTCCGGCCACAGGCACCACATGTGAGCGGCCAGCCTGCATCACTGTGTCCAGGAGCTCAGCTGGCAGCTCTGCTGGCCAATTCCGACACCTCCAGGACCCTGTCAGGCGAACCCCTCCCCACCCCGGGCACCCATGACGCTGTCCCCAAGCCCCTGGGGCGGCGCCAGGGCTGGGCAGACCGAGGGATACATGGACGCAGGGACAGAGGCACGGGTGTGCGTGGCGCGGCGGGTGCGGCGGGACCCTCGCATGGCCCCGCTGGGGGTCTGCGCACCGTCCTGGGTGTGTGGTCCGGTGGGCAGCTGCTGTTTCTGGCCTCAGGTGACTTGGCTCTGATTCCAGCGTCAGGCCTGAAGGGAGCCTGGTGGGCGCGGGCAGACGCCCAGGAGAGGCCCCACACTATGCGCCCCCCGTCCCCTGTCCGAAGTCCCCCACTCTATGTCCTCCACGGCAGTCAGCACCCAGGCCCTCCTGGACCTTTCTCCTGAGCCGACGCCTCTGGGCGTCTCCTCCTCTCTCGCAGCGGCTTCCGCCTCTCGCACATCTCCCACCTCAGGGCCCTTCCCCCCACCACCACCCCAGGTGGATGCTTTCGAGCAGCCGGTCTCCACGGGAGGCGCGTCCTTGCCGAGGAGGCTGTTTTCTTTTCGGTGGAGCTGGAATCTGCAGCTCCTGCGTAAACCCGGAGGTCGTTCACGCCCCCGGTGAGGAAGCACAGCTGTGGTCTCCTGGCTTGTGCCCCAGTGCCGGGCGCCCCCAGCCACTCCGCTCGTCCCCGCTCCAGGGAGGCTTGTGCCCCAGTGCCAGGCGCCCCCAGCCACTCCGCTCGTCCCCGCTCCAGGGACCTGGGATTACCACGGCTCCCAGATGCCCCTGCAGTGTCACGGGGGCATGTGGCTTCCCCGGGCCGAAGGCCAGGCTCGCAGTGGGCCTCCCGGGACCACCTCCAGCTCCTGCCTAGAGGAGCCTCCGCTGGGGGCTGAGGACTTCCACCCAGGCTGGCTTCCTGTCCACACCGGCAGAGCTGGGAGCACCCTTCGGGCAATACAGCCAGCGGTGGGGAGGTCGGACCCACCACCATCCATCCTGCAGGAGACAGCCCCATTTCCAACTGCAGGAAACTCAAATCCAGCCTGTGGAAGCGATTCCAGATGTTTCTGGCACCAGGAAGAGCCTTCTGTGAACCCAGGAATGTGGCCGGGGCAGGCAAGAGTCCCCATTGACCCTGTGGCACTTCTGGATGGGCATCCACATGGCACCGAGGATGTCTGCTGCTTGGCAGAGCCCGCCTCCCCGGCCTGGGGCATCTAGCGTAGAGGACACACAGGGACCAGGGCAGCAGAGAGAGGCCGTCCAGGACCTCTGCGCCCTCCCTGAAGACCACTCACCTTCTTGTACTCAAGTCCTGCCATGACCCAAGTGTGGGGGCAGCTGCAGACGTGCCCAGACTCACACCACACATACACTTACGGGAGGACAGACATGTGTGCACACAGCCAGCCCAGCCCGCTCCACACAGACGTTGGCCGTGGCAGGCGACAGAGTGCCGAGCCCCGGAACAGCCCCACCGCCCTGCACCCCGAGGCCCTGGGGGCCAGTGGCCCCCAGGGCTCCCGCCCCTCAACCTGGGGTCAGGCGCCGTTGCCAAAGGCCTGAGCGGAGGGCGACCTCACAGGATGGAGGGGCCTTTCCTGGTGCCCCTGCAGCTCTGGCCACCACAGGCTCGGCCTCCCTGCCTCCCGGGATGGGCCTGCACCCCAGGGCCCCTTAGCCAGGCCGAGGGGGTGTCTCCCCAGAGCTGCAGGTCAGCCCTGCTGACGGGCCCTCCACCGGCCGCTCTGGGCCTCAGCCATCACCAGCTGAGTGCACATCAGGAAACTGGATATATTTACAATTTTTTAAAAGCTTGGAGCCAGAGTTCAAAACGGGGCTGTTTTTCCACTGGAAATTGTAATGTGAGCCCAGAACCTTCCCGCTCACCCTGTCGGCTTCTGAGGCTGGTGCCCGCTCGGGGGCCACCCCAGGCCAGTCCACCGCCCTGCCAAGGGGGGCCTGCTGCCACGCCTGCCCTCCTGACCTGCCAGGAGCCCAGCTTGGGAGGGAGGGAGGGCTGCCCACCAGGCCGGCGGGCGCGGGGCCAGGAGGGGGCCCTGAAGCCCCGCAGCTAGACCCCTGCCCTCCTCGCTTAGACCCCAGGAGGCATCAGACAGTTCTCAGCGCAAGGCTGGGGGCGGGCACCTGACACCCACAGCCAGGCCCTGGAGTCTGCTGCCCTCAAGTTCCCGCGGCCTTCCTGGCACCCAGGCTGGGCCCACCTGCACCCGCCTGTCCCCTTGGAGGATTGGCCATCCCCACCTGCGCCAGCTTGAGCCACGGAAACAGGGTGTCCTCACAACCCCCCGGCCCAAAGGCAGGTGCTCTGGGGCTGCCACGAGGCAGAGCCCCCGACACCCAGGGGAGGTCCCCCCACAGCCTAGGACTCCCGGCCTATCGCCCCCACCACCCTCTCTAGGAACCTGGACCTGAGGAGAGGGGTGGGGGCCACGGACCACCCTCACCCCACCCCCGGGGACGCCTGCTGCCGCCTGCCCCGGCCCTGAGCCCAGGCCCCTGACCCAGACACGCCCTGGAGGGCAGACCCCCACGGGCTGGGCACGCCTGTGTGCCACCTGCGGGCCCCTGGTTCCGAGAGGACCTGGTGGGCAGAGGCAGGCCCTTATCGCCCCAGCCTCTTCCTGGGAAGAACAACAAACCACCCTCGGCCCCCTGGGGGGTGGGCGCTGGGGGGCCGTGGGACCTGCAGGCTCCCTACCTGAACCGAGGTCCCCTCCAGGCCCAGGGGCCTGTGGGGTGGGCTCGGGGGTGGCAGGGGCCTGGGCTTCAGGCCGGGACAGCTGGGCAACCATCTCGTGGACTCTGGGGAAAGCGGCATGTGCAGTTCCTCCTCTAAGGTGGCAGCCACGCTCAGCGTGCGGTACCTCTGCCTTCCCGGCCAGGCAGCCAGAGCGGGTGTCGCTCGGGGAGGCCCTGGTGGATGGGAGGGGCGGCCTGGGACCCCATGCCGTGGTTGTCTCCCAGTCGAGGCGAGCAGGGCCACACTGGGGCACGAAGCCACCAGAGGCCAGGCCCGCTGGGAACCCGGCTTCATGGGGCCAGCCCCCTCTCTGCCCCAGGAGGACCACATCCTCCCGGCTGGGGGGCGGCGCAGTCCACCGGTGTTCGCTGCAGCTGGGGTCTGGGCTGGGGGTGGGGCAGGGCAAAGCCCCCTGGGGCTGCAGGAAGGCACCCAGGAAGGGCCCCCAACTCACGGTCTGGGAAGGTCCCCGCAGCCCCTCGTGAGTCCGGCCGGCATGGTCCTCATGCACGGGCGTGTGCACGTGTACATCGCAGGGCGGGGGCAGATGCCCAGGCCTCAGAGCCCCGCCCCCGGCCCCGAGGACCTCAGTCCGAGCAGGGCCTCCACCGCTCGTCCCTCCCTGCTGGGGGCCGAGATGGCACCCCGGGAGCGGCCTCGGGCCTGGTTTCGGGGGAAGGAGACCCCCCAGACCCATCCTGGCCGCCAGGCTGAGCCCCGGCCCCACGGCCCCCTCTCTCTGTGGGGACCCCAAGGGTCCAGCACCCAGACCTGAGCTGAGGTGGGCATGTCACCCCCTGAGCTCCCACCCAGCGCTCCGGTGGGACCCCAGGCCGCCCCCACTGTGAGGTCAGGCCTGGTGGGATTGCTGCCTGTGAGGACGAAAGTGGGCCCTGCCAGGTGCCTGGCGGGTGGTCAGCCCTCCGCAGGGGAAATGCAGATCTCAGAGGCAAGGGGGACTCAGGTCCCATTTCAGCCTCAGAACAGGATAAGGCAGTGCTGAGACTCTCCGGAGTTAGAGACACTGGGCAGCCTGGGGCCCACCGAGCCTGCTGCGGCGGGCCTGTCAGGGGACCCCAGGGGGCCTCCACCAGGAAGTCTCACGCCCGAGGACTCCAGGAGGCCTCTCGGAAGGGTGTGTGGGTGAAGAGAAGTGTGAGGGAGTGCCCCGAAGCTCCACACATCCACCTGCAGAGTTGCACATGTGCACACAGAGTATACACACAGGTGTGCACAGGCTCCCATCAGGGGCCCCAGGCCCCCCGGGACAGGACTCTAAGCCCAAGGCCTGCCCCCTCAGGGGGAAAGGAGAGCTTGGCTGCTTCAGGGATGGACCGCAGACCCTGTCCCCTCTGTCCTGTCCAGGGGGCTCTGGGAAGCAGCGAGGGTCGGGGCAGGGCGTGGGCCAGCCCCTGGCCGGTGAGACGGTGCCTCCCACTGTCCACCCTCCGCCAGGAGAGACCCAGTGCATGTCTGCGGCCCTTGGTCGGGAGGAGGCCGCTGGCAGGCCAGCCTCGGCCCGGAGCAGGGCCTTTCCAGGACGCGTGCTCCTGCTCCACGGGGCGCAGGGCAGGCCTCTCTGGTGGGGGTGCCGGGTGGGGGTGCGGGCTCTCTCTCCACACCGCTCGGCCCGCCAGTGCCCCCCGGGGCCCCTCCCCTTCTCTGCGGGCCCAGCCCGGTGTCCACGGGGCCTGGCTCGAGGGCTGCTGGCTGGCGCGGCCTCATTTCCTCTTGGCCTGCAGGCTCCGGGCGGCCGCGGGAACAAAGGGTGGATTGTGCCTCATACTGGGCCTGCTCCCCGCCCGCCGCTGCCCCCACGGGGCCCCAGGGGTGATGTTTGTGTTTGTAGCCAAGCGAGAGTCCTCCAGCCAAGCTGCTAGGGCTCAGCGCAGGGATGGCCTCGGGTACCAGCCGCGGGCCGGGAGCCCAGGAGCCCAGGAGCCTGGGAGCCTGGGAGCCCGGGAGCCGGCAGCCTGTCCTGGACCCAGCTGGCCTGCCACCCTCCCCCCACCGGCTGCCCGAAGCCCCAAGGTGGCAGCCACGCAGCTCCATGCCTGCCCCGCGCCGCCTCCTGTGCAGACACTTGCCGTCACCAGCCCACAGCATGCGGCTGTCCAGCCCCAGCCCAGCCCAGCACCCCCTTGCCCTGTGATGCCCGTGACTCCCTGTCAGCCTGCGGCCCATCCAGGCCTCCCTGGCATCTGAGGGTGCCTAACACTCCGAGCTGGCTTCTGGGGGGTCACAAGGGGGCCAGCTCTCTTGGTTTCCAAGAGGGCAGAAAGGAGGAGAACCACACCCTGACCTTCTGCTGCCAACAGCCCCTCTCCCAGCATTCAGCGAGCACCGCTGTGGCCCTGCAGCCCACGGGTGGAGACACTGGCAAACGCCATTCCATCGGTCAGCCGGGCACAGGGTCCCATGGCCGCAGACCTCCCAACAGGCTGGCACCTGCCCTCGGCAGACCCGGGTGGACACGAAGGCCCCCGTGGCTGCCCCGAGAACAGCCAGGGGTGTCTCACCCACGGGCGCTGGGCTCAGCCACCATCCTCCCAGCCGGGAGCAAGGCTGAGCCTGGGGCTGGGGTCCCTGCTGGGCCCCCACCCCGCGGAAGACTCCCCGAGGCCCCTCCCCCACTGCTGGCTTGGCTCCCGCCTCTGCCATCAAGGGAGCTTTGTGGCCACGAGCAGAGCCGGAGCCCGTGGCCTTGGAGGGGCTCCAGGAACGAGCAGCAGAGGGCGGCTTTTGGAAGAACGTGGAAAAAAAAATAAGAGGAAAAAGTTGTGAAGGAAGAAGGAATTTTCTTCTGCAGAGCCCAGTGCCACCCCAGCCCACCTCGCCCCGCCCCGGGCCCTGGTCCGGTCCAGGCGGGTCCACTCCGGGCCGGTCCACTCTGGGCAGGGCCTGCGCTCCCCTCCTACCCACGCAGTGACAGGGTCTCCTGCTAGCTGGGGCCTCTCATCTGTGCCACAGAGAAGGAGACCGAGGGTCAGAGAGGCAGGGGGCTGCCTGGGGCCTCAGGATGGGAGGGTCTGCTGCCTGAGAAGACAGCTCGTGCGCACTGGGTGGGAGGTCAGCCTGGGGTGCTGCCAGGCGGCGGACAGCAGGGTGAGGGTTGAGGTGGGGCCTGCAGCCCAGGGCTGGAAGGGGATGTGGTGGTAACGCCAGACCCCCACCACCCCAGCCAACATCAGAGGTCAGAGGCAGGCCGGGCCACAGCTGCTGATCACTACATGCTCTTCTTGGCCATGCCGCGGTCCTCCTGGAGGCTGGCAGACTCCCTTTCCCCGCCATGAGACGGAAGAGGGCGAGGGCAGGAGGCAGGGCTCAGGTACACGGAGAGCTCCCTACCCTGTCCCCCACCGTGCCGACCCCCTTCGCTGGAGGTGTACACCCAGCGATGGGTCCTCAGGGCAGGGCTGAGGGTGGCTCCCAGCAAGGAGTGGGCAGGCCACAAGCCTTCATGAAAAGCCCACTGGGTCGACCTTGGGGCAGGCTTAGGGAGGGTCAGGAGGGACGGGGCAGCACCCCAGCAAGAGCCCAGGGCCCCAGGGCCCCAGAAGGGAGACCGCCAGGTTCCAGGAGTGTCAGGAATTCTGAGCACAGGGAAGGGACAGTGTCAGCGGGAGGGGCGGGGCACCTCCACGCTTCCCAGGGCCTCCCCCTGAAGCCCACCTTCACTGCCTCCATCGGGGTGATGCTGGGGTATCCTTGCCCCACCCCCCCATGGAGCCCCCCATCACTGGGGCCCACAGAAGCAGATGGTGCCTCCTGGGGGCACAGCCCAACTACCAGGGCCAAGACACCCCTGCGTATCCTCTCCGCGAGGGTCTCTAGGGCCCGGGGTGGCACTTTGGGGACACAAGGACGGCTCAGTCTTTCCTCCAACCGAACGCTCTCCCCAACCCCTGAGACTCAGAAGGGGCCCCTGCAGCCAGATGCTGGCAGCTGCAGTCCCGGAGTCAGACGCCCCATGGCTGCAGGGTGATGGGGGCGCTGCTGCAGACCCTTCACTGGCCCCTCCATTCGGCCCTGGGGCCAAGGGTTAGCCTCGGCCCAGCCCCCACGGGGAGGGACCTCTGCCCCTACCCTGAGGCTGCTCCAAGGCAGGCCCGCACAGCCTCTCCCCGGGCCTGTCCGTGGAGCTGGCGGGCCCCACAGGGCTCAGCTTCAAGGTGGGGGAGTGGTGGGGGCCAGTGAAGCATCTGGGGGTGCCCTCACCCCTGCAGCCCTGGAGAGGGGAGGGAGCAAGCCTGCCAGCCCCGGGCAAGGCCAGGGTGGGACGGAGCCCAGATCCAGGCCGGAGAGGCCGCACATCTCAGCACTGGCCACACACTCAGCCAGCCTGCACCCCTAAACGCAGGAGTGCGCTGCAGGCCCCTGGCCCAGGGCCTCCTTCGCCCCAGAGCGGATGCGGAGCTGGTGCTGGCCGGGGCGCCAGGGTGGGGGTGTGAGACGCCAGGTCCAGGACGGGCGCAGCCACCCAGGGCTGGTGTGAGCCCTGTGTCAAGGCTTTCATACCTGACGTCAGCGATGCCCGGGGCGCAGGCAGCTGACCAGGGTGCCAGCCGCTGCCCAGCAGAGGCGCACTGGACGGCGGGCTCTTGCGTCCTCCAGGCACAGCTCCAGGTGACCCCAGGCAGTACAGCCAGAACAAGGCGTTGGAAGCTGCCGATCCAGGGCTCCATCGGGGGGCCCCCGAGGGTCTCCATGGGAGAAGCCCCACGGGAGGCAGAGCCCCCCTCCCGGGCACTATATTCCCCAGTCTGGGGACCGCCAGCAGCTCCCACCCGCCCTCCTGGGCTCACTAATACATGTGGCCTGCTGGGAAAGCCCACCCTTCCACAGACAGCAGCAGTCCAGGAGTCAGGGTGGCTGGGCCAGGGGGATCACAGGCCTGCGGAGCCCTCTTGAGCCAAGGCAGGACAGAAGAGGGCTTGCAAGGTAGGCGTGGGGAGGGCACCTCGGTGGGACTGGCAGGATGGGGGGTGAATCGGAAGGACAGCATGGACCTTCACAGGGCTCCCAGGAGAGCCCCTGGCCCCGGGCTCTCCTGACGCCCGGCCCATCTCCTGGGGGCCCTGAGCCCAGCTGGCCCTCGGGGCTTGAGTAGGATAGCCTCCCGCCCCGGGGTGAGGTCAGAGCTGTCGCAGACGAGCCTCCTGCCAGGCCCCGCCCCCTGCGCGTGATGAGCAGCCTCGGCCCCGCCCACTGCCTGCAGGAGGGCTGCGCGGCGGTGGGGGGGGGGGGGG
>SJYG01000537.1:466197-478319 GCA_006410535.1 Litocranius walleri | reverse complement strand
GGGGGGGGGGGGGGGTTGGCTGTTGCCCCAGGCTCTCTGTGAGGGCTGCTGCCTGGCCTGGCCCAGCCCAGCCCCGGGTGGCTTGACCCTGTGGGATTCCCACGTCTCCGTACCCCACCTCGGAGCAGCTCCACCTCACAGGCTGTCACGTCCCAGGGCAACCTGGCCTTTGCCCTGGGTCCGGGCTGTGCCCTGGGTCTGGGCTGTGCCCTGGGTCTGGGTGCTCACCTTTCAGTCCCTTGGCATCACAGCCCCTCCACACCACCCTGGCCCCTGAGCAGGCCCAGGCCCCTGCAAGCCCTATGCAGTGTCGCCCAGGAGGCTGGGCAACCTGGCTGGCACCTGCAGGCTTTGACCCCACTTCCCGAGCCCTGGGTGAGTCTGTGCTGGGCAGAGTGTCCTCGTCCCATGTCCTGAACCCATGACCCATGTTCCTGTGCCCTTTCCTGAGTCTTAAATCCTGCATTCCTGTCCCAGGCCCCCTGGCTGAGCCCCTGGATGAGGCTCTGATCTCCTACCAGGACAGGTGTGGCCCTACTCTCCCTCATCTTCACCCTCCTGCCGTGCCACCCGGTCCCTGGACATCGGCCTCAGGGCTCCCCCACTCTGGGGCAGCTGCAGAAGCCTTTCAGCCGGCCCTTTGAAACCAGGAGGGCTGGGGCGAGGGGGGGGGGGCAGTCACACCCCAGGGCGTCAGAGCTTGAGCTGCACTTTCGAGTTCGCAGTTTGAAGAGGACAGCTTGTCACAGCCCAGGCCACAGGGAGGTGCCGGCCTGCCTCCGGGGCTCCACCCTCCTGGGAGCCCCACCTACTCAGCACCCAGAACCCCACCAGGGACATCAGGAGTTTTGGTCCCGGTGGCCCAGTCTGGCCTGGGAATTATAGAGGACACAGCTGGGTCCCTCTCCTGTTTCTTGAGACTGGGACCCCCCAGGACAAGGTGCAGGGCCCACTCCCCCCCCCCCCATGGGGAGCTCATGAAGCTGGGGGCAGGGAAGGTCTTGTGCTCCTATTTGGGACCCCAGTGGCATCGCAGGTAGCTGCTTGCTGGTCTTTCTGGCTGTGACCAAGGGCACATTAGGTCCTGGCCTTGGTATTTATGGAGGGGCAACTGTGGAAGACCAGCAGGGGCCAAAGCGCGGCCCCCAAGCGCCCAAGAGGCGAAGCCCTGCCACGGAGCCTCTCCTGGTGCGACCCCAGGAGCCCCGACCCCGCCCCGGGAGCGGGCCTGACCCGGAGACCCTCAGGACCTCCTCACCCGATGACCTTCCCCTCACGCGCGGCCCGGCCCCTCTCCCATCCCCCGGCGCCCCGCCCACTCAGGGCTCCCAGGTCACGCAGGGCCCCCAGGGGCAGGGCCGGCCAGAGGCCCCGGGTAAGCAGATGTCAGTCCGGATGGACTCCGCATGTGGTTAGGGCGGCCCTGGGAGCCTCGGTCCTGCAAGGGGCATCGGGAGCCCCAGAGAAGGACGCTGGGCGTCCCGGGGCCACGTGGTGCCCTCCTCCCTCCACCCCTGCCCCACAGCTGGAAGCGGGAGATGGTGTGGCTGAAGACTCTGAGCGCCAAGGTGTGGCCAGTCTGTAACCCGGGGTTGGGCTTCTTGGTGGCCGCCCAGCCCCACGCGGATGGACCTGTCCAGTCGTCCAGACCCAACCCCCGCCCCCACACCCTCCCCGGCACCCCAGCAGGTCCACAGAGTGCCCAGCCCACCAGCAGCCCTCTCTCTAGGAAGGGCGCTGGAGGTGGACACTGCTCTCCAGAGAACCAGACCTCTCAGGCTGAGACAGGCCCCACGAGTGGCCAGGCCACTAGGCCCGCGCCTTCCCTGGGGCAGATGCTAAGGCTGGTCCCCATGGGCTGGGTGGACAGCACCAGCCTCAGGCCAGGGGCACAGGCTGGGGTCCCAGAGTCTCCTCTGAGGTTCTGAGGGACCGTACCCTCCAGGAGCCTGCCCCTCTACCCGCACGCTGGGTAGGGGGCAGCTCAGCTCCTGTGGCCCAGAGATGGCCCACTGCCTGAGGTCTCCCCACTGCCCAGGGCCTTCTCTCTCTCCACCCTCCCCCTCAGACTGAAACCCAGCCTGTCTGGGGAACATCTGTCTGGACGCCAGCTGTGGGCCACCAGCAGCCCCCACTGCCGCCCAGCTTCTCGCCGCCAGCCAGGGCCTAGGTCTCCCTTGGGGCTGCGGGTGGGCCCCGTCATCTGGCCTGAGCTTGGTGAGGGGTCCCTCAGGGCTGGCCCCTGCCTCCTTGCAGACAGGACTGGGGTCCACCCTGGGAGGCCAGAGGCTGGGAGCACAGCACTGAAGAGGACAGGGGGGACCGTCCTGCCCCTCCTGGGGTCCCAGCAGAGGAGGGAGGGGGACTGAGGGCAGCAGAGGCGGGGGTCCAGCTCGGAGCCTGGGAGAGGAAGTGGGCGGCAGCCCGGCAGGGGGTATGGAGGAGGCAAGAAGGCCTGGTCTCCAGGTCAGGCGGGGGGCACCCAGCCACGGGCCAGGCAGGGCCCATGCTCCTGGCCTGAAGTGCTGAGAGCCCGAACTAGGCTGGCCCCACCTCTCCTGCCGGCCGGCCGCCATGTCCCGCTGGGGGCCTCGAGAAAATCGCACAAGCTGTTCACACTCCTCAAGAGGCTCCAGAACCTGCGGGCTAGGGCAGCCCAAGCCCTGCCTGCTGGCTGGTGAGCCAGAGCCTGTCTCCCCGTCGAGGGAGGCACTGCTGCCCCAACCAGGGTGGACAGGGCCCTGTGGCAGCCCCCAGCCCACCTGCCTGCTGAGGGCACACGGCGAGTCCTGGAATGTGGGGTGGGAGGAGCACAGGCCCTGTGGTGAGGACTGGGGGCGAGGGGCCACACCAGTACAGAAAGCAGACCCTCAGCCAGCCAGACTCGGGCTGGCCAGACGCACGTCCAGGACACTGACGGTGGGCCTGGGGGCCAGGGCTCCTGGCACACAGGCGCACGCGCGCCCAGGGAGAACACCAGCTTCAAGGAAAAGGATGCACGTTTTCTTGTTTTACAAAATAAATTAAATATACGAAGCTTCAGCTCAAACTCTATATAAAATTACAGAGGTCTGGGGCCACGGGTAACGAGGGCATGGATGCCCAGGCCAGGGTGGACATCCAGCATGGCCACAAAGCCAGTGGGTCCTGGGCCCTGGGAGAGGCCAAGTCTCTGCGGCCCGGCCCCCCTTTCATCTTTATTAATATTATTATCTTAATTTCTTAAATATAAATATTGAAGGCCCTTCCTCTCTGGCAGTGGGAGGTGGGGTGGGACGAAAGTCACCCCCAGCTGGCTCCAGCCTCTTAGGACAGGGCACAGGACTGCTCCGCCCGACCCCCCTCCAGGGTGCTGGTGGACTCCTGGACACCAGGACAGGTGGCGGCAAAAATAGCCTGGGCAGGGACACAGGCGGGCAGGCGTAGGGAAGGGGTCGGAGCTTTTGGTTTGCAAAGCCAGGATGCCTCTCAGATCTCCTGCCAGGCCAGGGTGGGGGGGTGGCCGTGGCCCCCGAGAAATCCTCTCACGGGGCCAGGGGATTCCTTCATGAGCTGGCCGGTCGCCACGTGCACACTGCGGTCACAATCCAGACCTTCCCAGAGGCGTCTCAGTCTGAGAGTGTGTGTGTGTGTGCGGTCCACGTGCGTGTGCATCTCACGGGGCACGGGGAGGCGGGCCCATGGTCTGTGCCCCGTGGCCCTCTGCGCCCAGCCTGCCACTGGTCGTGGCCTCCGCCAGCCCACCCCAAGGCACCCTAGCACTGGCAGCGGGTGTGCTGGTGCTGGTGGACTTTGCCCTCCACATGTGAGTGTGTGTGCGAGTGTGTGTGTGAGTGCGTGTGCGTGTCTGTGTAGAGTTTGGGGTAAAGCTTGGGGCCGGTGGCTGAGCCGGGGCCCAGCAGGTGTTGGGGGGCGGCCGGGGGCCCGAGCTCCTCACAGAGCCCCACTCCGGGGCCGGGGCCCAGGGTGGCAGGGCTGGTCAGGTCCTTATCCCCGCTGCGGTCGCGGGCTGTGGCAGGCAGGCGGTGTGCAGGCGCCGGGGGGGCCGGGGCCGGGGCGCACGGCTTCTTCTTGGCCTGGCAGAGCCACAGCACCACGGTGCCCACGATGAAGACTGCGCCAGCTGGGATGCCGATGACCACCGGCCACGGCAGGCTGGCGGCGGAGGGCGAGGGGGCCACGGGCGGCCCTGGTGGCTTTGGGTCTGCGGGAGACACCGAGGCGGGTTGGAATGTGGGGTGGGAGGAGCACAGGCCCTGTGGTGAGGACTGGGGGCGAGGGGCCACACCAGTACAGAAAGCAGACCCTCAGCCAGCCAGACTCGGGCTGGCCAGACGCACGTCCAGGACACTGACGGTGGGCCTGGGGGCCAGGGCTCCTGGCACACAGGCGCACGCGCGCCCAGGGAGAACACCAGCTTCAAGGAAAAGGATGCACGTTTTCTTGTTTTACAAAATAAATTAAATATACGAAGCTTCAGCTCAAACTCTATATAAAATTACAGAGGTCTGGGGCCACGGGTAACGAGGGCATGGATGCCCAGGCCAGGGTGGACATCCAGCATGGCCACAAAGCCAGTGGGTCCTGGGCCCTGGGAGAGGCCAAGTCTCTGCGGCCCGGCCCCCCTTTCATCTTTATTAATATTATTATCTTAATTTCTTAAATATAAATATTGAAGGCCCTTCCTCTCTGGCAGTGGGAGGTGGGGTGGGACGAAAGTCACCCCCAGCTGGCTCCAGCCTCTTAGGACAGGGCACAGGACTGCTCCGCCCGACCCCCCTCCAGGGTGCTGGTGGACTCCTGGACACCAGGACAGGTGGCGGCAAAAATAGCCTGGGCAGGGACACAGGCGGGCAGGCGTAGGGAAGGGGTCGGAGCTTTTGGTTTGCAAAGCCAGGATGCCTCTCAGATCTCCTGCCAGGCCAGGGTGGGGGGGTGGCCGTGGCCCCCGAGAAATCCTCTCACGGGGCCAGGGGATTCCTTCATGAGCTGGCCGGTCGCCACGTGCACACTGCGGTCACAATCCAGACCTTCCCAGAGGCGTCTCAGTCTGAGAGTGTGTGTGTGTGTGCGGTCCACGTGCGTGTGCATCTCACGGGGCACGGGGAGGCGGGCCCATGGTCTGTGCCCCGTGGCCCTCTGCGCCCAGCCTGCCACTGGTCGTGGCCTCCGCCAGCCCACCCCAAGGCACCCTAGCACTGGCAGCGGGTGTGCTGGTGCTGGTGGACTTTGCCCTCCACATGTGAGTGTGTGTGCGAGTGTGTGTGTGAGTGCGTGTGCGTGTCTGTGTAGAGTTTGGGGTAAAGCTTGGGGCCGGTGGCTGAGCCGGGGCCCAGCAGGTGTTGGGGGGCGGCCGGGGGCCCGAGCTCCTCACAGAGCCCCACTCCGGGGCCGGGGCCCAGGGTGGCAGGGCTGGTCAGGTCCTTATCCCCGCTGCGGTCGCGGGCTGTGGCAGGCAGGCGGTGTGCAGGCGCCGGGGGGGCCGGGGCCGGGGCGCACGGCTTCTTCTTGGCCTGGCAGAGCCACAGCACCACGGTGCCCACGATGAAGACTGCGCCAGCTGGGATGCCGATGACCACCGGCCACGGCAGGCTGGCGGCGGAGGGCGAGGGGGCCACGGGCGGCCCTGGTGGCTTTGGGTCTGCGGGAGACACCGAGGCGGGGCAGGGAGGGGCCGTCAGGGCGCGGGCACCCCGCAGCCCAGCTGGTGCGCATGGGCGGGGCGGGACCCCGGGGGCGGGGCGGGGCGGGATGAGGCCCACCTACCCGGCAGCACCGTCAGGAAGGCGCTGCGGAAGCTGTAGCCCATGGTGTTGGCACCCAGGCAGATGTACATGCCCGCGTCATCCTGGCGCGCACGCGTGATGAGCAGCTTGTTGAGGTAGGAGCCGTCGGGCCGCGACCACACGTCGCCGGTGGGCAGCACCACGAACTTCTGGCCACCCACATCGATGGTGGAGTTGTAGCGGCCTTCGGCGCCGTACTCCACGCGCTTCAGCCACTGGATCACCGGCTTCACGTCGCTGCGCACTTTGCACTGGAAGGATGTCGTGCCCCCGAAGTCCACCGTCGTGTTCACGGGGTGCGTGCCCGTGAGCACAGGCTTGGAGCGCGTCCGCTCTGCGCAGGGACAAGCGTTGGGCGCGGCCCAGGGCGGCAGCCCGCCCCCAGCCCTCGCCCGCCCACGCCCCCGCCCGAACTCACGGATCACGTCCACCTTGTAGGTGGCGTTGATGGCGCCTGCGCGGTTCGACACGCGGCACGTGTACTTGCCGCTGTCCTCCGGGCGCAGGTTCTTCAGGCTCAGCGTCCACTTCTTCTTCCTGTGCTCGCCAGCCTCCGGGCGGGTCAAGGCCTGGTCATCCTTCATCCACGTGATGTCGGGCCGCGGGTGCCCGCTGGCCACGCATTTGAGCCGCACGGAGCTGCCCACGGGCCGCGCAATCACGCGGCGCCTCATCTTGGAGGGCTGCGTGAAGCGGGGCCGCGCTGCAGGGGGAGGGAGGATGGAGGTCAGAGGTCCAGGCGCGTCGGCGGAGCGGTGAAGCCCGGCCCCCAGCCCACCTGACGCCCCTCTGCTCACCCCACTGCTTGCCGGCTGGGTCTTCCTGGCCCCCAGAGGAGCTGTCGTGCCCCGGGCTCTCCCTTCCTGGACTGGTATCATCTGGGGGAGGGGGGGGCGGGGTACGTGAGAGGGGCCTCAGTAGCCCCGTGAGACCCCAGCATAGACCCCAGCCCCAGGCCCAGCTTGGGGGCTCTGGCACACCAGCAGGAGGCCGTGGATGCTCGCCCGCAGCTCAGAATCCCAGGGACAGCTGGGCGGGAGCCGCCTCCCGGCCCACTCCCTGGGTGCAGGTGACTCCGCCAGGCGTGGGTGGGACGGAGGTCTGGCTCTCCCACCCTGGCTCCCGGGGGTCTGCAGGGCCTGGGGGCGGTGGGGGCCAGGGCCCGCCAGCAGCTGCAGTAACCCTAGCCCACATCAAGGGGCCGAGGGCTCGGTGAACTGACATGGCTCGCATACCGCCTGGCCATCCTCCCCTTTGAAAGGACGTGGTGGGGGACACCCACAGTATTCCCATTCCACAGTTCAGAGGGGACCTGGGGGGGCGCGTGGGGAATGCCGAGGAATGCCCCCTCCCCGGGACAGCCGCCTCGAGGGCCCAGGACCAAGGCCCAGCTCTCGGACCCCACCCCAGAACCCAGCGGCAGGGCGTGTGGGTCGGGCTCCTCCTTTGTGCTGCTCCGGCGCCCATGGGGGAGGGCCGGGCCAGCGCCTGGTACCAGCGAGTGAAGGGCGTGTTGCTGGGGCGCCGCCCAGTCCCCAGGCCCAGGCCCCCGGAGGCAGAGAACACAAGGCCCTTGCTTCCCAGCGGCCCCTCTGAACTCGGAAACCTGAGCCTCAAAGTCACGGCTGACGCCAAGTCTACCGGCCGGCCTGGCCCACCGGGCTGCACTTCGGTTTGAGCTGGGGGCCCCCACCCACTCCTGTCGCCTCCCAGCCAGCCCTGGCCCCTCAAGCCGGCAGAACTTTGGCGGAGAAGAGGCTGGGAGGAAAGGGCCCCCCGAGGTGCAGCCTGAGGAGGCAGGCTCGGGCTTGGGGGTGTCTTGGACTCAGACGCAGCCGGCAGGACCCTCGGGTCCTGGGGGGCAGCGGTCAAGTTCAGGCAGGACAGAGAGTGGTGGTGGGCACTCGGGGAAGCGCAAGACCCTGCCCCAACACTGACCCATCACTATGAGCGTGTAGTTGACGCTGAGGCTCCCAAAGCCGTTGGTGGCTTTGCACACATAGGCACCGGCGTCCCCCGGTTCCACCTCCTTCACCTTCAGCCCTTGGGGCAGCACGCGGAAGCGGCTCCAGCCGCCGTGGATCGTCCGGCCGTCCTTGGTCCACATGGTCAGTGGCGGCGGGTCCCCCTCCACAGGGCACTGCAGCCGAACCGTGCGGCCCAGCCGGGCCACCTGCCTCGGGACCACCTTGTCCGCCATCCTCGGGGGCCCTGCGGGGGTCAGAGGGCTCTGTCAGGGAGGAGGGGACTGGCAGCAGGTCAGTCAGGGCGAAGGCAGTGTGGGCACTGAGAGCTGACGGGAGGGCTGTCCCTGCCGGGAGCCCACCCAGGACCCCACGCAGAAACGCCTGCCCCACCCCCCCCAGACCACAGGGGCCCCTGCGTGCTCTTGCAGTCGGGAGGACTGGCTCACCCAGGACGCACGTGCACAGGCCAGTAAGGACAGCCTGTCACGGGCAGGGTGAACACACGCGAGCGTCTCTGCATCTGTGCCGTGTGTGCCTGGGCTACACTGAACCGGGTCTGTCTGCCCGGACAAGAGCCTTCCCGCTGCCAGCCAGGCCACACCAGGTCACCAAGGCCTTGGGGTCAGAGGGCAAGCAGCTGGGCACTCCCGCTGTGGGTGACCACTCTCTCCCATGGGAGAAGCCAGAGTCCTGGGCTGAGGCCACTGGTGCCCTTGACCGTCCCTGATCCCCCCCAGCCTGGGTACAGCTTCAGTTCCTCTGGGGTCAAGTGTGGGCACAATGGGGATGATCAGGTCTAGACGGCAATAGGAGATGGCTTGGGGGAAGGACGCCACGGACACCACAAGGATACGGAGCTACCTGCAGGGGACCCTCAGCCCCCGCCGTGTGCATGGCCCGCAGCCGGGGCCCGTGCGCAGCTCCAGCACCACGGGAAGACCCCAGGGGCTTTGGCCTCCCTTGTGGGCAGCCACCCCCATCCCTCAGACCAGGAGAGGCAGCCACGGGCACTCAGCTGCCCTTCCCGGGGGCCTGGCCGGGCTCGGCTCCCAGGACTCCAGCCACCAGCTACGGGAAGGTGCCTCCACCCCTCAAGTCCGCCACTCAGGCCAGGAGGGCCGCGTCTGGGTGTCCTGGCCCGCGGAGGTGCCGGCCCAGCGCGGCTGCTCTGAGACGCTGTCGTTCGGGGCCCAAGGGCGGCATGTGTTTCCAATAACCAGCTGGTGTTTCTTCAACACTGCCAGCTGGCCCCACTGCTGCTTTGCAAGCGGAGTGCTCCTGTGGGTCCTGCAGACGCTGCGGCTCTCAGGGCCCCTGCAAGGCGTGGACCCCCGTCGCCCCTGCCTGGGGTGCTGAGGGAGGGTGGTGGCTGTGCCCCCGAGATGGGCCAGCTGACGGCCCCGGGCTCAGCTTCTCTGGGGCCCCAAGTGGGGAGGGGGTCCCGAGGCTTTGCTTCCAGGGGACCGGGGTGTGAGTGACAGAGATCCTATTCGGGGGGCCACACCTCAACCAGGCAGTTGTGCTGGCCAGCCAGCCCTCATGCTTCCCCTGACCACCTCTCTAATGACTTGGCAGTCTGCAGGGCCCGCCCCCAGGCACTAACTCAGCTCACAGTGTGGGGGGTGTCAGGGGCCCCCACACAAGTGGACCCCAGGAGGACCCAACCAGGCTGCCCAGGATCCAGGCCTCATTCCCAGGCAGACCCTGTCCACCACCTGTCACCGCCTGAAATTCCACCATCCCCAGGGGCCTCCCAGGCTGCAGGACAAAGTGAGTACCCCTCAGCCTGCCCTCAGTCCCCCAGGCTGACACCTGGACACAAGGATCACACACGCAGACCCACATGTGTCCACACAGACACACGTGTATCGGAGCCGCCCCGCTGGGGCTCTGCCTGTCCTGACCACAACCTGCAGGCACCACTGGGCCCTTGCCAACACCCCCGGACCCAGAGCAGCCTGCCTCAGTGGCAGAGAAGGGGCCAGCCCAACCATGTGGGCCCTCCCCATTCCCCCCAGAAGGAGGCCTTCAGAAGTGGGGTTGGGGCAACTGCGGGTGGTGCGGACGCTGCCCGGGGTCATGCAGAGAGGAGAGACGGGGTCCGGTGACCGCCAGATGGGCCGGAAGTGTGGCCCCGAGAGCCGGCCTGAGCGGAGGAGGATGAGGCAGTGCCCGCGGAGGCCGGTGGAGCCAGCGCATCCCAAAGCAAACAGTCCCTCCTACGCGGCTGCCCCGCCCCCACCGCTCTGCCCGGCCAGCCTCTGCAGAGACCCCCGCAGGCTCTCCGGCAGGGGGCCCGGCCCCCCAGACAGCTAGGGGTTTTGGCCGCCAGCAGGCAGCGGCAGCTCCATAGTTAGCCCAGGAAACACAAGCCCCATTGTCCCACCTGGACAGGGCATCCCGACGCTCGGCCTTGGAAACTGAGGCTCGCATGGGGACCTGGGGCCCCTGCAGGGCCTGGCGGTGGGCGGGTGCCTAGGGGGACAGCCTCTCAGCTCCCGGCAGGCCCTCCACCCAGCTGCCGCCCCTCCCTAGAGCACGGCCTCCAGGGAGCCCCAACCTAGCACCTCCCCAGAGCCACAGTGCCGGAAGGTTTGGGGCACAGGCAAGGTTCAAAGAGGGTGTGGAGGCGGCATGCTGGGCAGGGTCTCACCCAGGATGCAGGCTGAGCATTGTGGGCGTGGGCAAAGGGGGCAGAGCCCCTCTCTCCTCCTCTCCCTCCTCCTCCCCAAGCTCTGCAGCTGCTCCAGCGTTGTTTCAGTCGCTAAATCGGTAGGACTCTGCGACCCCGTGGACTGTAGGCCGCCAGTCTCCCCTGACCATGGGCTTCTCCAGGAGAGGATGCTGGAGCGGGGTGTCAAGCCTTCCTCCAGGGGATATCCCAACCCAGGGGTCGAACCCGGGTCTCCTGCATTGCAGGCGGACTCTTCACCCCTGAGCCACTGGGGGACCCGGAGCTGGGGCCACACGCGGCTGCGATGCTGCCCCCATACACTGTCCCCCAGACACACACTGCAACAGGGGGTGCAGACCCCTCCTCTGAGCACCGGAGACCCCCAGGCTTGCAGGCCCCCCCGCCTGGCTGGGGCTCCGTTTCCCCAGGTTTGCTATAACAAGACCCTGCTGTGACCCAGGGCAGAGGTGCTGGGCAGATGGAGAAGGGACCCCCAGCTGGAGCCCCCACAAACCCCCCAAGTCATCATCACAGGGCCCGGGGGCTGCCCTGAAGCACAGCGCCCGTGCTTCGTGGCCTCTGGCCCCCTGGGGAGGGGTGAACTGCCCTGGCCATTCCGTCTGGACCCACACTCCCTGCTCTGTTCACAGTCTGCCAGGGGCCTGTCGTGGGGAGCAAGGGTACCCTCCCAGCCACCCAGGGTGCTTGGTGGGCCCTGGCCTGCAACTCCAAGCTCCCTTCAAGGGAGGTGAGCCAGACACCAGCCCTGCCCCAAGCCCCAGGTGCCAGAGGCCGCAGAGCAGGTGAGGTGACAGAGCCTGAGCCCTCAGCCTGCACGCCAGGGCAGCTCTGCCCCAGCAAGCCCTGCAAAGCCCCGCAAGTTTCCAGCCTGAGGATGCTCTGGCCGCAGCAAGGCTGGGGGGCGGTGAATCAGGCCGACCACGGTGGGCCTGGCTATGGGTGGGGGCAGCTGGTCGGGAGCTGCCATCGTGCTGTGCGGGACCAGGTAAGCCAGCAGGTGGGGAGGGGGCTGGGCCCCAGAGGTGGGCCCACAGGGCTGGCCTGGACGCCTGCACCAGGCATCAGGCTGTCTAGGGGGTGGGACACATGAGGGTTCCCCTTGGTGGGTGCCGGGCCCCGGGGGAAGGGCAGGAGCACGTGGGGCGGGGGGTGGGCACAGGGGAGGACCACCACGCGGCTGCCAGGAGGCGGGCAGACCCCCACCCAGCACCGCTGCACAGGTGCACACGCTCACAGGTCCTGGTCACCAGCTGGCCCGGGCGGCCCCGGGGCCGGACCCACGGGATCTGTGTCTGTGGTGGAACTGGTAGGACCCGCAGGACAGGTGGTTGCCCGAGAAACCAGCCCATTCTGGGTGCGGCCAGGGGACAGCCTGACCTGCCGCCCGGCAGAGGAGTGGGCACCAGGGGCGCTTTCCACTTCCAGTGGAAGCCAGCCTCAGAACTCCTACGCCTCACCTCACCACCCCCAGGACCCCGGCAGGGGGCCCAGAGCATCACCCAGATGGTGCCACATCCCTTGGGGGCGCCTGTGGGAACTGCCAGTGGGGGACGGTGCTTGGAAAGCGCCCAGCCTGCCCAGGTGCACAGCTGAGCACTGGGCAGCCCTCGTGCAGTGCCAAAGTCTCACCGGGTCCACAGGCTCAGTGCTGACCCTCCCGCAAACCCGCCCGCA
>SJYG01000537.1:433708-453266 GCA_006410535.1 Litocranius walleri | reverse complement strand
CCTGGATCCAGCAGCCAGAGTGGAGACCACCCCCCCCCCGCCCCGCCCGAAACACCAGGCACACATGGCTTCACCAAGAAATTCTACAAAATATTTAAGAAGGAAATAACACCCATTCTATGCAAACACTCCCAAAAAGGGAGAGGAGGGGCTACTTCCCAACTCATTTCACGATGCTAAATCCAGAAATCCACAGAACACCATCGGGCATGAACACAGATGCAAAATATCTTACATGTAGGTTAATCAAATCCAACAATATATATGTATATAAAGGAGACTACATGATGATCAGGTGGGATTTATCCAAGGATGTGAAGTTGGTTTAACATTTGAAAATCAGTCACTGTAACATACCGTATCAACAGAAAGAAAAAACATGATTATCTCAATAGATGCAGAAAAAGCTCTGGACAGAATCCAGCACCTGGTCATGATGTTATTTAAAAAAAAAAAAAACCTTTCAGCAAACTGGCAAAGACGAGGCCTTCCTCCACCTGACAAAAGGCATCTGCGGAAACATTCTGCCTACCATCACACTTGACTATTAAAGAGTGATGCTCCCCGCTTACATCAGAGCCACACCTGGGGTTTGCTCTCTCCCTGGTACTCAGCATCGTGCTAGAGGGTCAGGTCAGTTCAGACTGGAAAGAAATAAGCAAAGTTTTGATCTGTAAATGACACAGTCATCTATGGGAACAAGTCTGAGGAATCGACAAGAAAACAGTCACTAAGATGAACAGTATTGGTGAGCATAG
The DNA here is from genome assembly GCA_006410535.1 of Litocranius walleri. Taxonomy (NCBI): domain Eukaryota; kingdom Metazoa; phylum Chordata; class Mammalia; order Artiodactyla; family Bovidae; genus Litocranius; species Litocranius walleri. Next base: position 452,508 of record SJYG01000537.1, on the reverse strand, counting down.
CAAGATGGCGAGACAGCCCGTACTCCACGCCATCAGCCTTGGAGCAGTGAGCCGCGCACACACAGCTGGATCGGAAAGGTTTCAAAGAGCAGAGCACACACCTGATCAGCTGAATGGCCCGCTCCGCAGCTCAGTTCATTCACTCAGTCGTGTCCTACTCTCTGCGACCCCACGGACTGCAGCACGCCAGGCCTCCCTGTCCATCTCCAACTCCTGAAGTTTACCCAAAATCATGTTCATTGAATCGGTGATGCCATCCAACCATCTCATCCTCTGTCATCCCCTTTTCCTCCTACCCTCAATCTTTCCCAGCATCAGGGTCTTTTCAAATGAGTCAGTTCTTCTCATCAGGTGGCCAAAGTATTGGAGCTCCAGCTTTTGCATCATTCCTTCCAAAGAACACCCAGGACTGATCTCCTTTAGGATGGACTGGTTGGATCTCCTTACAGTCCAAGGGACTCTCAAGAGTCTTCTCCAACACCACAGTTCAAAAGCATCAATTCTTCGGCGCCCAGCTTTCTTTACAGTCCAACTCCCACATCCATACATGACGACTGGAAAAACCATGGCCTTGACTAGACAGACCTTAGTCGGCAAAGTAATGTCTCTGCTTTTTAACATGCTATCTAGGTTGATCATAACTTTCATTCCAAGGAATAAGTGTCTTTTAATTTCATGGCTGCAATCACCATCTGGACTGATTTTGGAGCCCCCAAAATAAAGTCAGCCACTGTTTCCACTGTTTCCCCATCTATTAGCCATGAAGCGATGGGACCAGATGCCATGATCTTAGTTTTCTGAATGCTCAGCTTTAAGCCAACGTTTTCACTCTCCTCTTTCACTTTCATCAAGAGGCTCTTTAGTTCTTCACTTTCTGCCACAAAGGTGGTGTCATCTGCATATCTGAGATTATTGATATTTCTCCTGGCAGTCTTGATTCCAGCTTGTGCTTCATCCAGCCCAGTGTTACTCATGATGTACTCTGCATATAAGTTAAATAAGAAGGGTGACAATATACAGCCTTGACGTACTCTTTTTCCTATTTGGAACAAGTCTGTTTTTCTATGCCCAGTTTTAATTGTTGCTTCCTGACCTGCATACAGCTTTCTCAAGAGGCAGGTCAGATGGTCTGGCATTCCCATCTCTCAGAATTTTCCACAGTTTATTGTGATCCACACAGTCAAAGGCTTTGGCAGAGTCAATAAAGCAGAAATAGATATTTTTCTGGAATTCTCTCATTTTTTCGATGATCTAGCAGATGTTGGCAATTTGATCTCTGGTTCCTCTGCCTTTTCTAAAACCAGCTTGAACATCTGGAAGTTCATGGTTCACGTATTGCTAAAGCCTGGCTTGGAGAATTTTGAGCATTACTTTACTAGTGTGTGAGATGAGTGCAACTGTGCGGTAGTTGGAGCATTCTTTGGCATTGCCTTTCTTTGGGATTGGAATGAAAACTGATCTTTTCCAGTCCTGTGGTCACTGCTGAGTTTTCCAAATTTGCTGACATATTGAGTGCAGCATTTTCACAGCATCATCTTTTAGGATTTGAAATAGCTCAGCTGGGATTCCATCACCTCCGCTAGCTTTGTTTGTAGTGATGCTTCTTAAGGCCCACTTGACTTCACATTCCAGGATGTCTGGCTCTAGGTGAGTGATCACACCATCGTGGTTATCTGGGTCATGACCATCTTTTTTGTACAGTTCTTCTGTGTATTCCTGCCACGTCTTCTTAACATCTTCTGCTTCTGTTAGGTCCGTACCATTTCTGTCCTTTATTGAGCCCATCTTTGCATGAAATGTTCCCTTGGTATGTCTAATTTTCTTGAAGAGATCTCTAGTTTTTCCCATTCTATTATTTTCCTTTATTTCTTTGCACAGATCACTTAGGAAGGCTTTCTTATCTCTCCTTGCTATTCTTTGGAATTCTGCATTCAAATGGGTATATCTTTCCTTTTCTCCTTTGCTTTTCGCTTTTCTTTCCACAGCTATTTGTAGGGCCTCCTCAGGCAGCCATTTTGCCTTTTTGCATTTTTTTTATTTTTATTTTTCATTACTTTTTACCCCAGGTCTAAGGTAAGAGAAACCCCACTAAGATGGTAGATGTTAGAGAGAGCATCAGACAGCAGACAGACTGAAACCATAATCACAGAAAACTAACCAATCTGATCACATGAACCACAGGCTTATCTAAAGCAATGAAACTAAGCTATGCGTGTGGGGCCACTCAAGACAAACGGGTCATGGAGAGTTCTGACAAAACATGGTCCACTGGAGAAGGGAATGGCAAACCACTTCAGTATTCTTGCCTTGAGAACCCCATGAACAGTATGAAAAAGCAAAACGATAGGACACTGAAAGATGAACTCCCCAGGTCGGTAGGTGCCCAACATGCTACTGGAGATCAGTGGAGAAGTAACTCCAGAAAGAATGAAGGGAAGGAGCCAAAGCAAAAACAATACCAAGCTGTGGATGTGACTGGTGATAGAAGCAAACTCCGATGCTGTAAAGAGCAATATTGCATAGGAACCTGGAATGTCAGGTCCATGAATCAAGACAAATTGGAAGTGGTCAAACAGGAGATGGCAAGAGTGAACATTGACATTTTAGGAATTAGTGAACTAAAATGGACTGGAATGGGTGAATTTACCTCAGGTGACCATTATATCTATTACTGTGGGCAGGAATTCCTCAGAAGAAATGGAGTAGCCATCATGGTCAACAAAAAAGTCCGAAATGCAGTACTCGGTACTCGGATGCAATCTCAAAAATGACAGAATGATCTCTGTTCGGTTCCAAGGCAAACCATTCAGTATCACGGTAATCCAAGTCTATGCCCCAACCAGTAATGCTGAAGAAGCTGAACAGTTCTATGAAGACCTACAAGACCTTTTAGAACTAACACCCAAAAAAGATGTCCTTTTCATTATACGGGACTGGAATGCAAAAGTAGGAAGTCAAGAAACACCTGGAGTAACAGGCAAATTTGGCCTTGGAATGAGGAATGAAGCAGGGCAAAGACTAATAGAGTTTTGCCAAGAAAGTGCACTGGTCATAGCAAACACCCTCTTCCAACAACACAAGAGAAGACTCTACACATGGACATCACCAGATGGTCAACACTGAAATCAGACTGATTATATCCTTTGCAGCCAAAGATGGAGAAGGTCTATACAGTCAACAAAAACAAGACCAGGAGCTGACTGTGGCTCAGATCATGAACTCCTTATTACCAAATTCAGACTTAAATTGAAGAAAGTGGGGAAAACCACTAGACCATTCAGGTATGACCTAAATCAAATCCCTTATGATTATACAGTGGAAGTGAGAAATAGATTTAAGGGCCTAGATCTGCTAGACAGAGTGCCTGATGAACTATGGACAGGCCTGCTTACCACTCACAGGTATTCACCCAACAGGAAAGGACGTATTAATACGTGTCACACAAAGATTTGCATGCAGATGCTCACAGCAGCTTTATTGGCAACACCCCCAAACTGGGACCACCCAAATGTCCATCAACAGGCCACAGGGCCAGCCGCCCTCCGTCCACATGAGGAGAGGCGTGGTCAGCGATGAAAGCACCCACCATCTGTTGACACATCACAGGTAAGTCTCAAGCAGTCACACTGGTGGGCAAGGCGTGGGTGCCACTTCTAGAAAGGGGCGGGGTCCACAGTGATCAAGGCAGACGTTGGGGCTGCCCATGTGGGTGCCGGGAGAGGGCCTGGGATGACCCCTGGTGGGGAGGGAAACTTCCAGCGTCCAGATTGCAGTCATGGTGTCAGGGTCAAAAGTTATCAAATCAGATGCTTTAAATAGTGTCAACTTTACTATAATAAAGGTTTTTTTTTTTTTTTTAAAGAAAAGAAAAATGGATTGACCTGCTAGACAGACCAGAGCGCTCCGTGGAGGGCCCTGGGGGCAGCCGAAGCCACAGGAGTCAACACGCGTGGCCCCTGACTGCAGCTGTGGAGTGAGCGCCACGCCCGAACGGAGAGGCGTCAGCTAGACTCTGTAAGGCTCCAAAGACCTCTTTTCAGCTTCACCTTCCCTCCTGAGACCCTCACGGGAGCCCCCGTGCACGGGGCTGCCGCTCTTGCCCCTGCGCTGGGACCCTCATGGGAGGAGCCTCTGTCCTGGGGGACACCGGTGTGTCGCTGGTGACTCAGACTCACGCTGTAGGGGTGGGCGAGCTTGGAAGGGTGGCCCCTGGTTGAAGCTTTGACCTAAAGTCCCCCCCGAGGGTGAGCTGCCCCACAGGAGCTCACGGGGTGTGGACGTTACCCAGGCCTGCTTCACAGCGGGCGGTTACAGGACGGGACTAGAGTTGCTGGATGTGGCCGCTGGGCAGGACAGCAGGTGAAGTGAGCCCTGCCAGCCGGGCTGATCAGCGCCCCTGCCAAGACTGGGCCTCACTCCTGCAGATGGGCACCCCTGAACCCCCAAAGTCAGAGCAGGACACTGGTCATGCCAGCCCATCCCGCCAGCTCTGTTGGGGGGAGCAGCCTCCCTGGTGGGGAAGCCTGGCCAGCCAGCATCCCTGGCCTGCCGTGTGGCGGTCTGAGGGCAAGGGCTGGGTCAGCGCTGGCGTCCACGGCCTCGTCTTGCAGCAGGGGTGCCTGCCACTCACTTTGCCTTGGGCAGGGTGGGGCTGCTCCCAGCATCCTGTGCTGACCCGGGTGGGGCCCCTTGACCAGGAGGCTGCAGGGGGATTCTGCCCTGGTGCCCAGGAGACAGCTGGTCTCCTGCACGGTAACATGTAGGCAGGGGGTAGGCACGTGAACCCCAGGCGCTGCGCTCAGGACTCTCATCCTGGTGGGGGGGGGTTCCCATCACAGCAAGGGGCTGGGCCCCATCCATATGCCCCACCGCCCATGCGGCCCAGGGCCCTCTTGGGGTCACGGGCGAGGGCACCAGGCTGCCTCCCTGCAGCCTCTTATCCCCCAGAGGCCCCAAGAAGGGCCCCCACCCCTGCTCCTGGGGGCCCACTGCCCCCCTTCCTGTGCTAGGCCCAGGTCACCCCTGGGTGTCTGGTGGCACACCTGGAAGGTGCCTAAGGCTGGGGTCTGAGGTCACAGGTTGGTGGGCAGCCCATTCTTCCGCTTTCCTGCCTGGGGGGGGTTTAGTGCCCACCTCTGCAGGGGACCCTCTGGGGACTCCTGCCCCCCAGGACCAAGAGCACCCAAGGTGCTTGGCAATGCAGTCTTGGCCCATCCTGGGCAGACCAGAGTCAGACCACGTTTGCCAGGCCCCCAGGTGACTCACGTGAGCATGAGGCCGTGGGCTCCTGGGGCCCATGGCCAAGGTGAGAAGGCTGATTACACGCAGAGCCCTGAGCAAAGAGACACACAGGCACCTTCTGGGGTGCTGCTTGAGGCACAGGCAGTAGGAGGCTGTGGGTCGGTGGGCAGGGCTCTGAAACCGCCTGTCGTGCGAGGCTGGGCCCACGTCCGGGACCCAGAGCCTCGATGGAGGGAAGGCTGGGTGCCTGTGCAGTCAGGAGCCTGCGCCCCCAGCTGTGGGAGGGGCACCCGAGGCTCCCAGTGACCGCTCGAGGGAGGGGAACCCTCGGACGTCCTGGGGGCTCCCGGACGACGGCTCTGACCCGAGGCAAAGCCACATTCCTGAAAACCACCAGTGCTGGTCAGACAGGGCTCTGGCCTGAACCTCTGCGCCCACGGGCAGCCCCCCTCCTGTGGGTGTCCCATCTCCCTAGAACATGGGCTGGGCTGTCCGCACTCAGCCAGCAGCACTGCCCCCTGGACCCCTGGCTGGAGGAGGGGGCGTACTGTGGAAGCCCCCAGGCCTGCCTGCCACATTGGGAACAGAGATTAGGTCCCACGTTGGAAACAGGGGAAATGTGACTGAGGGCCTCCTCTGGTCTCCGTGTCACTCGCCAGACTGGTGTGGGTGACCGATGATCACAGTGTCACCTGTGGCAACACCCATCAGCTGACACCTGGACGCGGCACCTTTACTGGACTAAATCACAGCCCGTGGCACCGACATGCAGCCGACTGGCAAGTGCTTGCTTCTCTACCCTCATGGATGAGACCAGCAAAGCCTCTGGGTAGCCAGCATGGCAGCTCACCATCAGAGCTTACCTGCTGGCACCACCTCTCCCAATGTCTTCATTCATTCAGCGCAGGGATCCTGATGACATTATGCCAATCAGGGAGGCAGAGTGATGCTGTGCACCCTGGAGGCCTGCGTAAGGCCTGTCCTCCCGCAGGGGGTGGAGGTGAGCCCTGTGGGAGTCCAGGTGACTCCAGGGGAGTCTGCAGTCTGAGGGCTGGCCGTGCCATCCGTGAAGGTGGGGTACTGGCAGTGTTGGGGTGTCTGTGAAGGGGGGTTCTGGCAGTGTTGGAGTGTCCTGTGGAGGTGGGTACTGGTCATGCCAGGGTGTCCGTGAAGGTGGGGTACTGGCAGTGTTGGGGTGTCCGTGAAGATGGGTACTGGCCGTGCCGGGGTGTCCTTGAAGGTGGGGTATTGGCCATGCCGGGGTGTCCTTGAAGGTGGGGTACTGGCCGTGCCGAGGTGTCCGTGAAGGTGGGGTACTGGCAGTGTTTGGATGTCTGTGAAGGTGGGGTACTGGCAGTGTTGGAGTGTCCTGTGGAGGTGGGTACTGGTCATGCCAGGGTGTCCGTGAAGGTGGGGTACTGGCAGTGTTGGGGTGTCCGTGAAGGTGGGTACTGGCCATGCTGGGGTGTCCTTGAAGGTGGGGTACTGGCCATGCTGGGGTGTCTGTGAAGGTGGGGTACTGGCAGTGTTGGGGTGTCTGTGAAGGTGGGTACTGGCCGTGCTGGGATGTCCTTGAAGGTGAGGTATTGGCCATGCGGGGGTGTCCTTGAAGGTGGGGTACTGGCAGTGTTGGGGTGTCCATGAAGGTGGGTACTGGCCATGCCAGGGTGTCTGTTAAGGTGGGGTCCTGGCAGTGTTGGGGTGTTATTGAAGGTGGGGATGCTGACCGTGCCAGGGTGTCCTTGAAGGTGGGGTGCCCACTGTTGGGTGTCCTGTGGAGGTGGTGTACTGTGTTGGGGTGTCTGTGAAGGTGGGTCCTGGCAGTGTTGGGGTGTCTGTGAAGGTGAGGTACTGCCTTATCAGGGTGTCTTGTGGAGGTGGGGTACAGGCAGTGTTGGGGTGTCCGTGAAGGTGGGTACTGGCCATGCTGGGGTAGTCTTGAAGGTGGGGTACTGGCCATGCTGGTGTGTCCGTGAAGGTGGCGTACTGCCTGTGCCGGGGTGTCTGTGAAGTTGGGGTGCTGCCTGTGTTGGGGTGTCCATGAAGGTGGGCACTGGCCTGCTGGGGTGTCCTGTGTAAGTGGGGGTGCTCTCCTGCTCTAGGGCCACTTCTGGGAGCCCAGCTCGTGCTGGGGCTCAGCAGATACTGCGCCTACACATGCCGCTCTGGCTTGTCCCCTGGACCACAGGCATGCCGGCCAGGGATGACGCAGGCCCCCGCCTGTGGGTGGACGGCCCGCAAGGGCCTTGCTGGCAGGGGCATCTGAGGCCGACCCCCGGCAAGTGCTCTTGTCCAGGACCCGGCATCCTGGAGCACAGCCGCTTTCTCATCGGTCAGGACCGACTGCTCTCGAGAAGCCGCCCTGGGGCGGCTCCAGCCGCATTTACAGAGGAGCGCGACCCCAAGGCCAGTGAGAAGCCAGTGCGCGCAGCAGTGTCCAGAGCCCGGGCCCCGTGCATCTGGGAGCGGGATGTGTGGCCTGGAGGCTCCCCCACCACATGGGCCTGCTCTGGGAGCCTCCTGTGGCCCTGGAGGGTGGTCCGTGGGCACACACCCACCAGCACCTCCGCACATGCAGGACCGAGGGGCACGTCTGGCTCTAGCAGGCCACGTCCAGCAGGGCAGCCAGAGTGCCAGACTCAGGATGATGAAGATGAGACACCTGGGGACAAACGCCTGGGGAGGGGGCAGAGAGGGCTCTGCGTCCTGCAGGAAGGCCACGCGGGTCCAGGGAGGGACCCCTGTCGCCAGACAGGGCAGCCTCTTGCCGTTCTGGGGCCGTTCCACGGCACACACGCGTGGCGGCCGTGGCAGCAGGGACGATGGAGGCTGTGCAGGGCCCGAGGACATGGCCTTCCAGAACTCTCAGCCCAGCTCCCAGCCCAACCCCGAGCCAGCAAGGCCCAAAACACGGTCGGAGAGTGAGGACATGCCCGCAGCTTGGGGGCCGTCTGACGGCATGCCAGCCATGGTCTGCGGGGAGACAGTGACTTGCCCCTGGAGACAGCCAGGGATTGACCGTCCCGATGAGACCCAGGGGCCAGGGCCGAATCCCTGCCGATGGCTGCGAAGCCAACTGTCTCCCAAGGAGGTGCCCTCTTCCCAGCAGCGAGGCGGCCGTGGGCTCCTGACTGGAGGCTGAGGAGCCTGGACCATTGCTCTGGGCCTGGAAGGATGGGCGGGGCTGATCTCTGCTCCCTGGAGGGTAGGTGGGGTGCACCGTGTCTGAGGAAGGAACCTGGGAGCCCGGTACCCCTCCCAGGATGCTGAGATAGCCCCTGACCATTCGGGTGCTCAGGCCACCGAGCCAGCAAGTGGAGAAGAGGCTGCTTTAATGCTGGGGTGAGGTGTTCCCACCAGAGAACAGGGTTAGGGCTTGGTGCAGGCAAACTGCCTCCCCCAGTTCAAACACTGACGCCCTTACCCCCAGGACCTCGGAATGTGAGTGCTGTTTGGAGTGGGGGCCTTAGAAGAGGTGACTGGTAACAATGGGGCCCTGGGCACCAAGCCCTGAGGCAGGGGGATGGGCGCTGATCTTGGGGTTCACATGGAGAATGGCCAAACCAACCGACCCTTGCCCAGGACAAGGTGCTGGTGGGCCCATGTGCCCGTGTGCTCCACGTGGACGGGGCAGCAGGTTCAGGGTGGGTTGGGGGATGACCAGGCCTTGCCTTAGCTCGTGCTGGGGCTCAGCAGATACTGCGCCTACACATGCCGCTCTGGCTTGTCCCCTGGACCACAGGCATGCCGGCCAGGGATGACGCAGGCCCCCGCCTGTGGGTGGACGGCCCGCAAGGGCCTTGCTGGCAGGGGCATCTGAGGCCGACCCCCGGCAAGTGCTCTTGTCCAGGACCCGGCATCCTGGAGCACAGCCGCTTTCTCATCGGTCAGGACCGACTGCTCTCGAGAAGCCGCCCTGGGGCGGCTCCAGCCGCATTTACAGAGGAGCGCGACCCCAAGGCCAGTGAGAAGCCAGTGCGCGCAGCAGTGTCCAGAGCCCGGGCCCCGTGCATCTGGGAGCGGGATGTGTGGCCTGGAGGCTCCCCCACCACATGGGCCTGCTCTGGGAGCCTCCTGTGGCCCTGGAGGGTGGTCCGTGGGCACACACCCACCAGCACCTCCGCACATGCAGGACCGAGGGGCACGTCTGGCTCTAGCAGGCCACGTCCAGCAGGGCAGCCAGAGTGCCAGACTCAGGATGATGAAGATGAGACACCTGGGGACAAACGCCTGGGGAGGGGGCAGAGAGGGCTCTGCGTCCTGCAGGAAGGCCACGCGGGTCCAGGGAGGGACCCCTGTCGCCAGACAGGGCAGCCTCTTGCCGTTCTGGGGCCGTTCCACGGCACACACGCGTGGCGGCCGTGGCAGCAGGGACGATGGAGGCTGTGCAGGGCCCGAGGACATGGCCTTCCAGAACTCTCAGCCCAGCTCCCAGCCCAACCCCGAGCCAGCAAGGCCCAAAACACGGTCGGAGAGTGAGGACATGCCCGCAGCTTGGGGGCCGTCTGACGGCATGCCAGCCATGGTCTGCGGGGAGACAGTGACTTGCCCCTGGAGACAGCCAGGGATTGACCGTCCCGATGAGACCCAGGGGCCAGGGCCGAATCCCTGCCGATGGCTGCGAAGCCAACTGTCTCCCAAGGAGGTGCCCTCTTCCCAGCAGCGAGGCGGCCGTGGGCTCCTGACTGGAGGCTGAGGAGCCTGGACCATTGCTCTGGGCCTGGAAGGATGGGCGGGGCTGATCTCTGCTCCCTGGAGGGTAGGTGGGGTGCACCGTGTCTGAGGAAGGAACCTGGGAGCCCGGTACCCCTCCCAGGATGCTGAGATAGCCCCTGACCATTCGGGTGCTCAGGCCACCGAGCCAGCAAGTGGAGAAGAGGCTGCTTTAATGCTGGGGTGAGGTGTTCCCACCAGAGAACAGGGTTAGGGCTTGGTGCAGGCAAACTGCCTCCCCCAGTTCAAACACTGACGCCCTTACCCCCAGGACCTCGGAATGTGAGTGCTGTTTGGAGTGGGGGCCTTAGAAGAGGTGACTGGTAACAATGGGGCCCTGGGCACCAAGCCCTGAGGCAGGGGGATGGGCGCTGATCTTGGGGTTCACATGGAGAATGGCCAAACCAACCGACCCTTGCCCAGGACAAGGTGCTGGTGGGCCCATGTGCCCGTGTGCTCCACGTGGACGGGGCAGCAGGTTCAGGGTGGGTTGGGGGATGACCAGGCCTTGCCTTCCTCCCGCTCAGCCAGGCCTGCACCCCCCTGCCCGAGCCCAGGCGGCTCTGGGAGGGCTGCCAGGCGTGGGGGGGGGGGCGGTCAGGCCCACTTCTGCTGGGTGCACTCCTCGCCTCACTGGGGGCCTCTCCACACCTTGCTCTGAGGGCCCCATCTGTCCTGGGACGCAGGTGGGGTGGGGAGGAGCCCAGGGTTCCACAGCACCCCTGTGGCATCCTTGCCCTCTGCCCACATGTCCGTCCACAGCCCCTAGGGTGTCCTCGTCTGGACGTGCCATCTGTTTCCTCCTGGGGCTGGATGAGCAACCCAGATGGCCACAGAGTGGACGCTGTCAGCCTCTCTTTCCGCTGGACAGTATGGCCCAGGCCGCCTGGAAACCTCTGCCCAGGGGGTGCAGGGGGCAGTCTGGCTGGGCCTCAGGAAGCAGGACTCCACTGGGCTCTGTCCTGCCCCAGGCCACCCCCTCCAGGCAGAGCCTCAGGTCCCGCCCTCCAGGGGACACGGTGGGCCTGCTGCAGCCAGTGGTGACACCGGAGACCCCAGACAGGCAGGGCGGGCACTCCAATGCGGGCACTCCAACTCAACACTTGTCCGCATCCCAGCCGAGAGGAATCCCAGCTCCCATGGGCGGGCAGGGGCCTCGGGTGGGCCGGCGGGCATGGCCGTGCTCCAGCCAGGCCGTGCATCCCCAGTGCCCACCATGAAGGCTGTCTCCGAGACCGTGAGTCATAAGGCACTTTAAGGGGGTGAGTGAGGGGCAGGAGGAGACCAACAGAGGGGAGGACTGGCTGGTAGGCTGCTGGCAGTTGGGCCCAGCCTGGCTCCTGGCTGCCCAGGCTCACGGTCAGCACAGGCCCAGTCGCTGGGCAGCAGAGGCCCTCAAGAGGCAGGGGCCTCCAAGTACCGCACAGGGCTGGAGAAGGGGCCTGGCCGAGCCCAGTAGTCCACAGCACAAACCCGATAGGAGCCGGAGATCACAGCTGTGTCTGCGGACAGAGGCAAGTGCTTGTCTGAAGCCTGAACCCCTTATCCCCCCAAACTCCAGGCGTCGAAAGGCCCTGGACCACCCTACTCCCCCCAGAGACTGTGCTGAGGCGGCGGGCACACCTGGGCTGAACACAAACAGGTTAAAAGTCGAAGGCTTCCTGCTGATGGGAGCGAACATCCCACCCTCTGGGCAGAACTGGATCTCATAGGTCCACAGGCACCTGAGGAGGTCAGACTGGGTCCAGGGGAGTTGCAGAAAGGGCAGGCCCAGAGCCCTTCCCTCCCCTTCCCAGGCCGTGAACACTCCCTGCAGTGACGAGGGCCACCCTGGCTGGAAGAAGAGAGCTGGGCCACAAGCGTCACGGGCAGAGGTCCCTGAAGGCGCCCCCACCGTACATCAGACAGGTGCAGAGCCATGGGCATCGGTGCCAACAGCACAGGCAGGTGAGTGTGGGGGACGCGGACATATCCTGCCGGGGGCGACCAGAGGGGCGCTGGGGCCCTGCAGCGGGGAGGACTTGGGGGCTGAGGCGGGGTGGAGGGCAGGGGTAGGGGAGGTAATCGCACTCACGCACTTGGAGCCCACACGCTCATCCGACCAGACCAAAAGCAGCTGCCCGCGGGTTAGGGGCAGAGCACGGAGCCGAGTCACCTGGGGGAGCGAAGCGCAGGGTTGGCGGGGCGCCCCGGGCGGGCGGCGGCGGGGTCGGGTGCGGGGAGCAGCGGCTTGCCTGGCCCGGGGGCTCCTTGGGGCGCGCGCACACGTGCACCAGCAGCAGCGAGGGCAGAGCGAGCGGAGGGCGCAGCGTCAGGCGGCCGCTGCTGGGGAAGGAGCGCGGTTTCACGGCCGCAGGGTCCTGGGGACAGAGTCGGGCGCTCGGGACCCTGGGACCGCAGGAGGCGCCCCGGCCCCGCCCTCCCCTCCCCGCGGACCTCGGCCGCGCGCATGAGCCGGAACTGCGCTGCGGAGGGGAAGACCGGCCTGCCCAGGCGCCGCCACTCGCCGTAGGGGTTGCAGAGCCCGTTGTCCACGTAGAGCTGGACAAAGACGACCTCTGCGGAGCCAGATGCTGGGGCCGCGCCTCGTCTCCTCCAGGCCCCGCCCGCCCCAGGGCCGGGGTCCCCTCCCCGCGACCCCTACTCACCGGGGCCCGGGGGCACCCCGTGCAGGCTGAGAATCAAGGGGACCGTGCGGTTGGCGTGGGCGCGGGTGTCGTCGCTGCCGTAGACCAGCACCGTGGCGCGCCAGGCGTCGGCCGGGCCAGTGGGGCGGTGGGCGCTGGCCAGGACGCCCACCGTGTGGTTGCTGTCCAGCACCACGCCGCCCCGTGACACCTCGGCCCAGAGCTGCTCGCCGTCTGCAGGCACGCGGGGGCGGTCAACCCCGGGGTCGTGGCCGCTCCGCCCTCCTGGGCCGGGCTTCCCACCATTCGCCCTCCGCGGGAGGTCCCTGGCCACGTTACAACCTCCTTGGCCCCGTGAGCTAGGAACAGGGTGGGGAGGGGCGAGAGAAGAGCTCCCTGCTCCGCGGCAGGGTCCGCAGGCCCTCGGGCCTTTGCACAGGCTACTCCTGGCCTAGAGCGACATCCCCGTCCAGCCGAGGCCGCGGCCCGGCCCAGCTCCCGCCGCTCACCCAGCAGAGCCAGCAGCGCCATGGCGGTGAGCACCGGCTTGCGCAGCAGCTGCACGTGCGGCGGGCGCGTGTCGTTGACCTGGAAGCGCGCGGTGAGCGTGCGCTGGGAGAACTGGTGCGGATGGTAGCTCAGGAAGGCGTTGTCGTTGCTTAGGAGCGCGTAGCGGACAGCCGAGCTGGCGTTCGCCAGCAGCAGGTTCTGGTGCTGCGCGATGACCTGCGGACATCGGGGCGGCTGGGACCGCGCCGGTGGGGCGCCGCCCCTCCCACCTGGGGCTCCCGGGGGCGGGCCCGACCTTCACGACCATGGCCGCGTAGGTCACGTCGGCCCTCCAGGGCTGCGGCAGGGACCAGCCCACCAGCGGGTCGGCCTCGTCGTTGTAAATGGGGGTGTCGGCAAACTTGGGGAAGAGCCGCTGGATTTGCTGCACGACCGCCGCCTCCTGCTCTAGGATGGAGATGGAGCTGCCCGCACCCTGCGAGCGGCCGCCTGAGCACCTCGGGAGGGCCGCGGAGGGGCTGCGGGCATGGAGAGGGGATGAAGGGGCGAGTCCCCAGCCTACCTTCTTGTGCAGGGCGATGTAGTCCAGCCGCACGCCCACCTCCCCGGTGAAGAAGTTGCTGCCGTTGTTACAGTGCCCCAGGAGGCCCCAGCAGAGCGGCGAGTGGGGCGGCGCGTGGAAGGCGTCTCCAGGGCCGCCCAGGCGCAGAGCTGAGCTGGCTGCTCGCAGACCCTCAGAGCAGGCGTCATAGTAGTTCAAGAAGCCTGGGCGGGAAGGACACAGTGTCCACACCGTGGGACCAGAGGGGCCCGCTGCCAACCCCTCCCAGATCCGCAGGACCCCAAGAGGCCAGCCCACCCACCTTGCAAGGTCATGGACACGTTGTCAAAGTCGTGGTGGTCTGGCTCGTTCCACGTCTCAAAATTCCACTTGGAAACGTGCTCGAGGCCATACCTACCTGCAGAGGGTCCTCGCTGTGGCAAGAGGGCCCCTCCTCTGGGGCGGTGTCACCAGTTCATGGAGCCCTCCAAGAAGGGGCAACCACGGCTGGGAGGTTTGGATGTGATGGGAGGGTCTGGGTTCCCGGGAGCTGGCCCCCCCTGCCCAGCCCCTTGCTCATCAGGAGGCCCTGCCTTGGTGACTTCATCACCCTGGGGGGTGGGACAGAGGGCAGCCTGCCCAAGAGTACCCACCCCGCCCCCGCAGGGCACGCGCCGCACCCACCGATATATCTCCTGGCGAGCAGAGCAACCAGGTTCCTCCACTCGAACACCTGCTGCTTGTCCTCAAAGTCGGTGAAGCGTCCAGAGGGGCTGCCCATCAGCTCGAAGCCTGCAGCAATGAGGGTGGTGTTCCACAGCTCACCTGCCTGGTGCAGGCGGGCACAGAGGCAGCCCCAAATGGGCGGCCAGGAGGACCCAGAACCAGGCCAAGGAGAGATGGGGAGGCCAGCGGCACCAGGGCGACGTGGCAGCTTACCTGGGACGAGCTGGTTCTCCCTGAGAAGGTCCAGGTACCGATCCAAGTGGGTGAAGTTGTAGCGCAGGCCCTGCCTGACCAGGCCCCTGTGGAGCGATGCTCAGCGTCAGGGTGGGGAGGTGGGCCGGGGGCTGAGACCACAGCCCCACTCAAGCAGCTCGGGAACCAGCAGGGTGCCCTGCAGGACTAGGCTCCAGACACAACTGGCCTTCCTCCTCTGAGAAGATGACTGTGTGAGCCTAGCTCACTCAGCCTAACAAGTGCAAGTGTGTCTGCACTGGAAACCCACCCTCAAGCCTTCAGGGGCTCAGAACAGCCTGGGGTTCAGAGCAGAAGGGGCAGGCAGGCCTTTTGGAAAAGGTGCCACAGGATGGAGGTGGGGAGAGCAAGATGGCTCACAGAGAAGGGGGAGGCTGTGTGGTGGGCCTGGCAGGGCACGGCACTGCCAAATCCTGCACCTCCTGGGGCCAGGGGCCCGGATCTGGCTCCACAGGACCCCTGTGCCCTCCCGCTCCGAGAGGTGCTGTGGACACAGTACCCCACCCCTCCCACTGTGAGAGGTACTGTGGACACAGCACCCCACCCTTCCCACTCTGAGAGGTACTGTGGACATAGTACCCCACCCCTCCCACTGTGAGAAGTACTGTGGACACAGTACCCCACCCCTCCCACTGTGAGTACTGTGGACACAGTAGCCCCACCCTTCCCACTGTGAGGTACTATGGACACAGTACCCCTGCCCCTCCCACTGTGAGAAGTACTGTGGACAGACTACCCCCACCCTTCCCACTGAGAGGTACTGTGGACATAGTACCCACCCCTCCCACTGTGAGGTACTGTGGACACACTACCTCCACCCTTCCCACTCTGAGAGGTACTGTGGACATAGTACCCACCTCTCCCCCTGTGAGAGGTACTGTGGACACAGTACCCTTCTTTTCCCACTGTGAGAAGTACTGTGGACACTACCCCACCCCCCCACTGTGAGAAGTACTGTGGACACAGTAACCCCACCCTTCCCACTGTGAGGTACTATGGACACTGTACCCCTGCCCCTCCCACTGTGAGAAGTACTGTGGACACACTACCCCCACCCTTCCCATTCTGAGAGGTACTGTGGACATAGTATCTACCCCTCCCACTGTGAGAGGTACTGTGGACACAGTACCCACCCCTCCCACTCTGAGAGGTACTGTGGACACAGTACCCCACCCTTCCCACTGTGAGAAGTACTGTGGACACAGTACCCCTGACTCCTCCTACTGTGAGAGGTACCATGGACAGTACCACTGCCCACTTCTGCTTGGAGAGGTACTGTGGACACAGCACCCCTGCCCTTTCCCCATTCTGCGAGATGACCTGGCCACAGCACCTGAACCCCATCCCCCTCTGCCAGGCACCGTGGACAGTATACCTGCCCCCCCTTTTCGGCACCATGGACAGCGCCTCTGTGCCCTCGCTGCTGAGAGGCACCGTGGACCGCACCCCTGCCTCTTCCCACTCTGAGAAGCAATGTGAGCCCCTTTTATTCATTCCTTCATGTTTTTGAGGCTTAATTTTTTAGCGCACTTCAGACTCACAGCAAGATGAGTAGAGGCTTTCCCAGTTACCCTGCCACCCGACAGGCACAGCCCCCGCCCCACAGTCAACTCCCAGAGTGGGACATTTGTTACCATTTTCGAACCCACACTGACATAATCACCCCAAAACCACAGTTCTGGGTGCTGGTGTGGAGGGAATGGATTTGGAGGGGCAGCATGCACTGACTGAGGGTGAACTAGGAGGGGAGTCCAGCCACCGGGGTTTCGCTTGAGGCCCTGGGTAGGGGGCAGCTGCAGTGGGCATGGGAAGGCAGGGGGAAGCTGAGTAAGATGGGCCTTGGTGTGCTGGTGTGGCGCGGAGGTGAGCATCCGAGGGGAACCCCGCTCGGGGGCTGGCAAAGGGAGCCCGGTGGTCACGCTGAGTGCGGTGCGGGCGGAGCAGAGAGGGTCTCCAGATCGGAGCGGGAGGTGCAGCTGCGCCCCCAGCGGCTCCCTCCCGCGCGCGGCGGCGGCGGCGGCAGAGGCGGAGGGCCGAGGGTGAAGTCCGGGGGAATCCGGCCCTGACCTGCTCTGGTCTGTCTCACACCGGTCTGGGCTGACCAGCACTGAGCCCCGGACGGAGAGCGAGCGCCTGGGCAAGTCAGCACCCTCCTCCCGGGCCTCCAGCCCCCGACTCTTCTCTACACAGAGTCGAGGCCGAGCCACCACGCACCCAAGTGCCTCCGGCTCCCGTCAGGCCCGATCTTCCCGCCTCCGAGGAGCCAACCCCACAGCACGTGCCGCGCTGCGGGGATCTGCCCCTCCCCCCTCCAAAGGTCACAATCAGCAGCCAACGGAAAAAAACCTTAAGCGATAGGGTAAAAATTAAATGCGCGGCGGGGGGGGGCAGGTTCCAAAGTCCCGCAGGTGGGGGTGGGTGACGCTGAGCGGGTGCCAGGCTCTCTCTGCAGATTCCGAGAGCGAGGAAGGCCTCGGGTAAATGCTGTCCCCGCGCTCTGGTCCCGGGCCAGTAGGGTGCCGCTAGGGGAGCCCCAGCCGCAGGGCCGACGCCAGCCCGTCACTCCGAGCGGACCTGAGTGTCCGCTGACCCGGCCGGCGTTGGCCCCCGGAAACGCCCTGGGCGTCGGGACACTTGCTCCTCGGGGACCAGAAGACCCAGCGCTTGGGGGGACCCCGGGCCCAGAGTCCCGGAGGGGCGGCTCTTGCGCCCCACTGTTGGTGCCCAGGTCTCCATCCGTCTCAGCCCCCACTGGGGGAGGAATGGGAGCAATCAAAGCCAGCGCGAGGGCTGAGCCAGCGTTGCAGTGCGCGGCCCAGCCCAGCGACCCCTGCAAGGGCCGGGGCCACCGACGCAGTCGCCCCAGCTCCTCTCCACCCTGCTGCCCCGCAGGGGCCAATCCTGGGTGGGAGGCACAGGCGGGGTCGCCTTCCGCTCCCGCAAGGGGGCCAGGCCGCGGCGGGCGCACAGCGGCGGCTGCACAGCGGCTTCATTCACCGCGCAGGCGGCCAGCCGGGCGGCGCCGAGCCCACCCCCGCCCCTCTGCCCGAGCGCGTGCGCTGCGAGGACCAGGTGAGTGCTCGCGTCCGCGGGGCGGGGCCCAGGCCTCGCTCGTGGAAGAGTGGGGACGCCTGGTGGGGGTGCTCCCCGGCTGGCGCGGGCAGGCGGGGGCGCAGGGTGGGGCCGCGCTGCTCGGCTTGGGGGCGGTGCGGAGTGGGGGCGCACTCGTGAGGGAGGCGACGGGCAGACCATGTGTGGAAATGCACGCAGCGGGAGCCCGGGCGGCCCCTGCTCGTTGCGGGTGGGACGCGCGGGGCCAGCGTGGGCGAGTGCGCGGGGCGGGGCCGAGAGCGCCCAGCGCGGAGGCCGGGAAGCGCCGTCCGGCCGGGGCTGCGCCTGGGCAGTGGGGAGAGGAACCGCGAGCTGCGCCCTGGAGATGAGGATGGGCTGGCTCTTCTCACGTGCCGTGGGGATACAAAGTTCCTTTCCAAATACGTGAACTCAGCTATGGAGACGGTGGTTTAAGGACCAGTATTAAACGACAGTGTGCACAGGATTGGAGGAGGCAAATGGAGGGCAGTCCCCCGTGCCCTCTGCTGTCCAGCTACGCCAAGGCCCTGCTGTCTCCTGCCCATGCATAAAAGTCTGCAGTGGGCTTTAGCCAGCAAGGCCCGGGGCCCAAGGTGGTGCCTGTGTTCCCTCTCAGACTACAGCCAAGAACAGGAGCCTCAAAGCACACAGAGCAGACGCGCGGCTCAGGTCCCTGGAGGTCCAGCAGGTTTCACCAAGGGCAGGAGTGAAGCCTCCTCAGCTGTATCTCCTCACTTGCTTAGACGCAGGGGCTGGGGGAGTAGAAGGCCCAGCCTCACCACCACGACAGCCCTCCCGGGGGGCGTCTCCACCCGCTCAGCCCCCAGCGCGGTGCTCCACACATGGCCAGTCCCAGAATGCCCTCGCACTTCCAGGCTCCCCTCCCCTCCCCCGCCAGCTCCCTAGCCCATCACACCCCACCACCGCCACTGCACGCACTCAGGAACCCCCGTGTGCACAGCTGGGCCTTACCCCCACCCACAGAGACCCCCAGGGTGGGCAGAGCACCCCTTCCCCAGGCTGAGGCCCCCAGCTGCACCTCTGCCCACGTGGCAGTTCCCCCCTGCTGGTAGCCAGGCTGGAAGATAAGCGCTGTGACC
>SJYG01000537.1:407386-430420 GCA_006410535.1 Litocranius walleri | reverse complement strand
AGCCACCGCCCTGTCCGCACCTGGAGCCCTGCTCCTGGGAGGCTGGAAGCTTATGAAAGGCCCAACACAATTGTCATTCTCTGAGCCTCTGATTACAGAACAACTCCCCGGATTAGCCGCTCAGGTAACGCTCATCTTGGGGAAACCTGTGACTCAGCAGTCTCTGGAGTAAATGATTTAACTGCAAGCCCAGCAAGCTGGGCAGTCAGATGCTGAACACAGACCACTGCCCACTGGCCAGCACGGGCCAGCTCGGCCTGAGCCCACGGCACGCCCCACCTGCAGACTGAGCCGGAGGGTCCCTGGGACAGACGCACCAGGCCTGAACGACCAGCCGAGCCCGGGAGGGGTCCCTCAGGTGAGAGTCCCCCGGGCCCGCTGCAGGACGGCGGGCTCTGGGCCACTTGACCACAGCAGAGGTCCGCGCCCATCTGTGGAGCGGCAGGGCCCGACCCCGAGGTTTCTTCTGGGGACTCCCAGGCATTCAAACAGTCCTCAACCGACGCCCCTGGACCCCAGAATTCTAGCTGAGCTCAGGGGACCCTGACAGAGCCCCCAGGGGCCACGCCTGCCTCACGCAGGGCTGGACCTGCACCCGTCCTCCTCACACAGGGCCGCCTCAGGCCCCAGCCCCGTGTGCACCTGCTGGGCTAACCAGGCTCTGAGCAGGCAGAGACTGTCACGAGGGGGACGTCCAGAGCGGCAGGCGGGAGGGCCCTCAGGGCAGCTGGGAGCAGTGCCCTAGTGCTCGCCAAGCAGGCGGTAGGTCAGGCTGGGCCCGCGCGGCAGGCTGCCCTCTGGACCGCGAGGATGGTTGGCACGTGCTTCCCTCAGTGCCCATAGGGTCTGAGCCAGAATCCAGCTGCGTTAGCTTGCGCTGGGAAAGGGGGCCTGCTGTCCAGGACCCCCTGGCGGGCGACAGGCGTGTCGCCCCATGTTCCCCCGGCTCACCACGCGTGCAGGAGTTGGCCCAAGGAGTGGCTACGGCAGGCGCTGCCGCAGCGTGGACTCACGGCTCCGGCCTCTGCAGGGCTCCTCCTGGTGCCCGGGCCACGGGTCCGGATGGCGGGTGGAGGGGCCTCTGGTGCGGGTGCGCCTGGCTCCGAGGCCCTCGGACGCCGGCAGCTTGGCCACTCCAATGGCGACACCCACCTCCACCCGCTTTGCAGGTTCTCCGGGGGGACGGCTGCCCCACAATGGAAGCATCCCCCGAGTACACGGAGCAGGGCGGGTGGCCGTTGCTGGTCCGACGGCACCCCCCGCCGCCCCCGGGCCTGGGCGAGGCCCTGAAGGCTGGGCTGCGGCGGAGCTGTGCCTGCAGCCTGCAGGGCGCCTGGGCGCAGCTGCAGGCCCTGTTCCCCGCCATCCGCTGGCTCCGCCAGTATCGGCCCCGGGAAGCGCTGGCGGGCGACATCCTGTCCGGGCTGGTCATCGGCATCATCCTGGTGCCGCAGGCCATCGCCTACTCGCTGCTGGCCGGGCTGCAGCCCGTCTACAGCCTCTACACGTCCTTCTTCGCAAACCTCATCTACGCCCTCATGGGCACCTCGCGCCACGTCTCTGTGGGCATTTTCAGCCTGCTCTCCCTCATGGTGGGCCAGGTGGTGGACCGTGAACTACTGCTGGCTGGCTTCGACCCTGCCCAGGATGGCCCGGGGCCTGGGGCCAACCGCAGCAGCCTCAACGGCTCAGCAGGCGCAACGGCGCTCGGGCTGCAGGACTGTGCGCGGGACTGCTACGCCATCCGCGTGGCCACTGCCCTCACACTGGTGGCCGGGCTTTACCAGGTGAGGGCTGCGCCTGCGCCCACACGGGGAGCCTGTCTGGGTGGCCAAGGGCCGTGGCCCCGGGCCCAGGCATGCCCCACCCCCCACCTGGCCCTGAGCCCTCCCTGGCTTCCTGTCTCAAGCGGGACCCTGGGGCGCACCTGCCTTCCTGAGGCCTCCTGGACCAGGGCACCTACCTCTTCCCAAAGGCCACCCCAGTCCCTGCCCTCAGCTCTCCTGGGAGGGGGTGGCGTGCCTTCCAGCTCCTGGAGTCCCCGTGTGTGAGGCCGTGCTGTGCCCCGTGGACATGGCTTGCGTTCCAGCGTCTGCTGGGCCACCTCGCGTGGGCCCCAGGGAGACAGGCAGTGTGAGGGCGGGCTGGGGCTGTCCGCCTGCAGCCATGGCTTGTCCACAGGTTCTCATGGGCATCCTCAGGCTGGGCTTCGTGTCCGCCTACCTCTCGCAGCCGCTGCTGGACGGCTTTGCCATGGGGGCCTCGGTGACCATCCTGACCTCCCAGCTCCGGCACCTGCTGGGCGTGCGGGTCCCACGGCACCAGGGGCCAGGCCTGGTGGTCAGGACGTGGCTGAGCCTGCTGCGCAGCGCCGGGCAGGCCAACCCGTGCGACGTGGTCACCAGCGCCGTGTGCCTGGCCGTGCTGCTGGCCGCCAAGGAGCTCTCGGACCGATTCCGGCACCGCCTGAGGGTGCCGCTGCCCGCCGAGCTGCTGGTCATCGTGGTAGCCACACTTGTGTCCCACCTTGGGCAGTTCCACGAGCGCTTCGGCTCTAGCGTGGCGGGCGACATCCCCACCGGCTTCATGGCCCCGCGGGTGCCAGACGCAGGGCTGATGTGGCGGGTGGCGCTGGACGCCGCCTCCCTGGCCCTCGTGGGCTCCGCTTTCTCCATCTCGCTGGCGGAGATGTTTGCCCGCAGCCACGGCTACACTGTGCGCGCCAACCAGGAGCTCCTGGCCGTGGGCTGCTGCAACGTGCTGCCCGCCTTCTTCCACTGCTTTGCCACGAGCGCCGCCCTGGCCAAGAGCCTGGTGAAGACAGCGACGGGCTGCCGCACACAGCTGTCCAGCGTGGTCAGCGCCGCCGTGGTGCTGCTGGTGCTCCTGGTTCTGGCGCCGCTGTTCCGGGACTTGCAGCGGAGCGTGCTGGCCTGCGTCATCGTGGTCAGCCTGCGTGGGGCCCTGTGCAAGGTGCGGGACGTCCCACGCCTGTGGCGGCTCAGCCCCGCCGACGCGCTGGTCTGGGGGGCCACGGCAGCCACCTGTGTGCTGGTCAGCACCGAGGCCGGGCTCCTGGCTGGCGTCCTGCTTTCACTGCTCAGCCTGGCCGGCCGCACCCGCCGCCCGCGCACCGCCCTGCTCGCCCGCGCTGGGGGCTCCAGCTTCTACGGGGACCCGGCAGAGTTTGAGGGCCTGACCCCTGAGCCCGGTGTGCAGGTGTTCCGCTTCACAGGGCCGCTCTACTACGCCAACAAGGACTTCTTCCTGCAGTCGCTGTACAGCCTCACGGGGCTGGACGTGGGCTACGAGGTTGCCAGGAGGAAGGAGAGGGGCCCCGAGGTGGGGGCCGGCGAGGGAGAGCCTGTGGGGGGAAGGGCCCCGGGCCCCGGGAGTGGCGCGGCCTCGCTGGTGCCTGCGCTGGCGCGCTTCCATGCGGTGGTCATCGACTGCGCCCCGCTGCTGTTCCTGGACGTGGCCGGCCTGGCCGCACTGCGGGAGCTGCACCGGGACTGTGGGGCCTTGGGCATCAGCCTGCTCCTGGCCTGCTGCAACCCCTCGGTGGCGGGCATGCTGAGAAGAGGCGGCTTTCTCGCGGAGGGCCCGGGGGACGCGGCCGAGGACGGGCAGCTCTTCCCCAGCGTGCACTGTGCCGTGCTGGCGGCCCGCGCCCGCCACCAGGAGCTGGCAGCCGCCAACTCCATCCTCTAGCGGAGCCAGCGCCTGTGGCCAGCCCCCACGCCCATGCCCGTCACGGCCCCTCTCCGTTGCCTGGTTCCTCCAACCCAGAGAAGCCGGGGAACCTCAAACGGGACAGAGGGCCACATTGGGCACACACAAGGACGCACGCTGTACCCCGAGACAGACACCGCCCCGGCGTCACGCCAGGCACAGTGCTGTGCGCCCACAGTCCCTGGAGCCAATCTGACACTTGGTGTCCTGTCTTGCTTGAAGGACCCTGAGGCAGTCAGCTGGTATCCAAGGTGCCAAAAGGACATCAGTCCCTTGAGCGGCCAGCCCCCACCTCCCAGTGGGAGCTGGCAGCTCTGGCCAGGACGTGAGGGTCTCCCACACTGCACACACCCAAGTGTCTCTCACACCGTGTACCTCAGCCCTGCTGGGCCTCGCAGAGCCAGAGGCAGAAGGGACCCACATGCCTGCAGCCTGGGCCTGACGGGGCAACCCCTGATGGAGCACAGCCTGAGCAGAGCAAGTATGCCCACTCGCTGCGGCGGGGTCCAGCTGTGCCTCCAGAGTGGTCTTCAGCAAAAAGCCTACTGTGCCCGAGGCAGGGGCTGCCGGGAGGAGGCCCTGCACTGTCCCTGCCCCACAGGGTCTTTGCCGAGAAGCAGAAGGGCAGTGGCTCCTGGGCGCAGGGCCCTCGCCCTGGGCCCTGACAGGGCACGTGCTGCACTGTCCTCCAGCCCTGACGCCACCTCCTCTCAGTCGTGCCCGCACCGCCCCCACGGGCTCTGCCCAGCAGCCCAGCCCCATCACCCACCTGGCCGTGATGAGGTCCAGCAGCCAGTGGGTCCGAACCTGCTCAATGCCGCCGTGAGGAACCGCGCCCACATAGGCCAGGTTGAGCTGCTGATCCCAGCTGAGGTCATACTGGTCGGCCTGGCCATGCGGCAGTGGGGGACTGGGCACAAAATGAGGGGGGGTGGAGCCATCAGTCCCCAGGGGGGGAGCTCATGGAACAGCCTCTGCACACACCCCACCTGCAAACCCAGGGCAGGGATGGGGTGTGCCTTTCTGCCCATGAATTTTACTGCCCCTGACATAATAAATCGGTCCCTAATGCCAGGACTGGGTGAAGACTCAGGTTTACGGGGGTCAAGGGCTCCTGGAGAGCCCGTGCTGCTGCTGCCCAGTAGAGTTTGAGGGCCTGACCCCTGAGCCCGGTGTGCAGGTGTTCCGCTTCACAGGGCCGCTCTACTACGCCAACAAGGACTTCTTCCTGCAGTCGCTGTACAGCCTCACGGGGCTGGACGTGGGCTACGAGGTTGCCAGGAGGAAGGAGAGGGGCCCCGAGGTGGGGGCCGGCGAGGGAGAGCCTGTGGGGGGAAGGGCCCCGGGCCCCGGGAGTGGCGCGGCCTCGCTGGTGCCTGCGCTGGCGCGCTTCCATGCGGTGGTCATCGACTGCGCCCCGCTGCTGTTCCTGGACGTGGCCGGCCTGGCCGCACTGCGGGAGCTGCACCGGGACTGTGGGGCCTTGGGCATCAGCCTGCTCCTGGCCTGCTGCAACCCCTCGGTGGCGGGCATGCTGAGAAGAGGCGGCTTTCTCGCGGAGGGCCCGGGGGACGCGGCCGAGGACGGGCAGCTCTTCCCCAGCGTGCACTGTGCCGTGCTGGCGGCCCGCGCCCGCCACCAGGAGCTGGCAGCCGCCAACTCCATCCTCTAGCGGAGCCAGCGCCTGTGGCCAGCCCCCACGCCCATGCCCGTCACGGCCCCTCTCCGTTGCCTGGTTCCTCCAACCCAGAGAAGCCGGGGAACCTCAAACGGGACAGAGGGCCACATTGGGCACACACAAGGACGCACGCTGTACCCCGAGACAGACACCGCCCCGGCGTCACGCCAGGCACAGTGCTGTGCGCCCACAGTCCCTGGAGCCAATCTGACACTTGGTGTCCTGTCTTGCTTGAAGGACCCTGAGGCAGTCAGCTGGTATCCAAGGTGCCAAAAGGACATCAGTCCCTTGAGCGGCCAGCCCCCACCTCCCAGTGGGAGCTGGCAGCTCTGGCCAGGACGTGAGGGTCTCCCACACTGCACACACCCAAGTGTCTCTCACACCGTGTACCTCAGCCCTGCTGGGCCTCGCAGAGCCAGAGGCAGAAGGGACCCACATGCCTGCAGCCTGGGCCTGACGGGGCAACCCCTGATGGAGCACAGCCTGAGCAGAGCAAGTATGCCCACTCGCTGCGGCGGGGTCCAGCTGTGCCTCCAGAGTGGTCTTCAGCAAAAAGCCTACTGTGCCCGAGGCAGGGGCTGCCGGGAGGAGGCCCTGCACTGTCCCTGCCCCACAGGGTCTTTGCCGAGAAGCAGAAGGGCAGTGGCTCCTGGGCGCAGGGCCCTCGCCCTGGGCCCTGACAGGGCACGTGCTGCACTGTCCTCCAGCCCTGACGCCACCTCCTCTCAGTCGTGCCCGCACCGCCCCCACGGGCTCTGCCCAGCAGCCCAGCCCCATCACCCACCTGGCCGTGATGAGGTCCAGCAGCCAGTGGGTCCGAACCTGCTCAATGCCGCCGTGAGGAACCGCGCCCACATAGGCCAGGTTGAGCTGCTGATCCCAGCTGAGGTCATACTGGTCGGCCTGGCCATGCGGCAGTGGGGGACTGGGCACAAAATGAGGGGGGGTGGAGCCATCAGTCCCCAGGGGGGGAGCTCATGGAACAGCCTCTGCACACACCCCACCTGCAAACCCAGG
Organism: Litocranius walleri; assembly: GCA_006410535.1. Classification (NCBI taxonomy): domain Eukaryota; kingdom Metazoa; phylum Chordata; class Mammalia; order Artiodactyla; family Bovidae; genus Litocranius; species Litocranius walleri. Next base: position 423,993 of record SJYG01000537.1, on the reverse strand, counting down.
GCAGGGATGGGGTGTGCCTTTCTGCCCATGAATTTTACTGCCCCTGACATAATAAATCGGTCCCTAATGCCAGGACTGGGTGAAGACTCAGGTTTACGGGGGTCAAGGGCTCCTGGAGAGCCCGTGCTGCTGCTGCCCAGTCGCTTCAGTCGTGTCTGACTCTGCAACCCCACAGACGGCAGCCCACCAGGCTCCCCCGTCCCTGGGATTCTCCAGGCAGGAACACTGGAGTGGGGTGCCATTTCCTTCCCCAATGCATGAAAGTGAAAAGTGAAAGTGAAGTCGCTAAGTCGTGTCCAACTCTTAGGGACCCCATGGACTGCAGCCCACCAGGCTCCGCCATCCATGGGATTTTCCAGGCAAGAGCACTGGAGTGGGGTGCCATTGCCATATCCCCACCTAAGCCCTGCCCCACCATCAGCTCCAAGCCTGACAGAGGCCACTAGGGGCACCAGGCACAGGAACGGGTCCCACTGCGGAGTCGTGGGAGACGCTGAGGTTGCCCCCTTGAGATGGTCCTAGGCCACAGCCCCTCCCGCAGCCTGGGGTGTCCCAGGCGGCCACCAGGCTCTTCAGACTCCTGGGGGTGACCAGGCACCCCTGGAACCCGGCCCCAGGCCCTGACTGCAGGGGCACCTGCTCAGCTGGCAAACCGCGGCTGCGCCGGTGGAAGCGCGGCACAGGGCCAGCAGACGGAGAGGAGCGCCCCACCCTGAGGGCCGGCCCGAAAGGAAGGAGGGAGCCGCGGCCCCCCTCACTCGGGGCGCCCGCTCCCGCTGCGAGAAGGGGCCCCGAAGGCCCGGGGCGGGGCGCGAGCCCGCGGGCCGTTTGGGAGGAGCGCGCGGCGGGCAGGAGCTGGCTGGCTGGGCCGCCGCGACCTCGGCGTCCCCGCGGGGAGCTCACCAGAAGCCGGTGCTCCTCCAGAAGGGCCGCAGGGGCCGCAGCGCGCGGGCCGCGTCCACGCGCACCAGGTGCGGGGCCTCGGCAGCCGCGAGCGCCGCCGCCCAAAGCGCGCCCAGGACGGCGAGCAGCGCGGCGGAGGGGCGCGGGCGACGCATGTCGGGGGCGCGGGCGCACCCCAATCCCTGCAGACGCCCCCGGCGCGCTGCGCTCCGCAAGCCCAAAGCCGAGGTCCACGCCCCGCCGTCCGGTTCCGCCTCCGGGTCGCGCGCCACGTGACCGCCGGCGCGGGGAGGGATCTCGGCAGGACCCGGGCAGGCGGGGTCAGCTGGGGGCGGGCGTGGTGGCCGGAGCGCGGCCGGGAGGGGCGGGTGGGGACGTCCGGCGGTGGGCGGGGGGCTGCTGCCGGCGCATCTGAGCCGAGGGCCGTGCCCTGCTCCCCCGTCTGGGGCCCCTCCGTCCCCTCCCGCGCGGCTTGGAAAGCGCTTGGGGGTAGTGTCAGAGCTTCGGAAGGTCGTCCGCGGGCCAGGAAGTAGCTCCAGCCGGGTGGCTGCTCCATGGCTGAAACTGCGACGACTGGACGGTTTGGGGAGGCGACCAGATGTGGACCCATTTGGAAGGTGGGCTGGTGGCCCCTAGGAATTTGGCCGGAGCCGCGTGGGGACCTGCGGTTTTCTGAGAGAGGAGCTGTTGTAAAGCGACGGGGGTGGTGCAGGGCCTGCGCTGCCTTGAGAAGTGCCGCTGACACCTGTGTGGGTGGGTGGGCAGCCTGGCCCGTGGGGGAGGTGGGGTCGGCGCTGTGAGCGTGCCAGCTTCGAATTGCACAGGCACACTGGGAGCTTCTGTGCCACTGCGCTTCCCCCACCAGACCTCTCGGGGCTCAGGGAGGGGCCCCTGGCCCCCACGTTGACCTCCGAGCCCACCTGGAGTCCACTCTCGTCTGCAGTCCCCTGCGGTGAAGACAGAGAGGAGCTGATCACTTTCCAAGAGTGACTGAACGCCCTCCAGCCACTGCACGGAGCCAAGCTGCGCAGCCGGAGGAGGACAAAGGCGGCAGAACCCAGGAGCACCCAGATGAAGTGCAGACGGCAGTGCCAGAGGGGGAGCCTCCAACGCAGCTGGAGGGGAGAAGGACCCCTCACCTCAAAGAGCCAGACGGCCAGAAGAGCACCGAGCTTCCAACAGAAGCTGCCAGAGCCGGCGGAAGGAAAAGGAGAGCAGACCGACTGCTGTCAGCCAGGTTGTCTAAACCCAGCGAAAGATGTGCTTTGAGATGAGGCCGCAACAGACGCTTCCGAGGGTCCAGCTCTGAGGACGTTCGTCACCACCAACCCTCCTTGATGGTAACTGGTGTCCTTGTGGGAGGCGGGGATCCTCATGGGAAGAAAGGATGTGAGGCAGGAAGGCCTGCTGTCCGCAAACCCAATGGGGAGCTACCCCCACACACGAGCGCGCTCGCAAGGCTGAGCCAGATCCCGAGATGGGAGCCCCTGACCACAGTTGCCAGGAGCTGCGAGGGGCACAGCGGTGCGCGGGGGGGCTGGCCGCGCTGTCCCGAGTGGAGCTGCGGCCCTGAAGGGACTTTGCAGCTGTGATTGAGTTAAGTAAGAGTCTTACAGTGAGGAGATGATCCTGGATTATCTGACTGGGCCCTAATGTCCTTGGGGGGAGATTGGACACGACAGAGGCCCTGTGGGGACTTCAGAAGAGAAAGCCTCCTGAAGACTGCCCTAAACTCTGTCCTCGGGACTTGTTTTAATCAGGCGTGGTTAGGCCAAAGGACACAGATCCCAGAGAAAAGAGGCAGGCCCACATGGGGAGGCCGAGAGCAGAGGAGCATTATTAAAGGATCCCACGTGCAGGGCGTCTCGAGTGCCAGCGGCAGCACGCGTCCCCTTTAACAGAGGAAAGGGCAGTGGAATGCTTTAGAAGCTGGCATGGGGGTGCATTTGCCAAGGTGCTTGAATGAAAGGAGATTCAGGCCTGGAAAGAGACAGGGACCCGCCTGGAGGCCCACCTGCTGGACTGGAGTTTGGAGAAGGCTGCCCGAGGAGGCCCGTCTGCGTCTCAGTTCAGCCCTCTGGGCGCCCTCAGAGCCAGGCTGTGGGACTGACTCTTGTGTGTGTGTCAGCCCGAAAGAACCAGCTCTCCCTGACCCTGAGCGTGGCCTTCGTGTGCCTGGAGACATGCGGGATTTCAGTGTACTCATGTGAGACCAGAGATTCCTAAAGTCCTTCACTCCTAAGCGGAAATTTTAGGTGATGCTTGGACAGTGTGATTGCGTGGGAATGGGCCACTCGGGGGGCCCGCTGCTGGTGGGCTGAGCTCGGGTTCTTTCCGTCACCAGGGCTGAGGGCCAAGGGCAGCGGGGCTGCAGGGAGCCCTGTCACAGGGCGGGAGGCGGGGTGTGGCTGGAAGCACCCTTCGCAAGTCCAGGGACGCCCACCCTGCGATTCCGGTCATCCCCCAGGTGGCCAGGAGGTCTGGGGTGGAAATGCGTCACCCTCAGACCCAACAGAGACTGGAAGACTTTGGATCTGTGTGTCCCTCATCTCTCCTTGGAAGAGGGCGTTGCCATGGTGAGGCCTCACCTGTGCTTGGAGGAGGTGGGCTCAGGGCCAGGCCTGCCCTGGGCAGCCTGGAGCGGCGGGGCTGTCCCTGGGGGTGGAGCCAGCAGCGGGAGAGGAAATCGTTCTGGTTGCTGGCGGTGAGGCCTTGGTGCTGACCCTGTAGAATTTCGGGCGTGGGGGCCCAGCAGTGGGACCACTGTGGTGTGGCGTGGTTTTCGTCCACCTGAAATTTTCCTGGGAAAAGAACAGGCTGAATCAAGGCTTCATTCTCCCCTCGATGCCCTTAAGTTGGTTTTTTCCTTTCAGTCTTTTCTTCTTCTTCCTTTATTTATTTGTTCATTTTCCTGTTAGGATTCTCGTCCCTGTCTCTGGCTGGTAAGAGGGCTAGTTGCCGGGGTCCAGCCCCGGTGGATCCAGGATGATTCGAAGGTGGAGACGGCGTCGGTGTCCTCCTTGGAGAAATACATATTTATTTACAGATATAGAGAGATTAGAAGCGGATAGTGTAGTAGGAAAATTAGTGGAGAAAGAGAGGCTGAATAACTGGGGTTACATGGAATAGCATCCATGCTCCAGATGGGAATTCAGCCTGAAAAACGGGGAGCAAGAATGAACGACATGGGAGAGTCAGTCTTCCCAGGAACTGATCCGATTTCTTTATTTTCAGGTTTGTTTATATACCTTTTGTTACACATAGGGATGAATACAGAGTCATGCGGGGGTCAGCAGACCTGACCCTTGTCACAATCAGGTGTTTCATATAAAATTATACAAAGGTCTTATGAGTTTTTATATCATCTTCTGACCATGAGGTCCGCTGACATTTTATGGCCCTTTCTGATACTGGTCAGTTAACCAGAAAGCTTATTTTTCCAGGAGTGATTTTTTTCAGGCACCACCCTCCAAATAAAGTTGCATTCCTATAGGGTGAGGGTGTAGTGAGTTACAATCAAGAAAGGAATTTACTTAACCTAAGGTTTAACATGATTAGTCTTAAAGGTTAATACTTATTTTTCCTATATGCTGAAAGTAACCTTTATATTTATTTCTCCTATGTGCTAGTTATATTTATTATAAGGGCAGGGAATATGGAGATTTAGCAGCAAACATCAGTCCAACAAATGAAAACCCTTCACCAATGTTCCCTTTACAATCTATTCAGTCTTAAGATAGTGATAAGGTTACATTTTTTGCATAGCAAGGACACAGTGATTTATAACAAAGTACAGTAGTCTATAACAAAAGAGAAAATTAATTAACTCAAAAAGTCTAGTATTGCTAACATCAAAAACTACTATATTTCCTTTTCTATATTCCAAATACATTGATTAATATATTCCCAGGTGCCTAAGGATATGAAGGCCTGGCAGCAATCAAATGAGAAAAGCCCTATGCTAATACTCCAAACTCTCTGTGCTGTTTATGGTTGAGAGGTTGTCACACAAGCTAGTCTGTCAGCATAGAGGTTTGACCTGAGACACCCTTGTCATACCCAAGGCAGGGAATTAGCAGTAATTATTGGCATGACAAATGAAAAAAACCCTTCACCAATATAATTCCTAATCAACCCACTAATGCTATACTAATAATCTTCTAACTTCTCAAAAGTCTGTATTTAGAAAGTTTTAAAGCATCCCATGCCTCTCACAGCTGGGAGGCTGTAAACAATCACATGCGGCTGGACAGCTAGAGAAGCTTCAGAGTTTGTAAGCTGAAACACTCTTGTCACGCCCAGGAATTTTTATTAACTGGGGCTGCAAGTTAACTCCTTCTCCGAGAGAAATGGTGATGGGGGAGAGCTCCCGTAAAGTACTCTGGTTTTGGGGTAGATGCTCGGGAGCAGGGGATTTCCTGAGGCTTGATCACGCCTTTGCGTATGCCAAGCTTCTTTTTCCTCATGACCTTTGCCCTGGGCGGAGTTCCTCACACTGGCCCCCAACGGCCAGAGGCCCTGCCAGCAGCGCCAGCAGTCTTTCCCCTCTGCTTTCTCTTAAACAAAAGTCTGTTTTCTCTCTTAAATGAGCCCTGGCCTCTATCTCTAAGCAGCTAAGAACGGTTTGCTTTTATCTGCCCCCATCCATCTATGACTGTATTGACCATTTTTGCTCATTTCCTGTGTTCTTTCCTGGAGAAGGGAACGGCTGCCCACTCCAGTATTCTGGCCTGGAGAACCCCCACAGGTCACAGAGTCGGCCACGACTGATTCCAGTAAATTCTGGCCTGGAGAACCCCCACGGGTCACAGAGTTGGCCACACTGATCCCCACTCCAGTAAATTCTGGCCCGGAGAACCCCCATGAGTCTCAGAGTCGGCCACGACTGATCCTTACTCCAGTAAATTCTGGCCTGGAGAACCCCCACGGGGCGCAGAGTCGGCCACGACTGACCCCCACTCCAGGATTCTGGCCCAGAGATCCCCCACAGGGCTCAGAGTCGGCCACACTGAGCGACCTTCAGCCTCACTTCCCCTGTGTTCTTGGTGCTCCGGCCTCTGGGGCCTTGATCCTGGAGACGCTGCCCCTGCCCAGGACTGCACCCTCTTCCTAGATAGGCCCAGAGCCCTCACCCCAGTCGGCCCTTCACCTGCACTCATGCGGTACCTCATTGTGCCCTCCAGACACCCCCAGGCTGGCACTGGATAACCAGGGGCTGCCCCGGCGCTCAGGCCTGCCGGGATCATTCAAGCTTCCCAGTCCTGAGCTTCCTCCGCAGCCGTGTGCTGCTCACCGCTCCTTCCCGCGAAGGCTCTGGGCCACGCTTTCTTCGCTTCTCCCGTCTGACCCAAACCTCTACTCTGGACGTGCCGCCCCCTCTCTCAAGCAATGTGAATAATACATTCTTCGTCCTGAGGCATTGTCTCCCTCACTTTAACACGTGATTAAAACAAACCCTGGCACAAAGTTTTGAACAGAGATGTCACGCTGAGGCTCTGACGATGGAGGAGGGGCCTCGGGCTCCAGAATGCTGAGAACAGGGCTCTGTCACTGGGCAGGAACGTGGACCTGCCCACAGCCTGAACGCACACGGGCGCCTGCTGGCCAAGACTGGACTGTGACACCAGAGCAGTGGGCAGTCACAAGGAGGGACAGAGGCACCCAGGGAAGGTCCCCGCGGCAGCCTGGGTTCACACAGGGCCTTGGCCACATGCCCACGAGGCTGTGTAAAATTCGCTAAATGCCATGTGTAAAGTAGATAGCCAATGGGAATTTGTTGTATGGCTCAGGAAACTCAAACAGGGGCTCTGTATCAACCCAGAGGGGTGGGATGGAGACGGAAATGGGAGGGAGGTTCAAGAGGGAGGGGATCTATGTATACCTACGGCTGATTCCTGCTGAGGTTCGACAGAAAACAACAAAATTCTGTAAAGCAATTACCCCTTCAAAAAAAAATTTAAAAACTTGCTAAATGAAGACAGTGTGGCCACGGGGGCTCCCACGCACTCTCAGGCGCCCTGTCACAGTTCCCTCTGGCTGGAGTGGGCCTAGGGGCACTCTGGGGGTCTGGCCATGGGAAGGTGGTTGTGGGGACATCAGTTGGGGGTCAGCGGGGAAGCCACTTGCTTGGGAAGTCACAGCCAGACATCCTGGAGTAGAAAACAGCTTCCAGGGACTCCCATCGCAGCTGCCCAACAGGAGGGTGTGAATCACACCAGCTTTGGGAGAGGATTAAACATCAGCTGACTTAACAGGAAATACTGACATCCACAAGATGCCGAGGTCCCTGGCTGCCGGCAAGGACATAATGGAAGGAGCTCCATCAGATCTGCGGGGGCATTTAGTTTAGTCCCAACCCAAGGAAAGGACACAGCCCTGAGGCTTCCCAGCTGACAGATGAGGAAGTTTGCAAAGTTCTCTGCAGGTGTTTCAGCAGTCTTAATTGTCCACGTGATACAACCAGCGATGACTCGTCAAGTAGGAACTCGTGGAACAGCAGCCTCAGGGATCCCCTGGCGGCTCAGTGGAAAAGGACCCACCTGCCCATGCGGGGGTCCGGGTTCCAGCCTTGTCTGGAAGATGCGTGTGCCTCAGAGCGGCTGAAGCCTGTGGGCAGCGACTCCCGACCCAGAACTCCAGAGCTGCTGGAGCTCTACCCCACAACAACTGATCCCTCGCTGTGAGAAGCCACGAGCTGCGGCCAGAGCGTCCCCTGCTCCTCGAAACCAGGAAAGCCAGAGCACGGCGCAGACACCAGCACGACCAAAAATAAATATGCAGATAAACCCCCAAAGCCACCGTCACCGTTTTCTGATCAGGTATGCCAGAGGGATCAGTTATCCCTCTCTTTCTCCCTGGACTATGACACTGTTATAAAGAGAGGCATTAAGAAGACGCAGCTGAGAGAATCCCCTGGTGGCCCAGTGGTTAGGGTCCAGAGCTCTCACTGCCCAGGGCCTGGGCTCAGCCCCTGGTCGGACAATGAGATCCCATAAACTGCCAGCGCAGCCCCAAACACTTTTAAGCTGCGGATGAAAGAAGAATTACAGCGGGGCAGCAGGCAATTGCGAGTGAGAGTTGTCTTTCTCTAGATTTGGTGATGTTTTCTGCCATTTCTTGATTTTTCCATGTTTGATTTCTTGTGATATTTTTCCCCTCTCATTCTGAATAAGTATGTTTCTAAGGTTATCAAAATGATTTTGCCTGTTTTGAGTTAGGGTCCCATCGACCTCAGGCTACCCCGAACTTTGGCAGGCCCAGCCCCACGCTGACCCGGTCACGTGTTGGTCACGTGGCGATGTGCCCGCGCTTCGCACCGCACTGCCCTCTTCCTGTTCTTGGGCACTTCGCAGCCTCAGTGTGGGCAGTGCTCAAGCAGGACACAGAAGCCCTCCCCAGAAGGCAAAGGCTGATGATTGGCCGAGAGGGAAACATACGCAGACGTGACCCCTCCCAGTATTCCCGGGTCCTTTCTCTGCGAGCCCACTTACTCACGAGGCTTGTCGGCACTGGGGGGCCCGCGACGGCACCGCGGATGGAGGTGCCCGGAGCCGCGGAGGAGGTGCCTCCCCACTCCCGGAAGAGCCGTCTTCCCGCCCACGCGGTGCGCGTCTCCGCTCTCGTGCTTCTGGGGGTGACTTTGCGGCTTTCGTGGCCTCGGCTGAGAGCTCGTTGCACCCAGTGACCTGCGCGCAGGAGGCCGGGCGGTGCTGCCCGCGGGGTCAGTGCGGCCGAGCCAGCGACAGTGCGCTCACGTCAGGGAAAACGCTAGGACCCAGGAAAGGCGAGTCAGAGTTCCTGGAGACCACACAGAGCATGACTTTGAGAATACTGAGAACTGACTGTAACCAACAGACGAGGCATCTCCAGAATATATAAAGAACTCCTGCAAATCAATAAGCAAAGGAGACTTAGTAGAAAGTGACCAAGACATCAGCCCACGCCTCATAGGAAGCACAGCAGATGGCACAGGGGTCCTCCGAGGCGCAGCCTCCCTTGCCATGCCACAGGGCAGAGCCAGAGCCGCCCTTGCCTGAAAGGCTGGCGCCATCCAGGCCTGCCAAGGCTCCTGCACTGCTGCCAGCGGTCTGAAACTTTATTTGTGTGTGAATTTTTGGAAAGCTGTTTTGGATTATCTTCTAGAAGTGAATATGGCATGCTCTGCTTCAGCAGACACGTGGGCACGTGTATGTGTGTGTCCAAACATGCGGATGAGAATGTTTCCAAAAGTATTTTCCATAACAGCCAAAGTCTGGGGCCAACACTCAGGCTTTTGAGTGGGAGCTCAAAAGTGGGAGTGGGAGCACAGAGACGGCAGAGCAGACCCCCACACGCCCCCAAGTGTGAGCAGCAACAGAAAGACCCGCAGTGGGGCTCAAGGCAAGGCGTTGGGACAGGACCTCCTGGCAGAGCAGTGGATGGAAGCCGCCTGCCAGTGCTGGGAACGTGGGCTCCATCTCTGGCCCGGGAACCACGTGCCCTGGGGCAACTGAGCTGGCGTGCTGTGACTGCCGCGCCCACGCGCCTGGCGCCGGTGCTCTGCAGCGGGAGAAGCCACCGCGCTGAGGAGCCGGTGCGCCGCAACTAGAGAAAGCCTGTGCGGAGCAGTGGAGATCCGGAGCAGCCAGAAACGAATGCTGCAGGTCAGGCTGTGAGGAGGGCTGCTGGGACACCTGGCGGGTCTCTGCATTCTGTCGCTCGCCTAGGTTCCCACACAAACCGCCACAAGCTGATTTTCCCACTGATTAAACTCTAGCCTCCATGGAATGGTATTTGGGGCTGGGCCCTTGCGGATAGTCAGGGTTGGAGGTCATTAGGGTGGGGCCCCGGGACAGGTTGTCCGAGGAGGCCTTACAAATTGCTGAGAAAAGAAAAGACACGAAAGACAAAGGAGAAAAGGAAAGATATACCCATTTGAGTGCAGAGTTCCAAAGAATAGCAAAGAGAGATAAGAAAGCCTTCCTCAGGGATCATTGCACAGACATAGACATTGCACAGGAAAACAGTAGAATGGGAAAGACTAGAGATCTCTTCAAGAAAGTCAGAGATACCAACAGACCATTTCATAAAAAGATGGGCTTAATAAAGGACAGAAATGGTATGGACCTAACAGAAACAGAAGATGGCAAGAATACACAGAAGAACTGTACAAAAAAGATCTTCATGACCCAGATAATGTAAGACCTCGCGGTCTCCTTCCAGAGATCCGTTGCCCCAAAGATCACCAAGACTCGGACTCGATGCAAACAGCAAGAGGATTCATTAGGCCGGCGCGCAGGGGTTCGGTCACCTCCAGGGAGGAACGAACCCTGAAGATTTGTTACAGAGCAGTTTTTAGGCACAAAAACCACAAACAGGTGTAGCTAGGGTGGAACAGCCTGATTGGCGTACAGGTCTTGACATTTTCAGGGATAGGTCCATTCGTTATCAGGCTGAAACGGTTGACCGAGCTGTATTTTAGCTGTTAGCTGTTTTTCTGGAAAATAATTTCCTGGAATGGTTTTGAGGTAAACATCCCCCGGAAAGCCTCCTGGAGGCTGCATTCCTGAGATATGAGCTCCTTACACATTCTTGAGATAAAGGTTTGTCTTAAGATTAACAAGAGGGCCTGTTTTCCTAAGGCTCTAGTAAAGTTTTAACCTTTCTTCTTATTTACCTTTCCTCTCAATAACCACGATGGTGTGATCACTCATCTAGAGCCAGACCTCTTGGAATGCGAAGTCAAGTGGGGCTTAGGAAGCATCACTAAGAACAAAGCTATTGGAGAGGATGGAATTCCAGTTGAGCTATTTCAAATCCTGAAAGATAATGCTGTCAAAGTGCTGTGCTCAATATGCCAGCAAATTTGGAAAACTCAGCAGTGGCCATAGGACTGGAAAAGGTCAGTTTTCATTCCATTCCCAAAGAAAGGCAATGCCAGAGAATGCTCAAACTACTGCACAATTGCACTCATCTCACACTCTAACAAAGTAATGCTCAAAATTCTCCAAGCCAGGTTTCAACAGTACATGAACCGTGAACTTCCAGATGTTCAAGCTGGATTTAGAAAAGGCAGAGGAACCAGAGATCAAATTGCCAACATTTGCTAGATCATCGAAAAAAATGAGAGAATTCCAGAAAAACATCTATTTCTGCTTTATTGACTATGCCAAAGCCTTTGACTGTGTGGATCACAACAAACTGTGGAAAATTCTTGAAGAGAAGGGAATACCAGACTTGCCTCCTAAGAAATCTTTATGTAGGTCAGGAAGCAACAGTTAGAACTGGACATGGAACAACAGACTGGTTCCAAATCGGGAAAGGAGTACATCAAGGCTGTATATTGCCACCCAGCTTATTTAACTTAAATGCAGAGTAAATCATGGGAAATGCCAGCCTGGATGAAGCACAAACTGGAATCAAGATTGTTAGGAGAAATATCAATAACCTCAGATATGCAGATGACACCACCCTTATGGCAGAAAGTGAAGAACTAAAGAGCCTCTTGATGAAAGTGAAAGAGGAGAGTGAAAAAGTTGGCTTAAAACTCAACATTCAGAAAACTAAGATCATGGTATCTGGTCCCATCACTTCTTGGCAAATAGATCGGGAAACAATGGAAACAGTGGCAGACTTTATTTTGGGGGGCGGTCTCCAAAATCAGTCCAGATGGTGACTGCAGCCATGAAATTAAAAGACACTTACTCCTTGGAAGAAAAGCTATGACCAACCTAGACAGCATATTAAAAAGCAGAGACACTACTTTGCTGGCAAAAGTCCATCTAGCCAAAGCTATGATTTTTCCAGTAGTCATGTATGGATGTGAGAGTTGGACTATAAAGAAAGCTGAGTCCCGACAAATGGATGCTTTTGAACTGTGGTGTTGGAGAAGACGCTTCAGAGTTCCTGGGACTGCAAGGAGATCCAACCAGTCCATCCTAAAGGAAATCAGTTCTGCATATTCATTGGAAGGACTGATGCTAAAGCTGGAACTCCAATACTTTGGCCACCTGATGAGAAGAACTGACTTATCTGAAAAGACCCTGGTGCTGGGAAGGATTGAAGGCAGGAGGAGAAGGGGACGACAGAGGATGAGATGGTTAGATCACATCACCGACTTGATGGACATGAGTTTGAGCAAGCTCCGGGAGTTGGTGATGGACAGGGAGGCCTGGCGTGCTGCAGTCCATGGGGTCGTGGAGAGCTGGACACGACTGAGCGGCTGAACTGAAACACCACAGGACTAGTGTCCCCTCTGCATCCCAAGTCAGCCGGAAGATGCAGGCCAGACACCCACTCACATGAACCCACCACGCCAGTTCCCTGATCTCCGAGTTCTAGCCTCCAGAACCAAGACAAATAAGTGTCTGTTGCTGAAGCTGCCTGTCCAGAATTTTAAAAGTACCAAGCAAAGATTCAGATTTAAGTTTTGTCTAAGTAGTGAAGTATTTGTTGCTCAGTTGTGTCTGACTCTTTGCGGCCCCATGAACTGTAGCCCTCCAGGCTCCTCTGTCCATGGGATTCTCCAGGCGAGAATACTGGAGTGGGTTGCCATTCTCTTCTCTGGGGGAAACTTCAACTCAAAGCTGCTAATTATTTTGGAAGGTATTCTAAGAAGGTTGTGGGACGGTGTGACAGAGTGTGCTTGCCATTTTGTTTAATACGCTGGTCAGAAAGCAGTTAAAATCTGTGAAAATGGTTGGATGTGAATTTTTCTTTTCAAGATGTTTTTCCTGCTTTCCCCACTTTCTCACAAATAGAAAAGCTACCTCCTGAAATTATGTGTCCTTGGGAGTCAGCTGGTTTGGATTATGGGGAGTGGGCTTCAGTAGAAGCCTCTGCTTCTCATAGGTTGAGGGGTGCTGAGGACAGGAAGAGGGGCAGGCAAGGCTTCAGGTTTTGGGGAGGGGGTGTCCTGCATGAACTACACGCTTCGGGAGGCAGGGGCCGTCTGCAGAGCCCTCGGGAGGGATGTCCTTGCCTTTGCAATGTCACCCCCTAGGGCTTTGCCCTGTTTGCCCTCTTTGGATGTCTGTCCAGGTAGCTCAGTCCTGGCTCCTTCCATCCATGGCCAGGCACCACTAAGTGGCATTTCCTGGACTATTTTTCAGTTGTTGTCTGTCTGCCCCAGAATTCAGCCCCAGGGGGGCAGGGATGCCAGCCTAGCTCCCAGTGCCCTAACAGGATAGGAGTGCCCCAGCAACCCAGGGGTTTGCTCCTCTTTGGGCCGGTCCCCGCCCCTCCCCCTCTCCCTCTCCTGCCCCTGTAGCCCCTCCCAGCTGGCCCAGCACTCTTCCAGGAGTTTCCTCCCTACTGCGCCCTCTCCCGGGACATCCTCCCCTTGCTGCCTCCGTGCCCCTTGCTCACCCTGCCAGGCAGGGGTCTGGCTTGAGGAAGGGCAGCCAGGCGGGTCCCGGGGAAGCCCCTTGGCCCAAGACGCCCATCTTGGCAACTTGGATGACAATCCCCAGTCAGGCCCACAGGGGCAGGAACTCTGGAGCGCGGGTGGCCTCTGTGGACACCACCCCCACACATCCCAGAGACAACGCTGGGGGCAGGGTGAGAGCTGGGATTCACTGCCCTAACTGGGAGTGCGGTGGGGGCTGGTCTCCAGGAGGCCTGGGGTAGGGTCACCTGTTGGGTCGCCCGGATGGAAACAGGCAAAACCCTTGGGGTCCGCAAGGGGAAGATGAGGAGGGGGCTCCTCCTGCAAGGAGAAAACACGAACGGGCGGGGCAGCAGAGTCCCAGTGGGTTAAAGGCCCTGGCCAGCGCTGGCTGGGAGACCTGTGGTGATAAGGACAGGGACCGGCGTCCGCGTCTCCGAAGACCCTGCAGACAGAGCCGCCCACGCACAGCTGGTGGGAGCACGCGGGAGGCCGGCCCGCCCAGACCCACGGCCATATCCTCCGCCATGCACGCCCAGGACCTCACCCTGGGAACACCCCCAACCCCGAAACGCCAACACCTTCCCGGCCCCTCTGACTCCACACGGGGTCCCCTCTAGGCCCTACTCTGAGTACTTGGGGCTGTGCCGCACGCTTGCAGGGTCGCACGGAACAACGGGCAGGATCCCAGGGCCGGGTGGGAGGCGTCCGTCTGCACAGGCGCGCACCTGAGGGCCGCAGGTGCAGACACCTTGCATCGGTGTGTGGAGGTCTTGTGCTTGCTCCGTTGGACCAAGAGACCCATCCACCCGCCCGCTGGACCCAGGACGTGGACCGGCTCCCTGGCTCCGCAGGTCGGCCCCACCTACGCCCCGCGCACCCGCAGGCCCCACCCCGTCCGGCCCCTTCCCAAGGCCGGCCTCTTTCAGGCCCCACCCGCAGGCCCCACCCCGTCCGGCCCCTTCCCCGGGCCGGCCCCTTCCCAGGCTCCGCCCACCCCGCAGGCTCCCCACCACCATCCGGCCCCTTCCCCGGGCCGGCCCCGCCCACTCATCAGGCCCCACCCCGCCCGGCCCCTTCCCCGCGCCGGCCCCGCCCAAGGCCCCGCCCCACGGGCGCGCGCCTGCGCAGTGAGCACGGGCGCAGTCGGAAGCCCGGCGCGGACCGCGGGGACCGCGGGGACCTCGGGAACGGCAGCCCCGGTTGCCCACAGCGCGCAGCCCGCAGTCGTCCGCCGCCGGGGCTCGGGCCGCCCTGGCTGGGGATGGCGGCGGCGGCCGATCCCGGGGCCCGAGGATGGCTTGGCGGCGGCTCCCCGCGCCCTGGCAGCCCGACCTCCAGCCCCAAGCTGGGTGCCGGAAGCCGCTCGCGATCGGGGCCGGGGTCCGGGCCGGGCTCGGGGCCGGAGCGCTCTGGCGCCAGGCCCCCAGGGCCCGCCGCGCCGAGTCACAGCTTCAGGAAGGTGACGCTTACCAAGCCCACCTTCTGCCACCTCTGCTCCGATTTCATCTGGGGGCTGGCCGGCATCCTATGTGACGGTGAGCGCCCGAGACCCCACCGCGGACCCCAGCCCTTGTTCTCTGCACTTCCCGCAGGGGCCTCCCCGGGACAGAGCCCCTTGCCCTCGGGGCAGGAGCTTGCCAGGCCCAGACCTCCCAGCGGAGGCTATGAAGACCAGCTCCTCGAGGGGTCTGGGGGCGTCAAGCGGCCCCAGCCCCTCCCCAGGACGATGAGGGAAAGAACCGCTCCCTGGGCGTCCTCACTTGGGTTGGAATCCGGTGAGGGAAGAGCGCGACAGCCGCGCAGGACCGGTGCAGTGACTGGGGAGGAGGCCAGCCAACCCTGGGCAGGTGCAAGGGTCAGCCGCGTGGCCAGGCAGGGCTGGCCTGGGCCACTAGCTCCCCGGGGCTGCTGCCGGTCTGCTCTCTCCTGGGTGTGTGCTGCTGCCCACAGGGCTGCCCGGGCTCAGACTCCCAAGGAGCTGGGCCAGGCCTGCCACCCCAAGTGTGACATGCTCCGACAGGGCCCCAGCCCAGCCGCCAAGCGAGCCTGGTCGGGCAGGGAGGCCCTCCGTCCTCTGGCTCCTGGGCGGCTGACACACGCGTCTCAGCAGGGGATAAGACGGGGCGGGGCGCCTCTGCCCTGCCCAGGGAGACAGGCCTGTGGCTCTGGGGACCCAGGAGCCTGGGGCCTGGTGTGCTGAGGCTGGGCTGGGTCTGGGTGGAGGGGCTGCCAGGGAAGTAGCCGGTCCCCCTCACAGGGAGGACCTCCTGCTGGTGGGTGCTAGGTCCGAGGGGCGAAGGAGCTTATGGAAGGGAAATGGGGGTGATGTGCCGACACTCTCCCCAGCTCCGGAGGGTGAGCTGGTGACCTCGGCATGCAGAGAGGCCTGGCAAGGGTGTGGGAGGAAGAGCGCCTTCCCCTGCCAGGGAGCACCCAGGATGCGTGAGGAACAGGGGCTGTCTGTGGGCCAAAGGAGGAAGCTGAGCGCCACCTGTCCAGAGCGGCCGCCTTCTGAGGCTGTGCCAGGTGGGCGCCTCACCCTGCTGCAGGCCTCCTCAGGATGGAGGGTGCCCTCCCCAGGATGGAGGGTGCCCCCTTGCTGCCTCCGTGGGCCTTGTGAGCACACCTCATACCCTGGAGCCCCTGAGCCATCTGCCTTTCCGGGCAGGGCCAGCTGCCCTCAGGGGCAGGGCATACTGGTCCGTCAGACTGGCTCTGGTCCGGGCAGGCACATTGTGTGTGGGAGGGGTAATTAGGGGTGTATGCAGTTGTGGGGAGCGAGGGAAGGGTGTCCCTGGAGAAGCTGGTGTAGGGGCAGGCAGAGATGCAGGAGCTGGCCAAGTCTCCACCGGTCTACCCACCGCCAGTAGAGACTGGAAGGAGCTGGGCCTGTGTGTGTTGGGGGGGGCGGTGTGGCGGGGGGGTGGACAGGGCCCGTTCAGGACACCAGAGCGCGTGGTCATCCTGGATGGCCAGAGCCACCAAGCTGCTCCTCACTCAGCTCTTGGGGGTGAGGCCGAGGACCAGGCTGTCTCCACGCTCTTTCCCTACCCTGACGGCCAGGGTTAGGCTCAGGAAGGTCTGGGAGGGTGTGAGGGTGGGCCCACTGTGATAAGCTGTCTGCCCTGGTGCGGCCTCCCTCCCTCATGCCAAGCCCTGGGGTCTCTTGATTCCTGGGCAGGACAGGGGCCAGCTCACAGGGCTCTTGTTCCCACAGTTTGCAACTTCATGTCCCACGAGAAGTGCCTGAAGCACGTGAAGACCCCCTGCACGAGCGTGGCTCCCAGCCTCGTCCGCGTGCGTATGGAGCTCGGCAGCCACACCTGCATCTCTGGGT